>OX638131.1:27270852-27796470 GCA_951804985.1 Dryomyza anilis
TTTATGCGATGACGGCGCCAATACAGCGTCCAGTTCCACTTCTTCATCATCAACAGGAGCAGCAGCAAGCACTGGTAAAAGCAGCAATATCGAGGCCAACAACAAGATGAACGCCAACAATGCTGTAAATAGCATTAGCAAAAATTTACTTGTGAATTTGCGTGCCGCCAATGCAGCAGCAGCGGCTGCTTCAGCAACTTCCTCAACTACCGGAGTTAGTGGCGGCTCCGCTGCACAAAGCGCGCGCGTCTCGCAGTTTTCATCACAATTCTCCTCGGAGGACATGCTGTTGCTCGACATGGAAAAGCTGCGCGATGGACGCATCTGGGACGGCATACGCAACAACACCAACAATATATTATCGGCGGATATACTTGCATTAACGCCGCCAACATCAACGACAGCAGCAGCAGCACCAGGCGTTAAAATAAGCGCTGACGAAGATTCGTCCATCCGTCTGGATGAAAGCATGGATTTAGACTCAACTGGTGGCAGCATTGACGACGGTGGCGGCGGCTCTTTTGACGAGCTCGGTCACTATCGCAAGCAGCTGCTGCAGGAGAAACAGCTAAGCGGCGGCGATGAATGCGCCATAGTCTCAACGGATCACGACATTTCACAAACAGATATGGCGGCAGCTGCCAAAATTGATGCCAACAACAGCAGCAGCCACAATGTAAATCTGTTGTCGGACAGCAGCGCCAGCAGTGTTTCTGTCTCGAATCCAATGAGCGTCAGCGTGCCTAATCTTACCACAACCTCTGCCTCAGAGGCAGCTGCACAGCGTGAGCAGCATGAGAGTGCAACGCCTGCAGGTCTGCTGGAGACTTTTGCCGCCATGGCGCGTCGTCGCACATCTCAGGGCAACAATTTGCAAAATAATCAACTTATCAACGCCGGCAATACGTCATCGAATGAGCGCAACAATCAAAGTGGAGGCGGCGGCGGTGGTGCCGGTGGCAATGCTGCTGGTGGCGCTGGCGGATCCTTTTTTCCGCGTGGTCCCAATTCCGTTACCAGTCTGGTCAAATTGGCGCTATCCAGCAATTTTCACTCGGGTCTGTTGAGCACCGCACAAAGCTACCCGAGTCTATCATCGAATAATGCAGGTGAGAGATTTTAACTATTTTCTTTTATATTCTATGTTGATTTTAAAAATATAATCGTTTTGACTTCAAGTTGTTCGTAAAATTCTGTAATGTTTTTATGGAAGTCCTAACTAAATCCTATCTAAAATATATAGCCGTTTGTGTAAAACGGTTTAATAGTTTAAAAAATATTATATAATTTAGAAAATATAATAGAAATTCAAAACACATCAATTGTAATTCAGATATTCCATTTGCTATTCAAAAGATATGAACTGATATTCAAAGCTTTGCATTTGGATTTCAGAAAATAACAATTGAAAATATTCCTGCATTCCAAATGGAATTTTATGAATTACAATTGATATTTTCTAAATTCTAAATGGAACGTTATGAATATCAATTGATGTTTTTTGAATTTAAAATGGAATTTTTTAATTTTAATTTATCTTTTCTGAATGAAATTTCGTCACCTGAGATTTTTTTTGGCTCAAACGCCATTTGGGTAAATGGAGTTAAGATTTATATATTCTATTTTTAAATTCGTTATCAATTTTTCGATATCTCGTATCAAATCTGAGATATTCAGCATCGATTTTGCTCCAAATCGCAAATTTTCTCCTCGAAATCGACTCAATAGCGTTTGAGACAAATAAATTCTCAGGTGACGATTTGTAAATAATGTAAAAAAAATAAAAATCACGAAATTTGGAACCGGTATTAGGATTCGTTTTATTACATTAGTTAAAAAAGAATCTGACATCAAACATATTTCTCGTTTGGGTTTCAATCTTTGATTTTATGTTTTATAACTAAAATCACTTTTTCTATTTTGGTTCTTTCAACATTTTCATCTTTTTTTTATTTATTATTAATTTATTTAGTTTTAAAACCGCTTTACAACTTATATAAAATTAGTCTATCTCAATTTTGCTGATCGATGTGTTTCAGATTTTTCAATAAAGATTTCGGTTATTAAATTAAACATTTTCGTCTACACTTTGAAGTGATTTTTACTAATATCGTTAATTTTTCTTATAACAGCCAACAGCAATACAGCCAATGGTGGCCAAGGCGTAGGCAACTCAACCAGCGCCGGCCAACAAACTACTATTAATCCAGCGTTGACTATGAGTCTGACTTCTACGTCAAGCGACAGTGAACAAGTGTCGCTCGAGGACTTTTTGGAGAGTTGCCGTGCACCCGCTTTGCTGGGCGATATGGATGATGACGACGATATGGACGAGGACAACGACGATGAGGAGAATGAGGATGAATACGAAGAAGTTGGCGTAAGTTGATAAATATTTATTTTTACAACATACTTAGGAAGGGTGTGTGCGAGTTTGTTTAAATAAGAAGAACATTTTTCAATATTCATTTAAAGTCTAATCGATAACGGAATTCGGTAAAATCGATAATCAGTAGATAAGCATTTGTCTGTTTTGTTTGCTGTCATCTAATTTAGTTCAAATATTTAGTTTATATAGTTAAGTTTCAAATTTATGCAAACTCACACATATCCCTATTTAGAAATTAAAAATTTGTATATAAAGGTGATTGCGAGTTCGTCTCTCTTTCAAGATTTAAATTACAACATCCCGTAATTTACATCTTGAAAAACATTGAAGTGAATTCGGAGTATCGAGGGCGGCTTTTATAGTCGACTATTAGGTTGTTGGTGTCGATCTGTTTTTCTAGGATCTTCTCCTGGATTTGGCGCAATGTGAAAATCTGGTCTATGGTGGACTTTCCAGGTCTTAAGCCGCACTGATAAGGTCCAATCAGTCTGTTTACAATTATGCTTCAGTATTTCACATAATACGCTCGATATAACCTTATATGCGTTAGGCTGGCTGTAGTTGGCGCAAATAGTGGAATCCCCTTTCTTATGGATTGGCATGCTTTCTTCCGACCATATTCTGCTTACGAGCTTGTCGTACATGCTTCTATTAGCTCGTCGTCTCTGGTCTTGAACAACTCAGCAGGCAGGCCATCAGCACCTGCGGCTTTGTTGTTTTTCAGCCGAGCAATGGCTGTTCTGACCTCGTCACGGTCGGGTGGCGGAATCTCAACGTCGTCATCAAGTACTGGGGTTGCCGGGTTTACTTCTCTATCGGTAGAATTGCTGTCATCATCACCGGTCAGCAGTGTGCTCTGGATATCTGTCACTACTGTCATCCCGTTCTCATCTTTCCAAGAAGAGGCTCCGGGTTTTTAACCTTCGGGTAGACGTTTTATTTTCTCTAAGAATTTTCGAGCCTCATTCCTGTCCCAATGCGCATCTCAATCTCCTCACACTCACGTCTTTCTGCCTCTCTTTTTTACGCCTGAAAAGACGTCTCTCATCCCTTCTCTTCTCTTTGTATCGCTCCTTCGCAGCTCGCGTAGCTTCTGACTGCAGCACTAAACATAACTTCTCAAAAACGGTTTTGGACTCATAAAAGGCAATTTTAGAGGGATAGTTATTTGAAATTTGGATCCGCAGCTCTGCTCGTCATTTCCTATAAGAAAAACTATATCTCATTGAGCGTACTCACTATTTGTTTTATCCATCCTATTTTTTTAATTTTCGGAAAAAATGTCATCTCAAGTTTGCAACGTGTTTCATTGGCTAATTCTGATTCGATACTCGTTTGCCAAAGATGTTACGGAGCATCTATCTCTTGAACGCTCCCTGTACTCTCTCTCATCGGTGGAGGCCAGCGTTCGTGTTTCTGCATCATAAAATAGAACGGGTATGATGAGTTATGATGAGAGCTCTAATACTCAATTGCCTACTGAGCCCAAAGTAGCACCTGTTGGCAAGAGTAATTCTCCGTAAAAACACTGGTTCCCAGATCCTTTACAACGTCGAACTTGTGGGTGTCAAAATTAGCTTTTTGTCTAAGACGCACGAACTCTTTTTTTTTCGTTCACCGCTACACCAATTCGACCAACCAAAATTACAAAAAAACTAGGTTTATTATATTCCCACAACAATTAAAAATTACTACTTGGAGTATGATTAACACAAAATATACCATAAAAAATCTGAGTTGAATTCAAAATTGACAAATAAAAAAAAACGTTTGTTAAAAAAGTCCTTCGCGTGTTATAAACATAAATTTCATTGACTCTTGATTCTTTCTTTACAGAACACACTCCTACAGGTGATGGTATCGCGCAATCTGCTCACATTTATGGACGACGAAACTTTGGAGAATCGCTTGGCTGGCGTCAGCAAACGCAAGTCATGGGATGATGAATTTGTACTAAAGCGACAATTTTCCGCATTGATACCAGCATTCGATCCTCGTCCCGGTCGTACAAATGTCAATCAGACATCCGATCTAGACATACCAGCGCCCGGCTGCAGCACAGAATCAACGCGCAGCATTGGCGGCGGCGGCAGCAACACCACCAGCACAACCACCGACTATACACCAATGCAACAGCCAGTGTTGTCGTTAACATTGCGCGGTCCAGGCATTGGCGGCATACCCGACGTTGAGGTGGAACTACGCAACAGCGAATGGACTATCTTCCGCGCAGTACAAGAACTACTGCAATCGTCACAATTAAGCAAAACGGATAAATTCCGCAAAGCCTGGGAGCCAACCTATACGATTGTGTATCGAGAGGTGCCGCCATCACACGAATACGCCACCGGCTGTGGTGTCGGTGGTGAACTGGACGAAGAGGGACCCAATACGCCAGTAATTTCATCAAAGAGTGGCGCATCGACTTTATCACCGAACTCACCAATGCGCGGCGGCATTGGTAGCAATTTTAACACAGCGCCAGAGCATGTCAGCTGCTCCGTCGACGATGTGCTGCAACTGCTGAGTCAGCTGAATGCATTGAATCGTGAGAACAACGAACAGGAGCCGGCCGCCGATACAACCTCCTCGTCGATATTGCCAACAGAGCACTTTATGAGCAAGAAGATCACTAATAAGCTGCAGCAGCAGATACAGGATCCGCTAGTGCTCTCAAGTAATGCGCTGCCCGCCTGGTGCGAGGATCTCAATCAAAGCTGCCCCTTTCTCTTTCCCTTCGAGACGCGTCAATTGTATTTCAATTGTACCGCTTTCGGCGCCTCACGCAGTATTGTCTGCCTGCAGTCGCAGCGCGATGTTACGCTGGAACGTCAACGCATGCCCGGCCTAAGTCCGCGACGTGACGATCAGCACGAGTTCCGCGTCGGTCGGCTGAAGCACGAACGTGTCAAGGTACCGCGTAATGAGAACCTGCTTGAGTGGGCGATGCAGGTAATGAAAGTGCACTGCAATCGCAAGTCAGTGCTTGAGGTTGAATTTGTCGGCGAGGAGGGCACTGGCCTGGGACCGACGCTTGAGTTCTATGCGCTTGTTGCTGCCGAACTGCAGCGCGCAGATCTCTGCATGTGGCTTTGCGATGATGAGGTGGAGCAATCAGCCGACGACGCAGAAGCAGCCATCGATGCCGATGAATTGCTCAGTGGTAAACCCATCGGCTACTATGTTAATCGTCGCGAGTCTGGGCTTTTCCCAGCGCCGCTGCCGCAAGACTCGGCACTCTGTGAACGTGTCTCGAAATATTTCTGGTTTTTGGGCGTTTTTCTGGCCAAGGTGCTGCAGGATATGCGTCTGGTCGATTTACCACTTTCTAATTCATTTCTGCAACTGCTATGTCACAATAAAGTTTTGTCGCGTGGCGTTCATCAGCTACAGTCTGGCGTCGGCACAAACAGCTCCGGCGACGATTTAATGGCCACATCCGTTATGTCCGAAGACTCTGAACTGGCAGACAGCTGCTCCAAATTGTTGGGTGTTGCTGCTGCTCCTGCTGATGCCGCTTGCTGCTGGTACGATGGCGTGCTGTCACAGGAGAATCTCGCTGAAATTGATCCCATACGCTATGAGTTCATCAAACAGCTGCAAGAGTTGTTGGCGCGCAAGCAAACCATTGAACTGGATGCCAGCCTCAGCGCCGAAGAACGACTCGCTGCCATTGCACAGCTGAAGTTGCGCACAAAACAAGGCGTAGAAGTGGATCTCGCCGATTTGGCCCTCACATTTACCTATCTGCCCAGTTCGGCTGTGTATGGGTACGACTGTGTGCCGCTACTGCCGAATGGCGACGAACTCGATGTAACCATCGACAATTTGGAGGAGTACTGTGAGCTACTTATCAACTATTCAATTCAAGATGGCATTGCCAAGCAACTGGAGGCGTTCCATCGCGGTTTCTGTCAGGTGTTTCCGCTTAAAAAATTGGCAGCCTTCAGTCCGGCCGAGGCTCGCATGATGATTTGCGGTGAGCAGCATCCGCAGTGGACGCGCGAGGATCTCATAAATTACACCGAACCTAAGTTGGGCTATTCGAAAGATAGGTGAGTCAATAAAAACAGAATGTTTCTTTTTTTTTATTTATTTTATGTTATCATTTTTCTGTAAACGCTGTACTGCTTTTGACGAGCTGTGCTGTATTAACAGAGCTCCGTAAATCGCCGTGCTACTTTTACAGAGTTCCGTAAATAACTCTACTGCATTTACAGTGCTCTGTAATCGCTGTACTGCATTTACAGAGCTCCGTAAATAGCTGTGCTACATTTACAGAGCTCCGTAACTCTACTACAGCCTAGTAGGCTGTACAATGCGCTGCATTTACAGCGCATTGTACTGGCTGTAGTGCATTTACAGCGCACTGCAGTAGGCTGTATTGCATTTACAGTTACGGAGCTCTGTAAATGTTCACAGCTATTTACGGAGCTGTGTAAATGTAGCACAGCTATTTACGGAGCTCTGTAAATGCAGTACAGCGATTACAGAGCACTGTAAATGTAGTAGAGTTATTTACGGAACTCTGTAAAAGTAGCACGGCGATTTACGGAGCTCTGTTAATACAGCACAGCTCGTCAGCTCGTACAGAGCTCTGCAGTGCTGTAGTGCATTTACACCGCATTGTACTAGGCCGTAGTGCATTTAAAGAGCTCTGTAGTAGGCTGTAGTGCATTTACAGAGCTCTGCAGTAGGCAGTAGTGCATTTACAGAGCTCTGTAGTAGGCTGTAGTGCATTGTACTAGGCTGTAATGCATTTACAGAGCTCTGCAGTAAGCTGTAATGCATTTACAGCGCATTGTACTATGCTGTAGTGCATTTACAGAACTCTGCAGTAGGCTGTAATGCATTTACAGGGCATTGTACTATGCTGTAGTGCATCTACATCGCACTGCACTAGGCTGTATTGCATTTACAGTTACGGAGCTCTGTAAATGTAGGCTGTAGTGCATTTACAGCGCTTGCAGTAGGCTGTAGTGCATTTACAGAGCTCTGTAGTAGGCTGTAGTTCATTGTACTAGGCTGTAATGCATTTACAGAGCTCTGCAGTAAGCTGTGATGCATTTACAGCGCACTGCAGTAGGCTGAAGTGCATTTACAGCGCAAAGCAGTAGGCTGTAGTGCATTTACAACGCACTGCAATAGGCTGTAGTGCATTTACAGCGCAATACAGTTGGCTGTAGTGCATTTACAGAGCTCTGCAGTAGGCTGTAGTGCATTTACAGAGCTCTGCAGTAGGCTGTAGTGCATTTACAGCGCATTGTACTAGGCTGTAGTGCATTTACAGCGCACTGCAGTGGGCTGTAGTGCATTTGCAGCGCTCTGTAGTAGGCTGTAGTGCACTGTAGTAGGCTGTAGTGCACTACAGCCTACTGCAGTGCGCTGTATTGTACTATACAGCCTAGTACAATGCGCTGTAAATGCACTACAGCCTACTGCAGAGCTCTGTAAATCCACTACAGCCTACTGCAGTGCGCTGTAAATCCACTACAGCCCATTTACTGCGCTCTGTAGTAGGCTGTAGTGCATCTACATTTCACTGCAGTGGGCTGTAGTGCATTCACAGCGCACTGCAGTAGGCTGTAGTGCATTTACAGAGCTCTGCAGTAGGCTGTAGTGCATTTACAGCGCATTGTACTAGGCTGTAGTGCATTTACAGCGCATTGTACTAGGCTGTAGTGCATTCACAGCGCACTGCAGTAGGCTGTAGTGCATTTACAGAGCTCTGCAGTAGGCTGTAGTGCATTTACAGCGCATTGTACTAGGCTGTAGTGCATTTACAGCGCACTGCAGTAGGCTGTAGTGCATTTACAGAGCTCTGCAGTAGGCTGTAGTGCATTTACAGCGCATTGTACTAGGCTGTAGTGCATTCACAGCGCACTGCAGTAGGCTGTAGTGCATTTACATAGCTCTGCAATAGGCTGTAGTGCATTTACAGCGCATTGTACTAGGCTGTAGTGCATTTACAGCGCACTGCAGTAGGCTGTAGTGGATTTACAGCGCACTGCAGTAGGCTGTAGTGCATTTACAGAGCTCTGTAGTAGGCTGTAGTGCATTGTACTAGGCTGTAGTGCATTTACAGCGCACTGCAGTAGGCTGAAGTGCATTTACAGCGCAAAGCAGTAGGCTGTAGTGCATTTACAACGCACTGCAATAGGCTGTAGTGCATTTACAGCGCAATACAGTTGGCTGTAGTGCATTTACAGAGCTCTGCAGTAGGCTGTAGTGCATTTACAGAGCTCTGCAGTAGGCTGTAATGCATTTACAGCGCATTGTACTAGGCTGTAGTGCATTCACAGCGCACTGCAGTAGGCTGTAGTGCATTTACATAGCTCTGCAATAGGCTGTAGTGCATTTACAGCGCATTGTACTAGGCTGTAGTGCATTTACAGCGCACTGCAGTAGGCTGTAGTGCATTTACAGCGCACTGCAGTAGGCTGTAGTGCATTTACAGAGCTCTGCAGTAGGCTGTAGTGCATTTACAGCGCATTGTACTAGGCTGTAGTGCATTCACAGCGCACTGCAGTAGGCTGTAGTGCATTTACATAGCTCTGCAATAGGCTGTAGTGCATTTACAGCGCATTGTACTAGGCTGTAGTGCATTTACAGCGCACTGCAGTAAGCTGTAATGCATTTACAGCGCACTGCAGTAGGCTGTAGTGCATTTACAGAGCTCTGCAGTAGGCTGTAGTGCATTTACATAGCTCTGCAGTAGGCTGTAGTGGATTTACAGCGCAATGCAGTAGGCTGTAGTGCATTTACAGCGCATTGTACTAGGCTAAAGTGCATTTACAGCGCAAAGCAGTAGGCTGTAGTGCATTTACAACGCACTGCAATAGGCTGTAGTGCATTTACAGCGCATTGTACTAGGCTGAATTTACACTACAGCCTACTACAGAGCTCTGTAAATGCACTACAGCCTACTGCAGAGCTCTGTAAATGCACTACAGCCTAGTACAATGCGCTGTAAATGCATTACAGCCTACTGCAGAACTCTGTAAATGCACTACAGCCTACTGCAGAGCTCTGTAAATGCACTAAAGCCTACTGCAGTGCGCTGAAAATGCACTACAGCCTACTGCAGAGATCTGTAAATGCACTACAGCCCCTAGTACAATGCGCTGTAAATGCATTACAGCCTACTGCAGTGCGCTGAAAATGCACTACAGCCTACTGCAGAGATCTGTAAATGCACTACAGCCTAGTACAATGCGCTGTAAATGCATTACAGCCTACTGCAGAGCTCTGTAAATGCACTACAGCCTACTGCAGAGCTCTGTAAATGCACTAAAGCCTACTGCAGTGCGCTGAAAATGCACTACAGCCTACTGCAGTGCGCTGTAAATGCACTACAGCCTACTGCAGTGCGCTGTAAATGCACTACAGCCTAGTACAATGCGCTGTAAATACACTACAGCCTACTGCAGTGCGCTGTAAATGCACTACAGCCTACTGCAGTGCGCTGTAAATGCACTACAGCCTACTGCAGAGCTCTGTAAATGCACTACAGCCTACTGCAGTGCGCTGTAAATGCACTACAGCCTAGTACAATGCGCTGTAAATCCACTACAGCCTACTGCAGTGCGCTGTAAATGCACTACAGCCTACTACAGAGCTCTGTAAATGCACTACAGCCTACTGCAGAGCTCTGTAAATGCACTACAGCCTACTGCAGAGCTCTGTAAATGCACTACAGCCCACTGCAGTGCGCTGTAAATGCACTACAGCCTACTGCAGAGCTCTGTAAATGCACTACAGCCTACTGCAGAGCTCTGTAAATGTACTAGAGCCTACTGCAGTGCGCTGTAAATGCACTACAGCCTATTGCGCTGTAAATGTACTACGGTTTAGTACAATAGGCTGTAGTGGATTTACAGCGCACTGCAGAAGGCTGTAGTGGATTTACAGCGCACTGCAGTAGGCTGTAGTGGATTTACAGCGCACTGCAGAAGGCTGTAGTGGATTTACAGCGCATTGTACTAGGCTGAAGTGCATTTACAGCGCAAAGCAGTAGGCTGTAGTGCATTTACAACGCACTGCAATAGGCTGTAGTGCATTTACAGTGCACTGTAGTACATTTACAGCGCAATAGGCTGTAGTGCATTTACAGCGCACTGCAGTAGGCTGTAGTGCATTTACAGAGCTCTGCAGTAGGCTGTAGTGCATTTACAGTGCACTGCAGTGGGCTGTAGTGCATCTACAGAGCTCTGCAGTAGGCTGTAGTGCATTTACAGCGCACTGCAGTAGGCTGTAGTGCATTTACAGAGCTCTGCAGTAGGCTGTAGTGCAGTTACAGTGCACTGCAGTGGGCTGTAGTGCATCTACAGAGCTCTGCAGTAGGCTGTAGTGCATTTACAGCGCACTGCAGTAGGCTGTAGTGCATTTACAGAGCTCTGCAGTAGGCTGTAGTGCATTTACAGTGCATTGTTCTAGGCTGTAGTGCATTTACAGCGCACTGTAGTGCATTTACAGCTCACTGCAGAAGGCTGTAGTGGATTTACAGCGCACTGCAGAAGGCTGTAGTGGATTTACAGCGCACTGCAGTAGGCTGTAGTGCATTTACAGTGCACTGCAGTGGGCTGTAGTGCATTTACAGAGCTCTGCAGTAGGCTGTAGTGCATTTACAGTGCACTGCAGTGGGCTGTAGTGCATCTACAGAGCTCTGCAGTAGGCTGTAGTGCATTTACAGCGCACTGCAGTAGGCTGTAGTGCATTTACAGAGCTCTGCAGTAGGCTGTAGTGCATTTACAGAGCTCTGCAGTAGGCTGTAGTGCATTTACAGAGCTCTGCAGTAGGCTGTAGTGCAGTTACAGTGCACTGCAGTGGGCTGTAGTGCATCTACAGAGCTCTGCAGTAGGCTGTAGTGCATTTACAGCGCACTGCAGTAGGCTGTAGTGCATTTACAGAGCTCTGCAGTAGGCTGTAGTGCATTTACAGTGCATTGTTCTAGGCTGTAGTGCATTTACAGCGCACTGTAGTGGATTTACAGCGCACTGTAGTAGGCTGTAGTGCATTTACAGCGCACTGTAGTGCATTTACAGCTCACTGCAGAAGGCTGTAGTGGATTTACAGCGCACTGCAGTAGGCTGTAGTGCATTTACAGCGCATTGTTCTAGGCTGTAGTGCATTTACAGCGCACTGCAGTAGGCAGTAGTGCATTTACAGCGCACTGCAGTGGGCTGTAGTAGTGCACTACAGCCTACTACAGAGCTCTGTAAATGCACGACAGCCTACTGCAGTGCGATGTAGATGCACTACAGCCTACTGCAGTGCGCTGTAAATACACTACAGCCTACTGCAGTGCGCTGTAAATGCACTACAGCCTACTGCAGTGCGCTGTAATTGCACTACAGTATTGCATTTACAGAGCTCTGTAGTAGACTGTAGAGCATTCGCAGCACTCTGTAGTAGGCTGTAGTGCATTTACAGAGCTCTATAAATGCAGTACAACGATTTTAGAGCGCTGTAAATGCAGTAAAATCGCTGTACTGCATTTATAGAGCTCCGTAAATAGCTGTGCTGTATTTACAACGCTCTGTAAACGCTGTACTGCATTTACAGTGCACATTTTTCTGGCTATTAAATATAATAAATGAATAAAAGCATAGAAGATTAGTGTAATAAAAATTGCATATAATTAATTAATTTTTCTTTTCAGTCCTGGCTTTTTGCGCTTTGTAAATGTGTTGATGAGCATGACCGGGCCGGAGCGCAAGGCCTTCCTGCAGTTCACCACCGGCTGTAGCAGTTTGCCTCCGGGTGGACTCGCCAATCTACATCCGCGTCTGACGGTGGTGCGCAAAGTGGATGCCGGCGATGGCAGCTATCCGTCGGTCAATACGTGCGTCCATTACCTCAAACTGCCCGACTATCAAACGGAGGATATTATGAAGGAACGTCTTTTGACTGCAACGAAGGAGAAAGGATTCCATTTGAATTAAGATTTATTTATTATTTTCATTCATTTGCATTTCATTTCACTGCTGCTGCTGTTGCCTCTGAGCTGCTAAGCTGAAGCTTTTCAGAGAATGAAGAAGCAAGCTGCTGGCGAGTTAACTTGTAAGAGTGATTAATTATTTAATTATTATTATTAGAATTTTGTTTTCTGCCTAAAATTTAATTTAATATTTTATTATTTGGAATTTTGTATGTAAATTAGAGAATGTGTAACTACTGATGGCAAAAATACCAGAGAAAAATATTTGTAAGAAAGACGACAACAAAAAAAAAACAAATGTCTAAACTAAAAACAAACTGAAAAAAAAAACAAAAACGAAAAATACTAAAAGAAAAAACTCCGTAATTGTCGTTGATTGATTAAAACGAATGCAAAAACATGATTATTTTATAAGAGAAAATATTTCTTACATTACAAAACAACTGAAAAAAAAATTAAATATTCACTTTTATTATTCAAGTAAATATGATGAAAGCAGAAAAAACAAAATACAATGAAATTTCAAATAACTGGCAACATTTAAAACAAAAAATAAAATATATAAGTAATTTAAAATTTTGCGCTTAAGCACTTCAAGTTTCATCATTATACTACCTAAAATATTGCGAAAGCTCTATTATAAAATGTTTATTAAATATGTATAATAATAATAATAGTTTGGCGCTACAGTCCTGTTTAGAACTTCGGCCGAGCTCTCTCACCATTTTGAGCTGTGCGTGTTATATTTGTACTCAAATTGGTGGGACCTACAGTTTATTGCCGAATCCGAACGGCGGGTGAGAGCTTTTTCATAGGCAATGTTTTACTCTCGTAGGTTTGCCATTTACTGCCGAGAGGTAGCGCGGTATAGAAAAATGTTTCTATGAAAAGATGTTGTTAGCCCCAGTCCTGGCTTGAACCGGGGACCTATCAGCTCGCAGTCCAACGCACTAACCACTGAGCTACCGCGGCTACAATATGTAAATAATTTTTAATTTATCCAACATACAAATATTAAAAGAAAAAATTCATTTAATATAACCACAAAAGCAAAATACAATAATAAATTCAATAAAAAAAAACCTAAAACAAAAAAAAAATATTTATAGCAAAAATTGAATGGCGCAGTAGCACACAATACACCTACCTAGTTATGTTCTTTTCGATTTGCCTAGTTCTAGAATGAAATTTTGAAAATATATTTTAAAAAAATTTCTTTAGTTCGGTTTTTTTTTATGTTTGAAACACACAAATGTTAAGCGATCGGCAAACAGAAGCTGACAATAAATTGTCAACGCTTATTTTTTAAAAAAAATTAATTACTATATTTAGCAATAGTTTAAGAAATTTATATATACTATATTGGAAAACTAGATTTTTCGCCTACTAAGCAGCTAAGCTACTATATATTATCACAACTATTAATTAATAATTATAAAAAAAATATATATATATAAAAACATTTATCAAATGCCAACAAAAATAACTACCAACCAACCTACAAACATTTAAGATGGATTATTTTTCAGTTTTAGTTGTACTTGTTTTCAATAAAATATTTCTAAATACCAAACACTGCTTCAAGAATTTGCTTTACAAAGAAAATCAACAATAACAATGATGAAGGAGAAAACCACTATATTCATTAAAAATATATTTATATATTTAATATAGAGAATTTTAAAAATATATTTGAATTGAAATGAAAATCATATGCAAAATAATAAATATGTTAGTTGAAAATAACAAAAAAAAAAAAAAAAACAACCGTGTAATTTTTAAAATCTAAAGAAAAGAGGGTCGTTTTCGAAAAATCCAGTTAAGTGTGCAGTAGACTGACAATGGATTATCATGATTTCAAATTATGAATTCAAATCAAACCAGTTGGGAAGGTTAGATCACATGGGAAATTTTAAAGTAGGTGTAATTATGATAGTTAGGATTATCAAAATTATAGTCGGTCTAACCCGACTTTAAATACCCTACACATATGTGTGGTTACCATTCAAAGTGATATATAGGTCACCAGGGTATACGAATCCTGAAAATAACTACAAACATTCAATCGCTGAAGAATTTCCATTCATTTGATATCCATATTTACAAATGGGTAGGTGTACCGAATTTCGATTTTTTTTTGTGAACCACAAGTCTTTTGCCGGAAAACATTATTATCATGTATTTGAGCAAAATGTCAATATATATTTGACCAAAAAAGTTTATCTAAGCACGTATACAGTAAAATTGATCTGTAGATGTAAGTTTAATACGAGGTATTTGAATATAAATGGTTAGATCACAGGTCACAATGGACCGATCTGCCCAATTTTTTCGCACATACAGCGTAGGTATATAAGTAATCTAAATTATGAGTTTTATTTATCTAACTCTTCAATTGTTTAAGTAGTAGGGATTTCAACAGACAGACGGACTGAGTCGCTAAATCGACTCAGGAGGTCATGCTGATCAAGAATATATATACTTTTCCATACCGGAGATGCTTCCTTCTGGGTGTTACAAACGGCGTACCAAACTGAATATACCCTTTCAATCTTAGTGTAGGGTATAAAAATGTTCTATTAGATGAGAAAGTCGAAGTGGAGAACTTTCAGCGAAATGAGAATATGGGAAATGGACCAGACGGGACCTCGAAGTTCGCGTTTTTGGTACCCAAATCAACAATTTCAAGTTTGAATTGAAATGACGTATCTTACAAAAATATCAAAATACCTCAAGGTCATGTGGTATCCCCTAAAAATCAAAAACTTCTTTTTTTCAAACTTAATTCCTGGAACATTTGAGTGTAAAAATAAAATTAAAAAAAAGCCCAACAAAGTCACGAACATATTTTTGACTAGAAAATTTCTAGAACACTGAAAAAAAAACCTTGCATAAAATTTTTCTGCGGCGCTTCTATCAATACCAAAACTTTTACAATATGAAAATACTAATATATTTTTTTTTTTCAAAAATAAAAGCGCGACCTTTTGAAAAAAAATTTAAATACAAAAATAAGTTTGGTATATGTTCCATTATAACTTATACAGGGTGGTCCGCTTTGGGGTGCAAATATTTTAGGGACTAATTCCTTAGTTCATTCCATGAAAAAAATTGTTCTAGAGTTAGAGTCTATTTGTAACACCCAATGATATACAGGGTGTTTTCAAAATTTGCTTTACAAAAATTGATACAACCATATACTTAATTATAACTTCTACAATGTATAACCCAGCGCAAAAGTATTACATTCATTTTAAAGATAATTTATCATAGTTTCTAGTAAAAATTTAATATAGACATTTTATGTGGTGAGCTAGAAAAATTGTCTCATCAAAGTAAAAAAATAAAAATTTTATTTCAACTTTTTTTTATAAAACCCCATTTTTCACGTAATTTTTATCTATTCTTCTAGAAGCTCCGGCAATGTATTTTGTAAAAAAATAATATAAATTTTGATTTGTATACAGGTTAACGGAGAACACTTTTTAACAACAATACTGAATTAAAATTTTGTAAAATAAATACATAAAAAAGAATTCTTTAAAAACTAAATATTGTTTTTTTATAATATGTTGAGGAATTTTAGAATTTTGAGAGCATTACAAGGAGTGCTCCGCAATGAAAACGGTAAGTGTGAGATAAAAACAGTATATGAAGGAATTGTTGACTATACTATAAAACATTCAAATATTAAAAAAAGATTAAAAAAAGAACAAAATAATAGATAAAAATTACGAGAAAAACGGAGTTTTATAAAAAAAAAGTTGAAATAAATTTTTTATTTGTTTACTTTGATGAGAAAAATCTCCTAGCGCACCACATAAAATGCCAATATTACAATTTTTCTAGAAACTATGATCGATTATCTTTAAAATTAATGTAATATTTTTGCTCTGGACACCCTGTATATCATTGGATGTTCCAAATAGACCCTAACTCTTGAACAATTATTTTCATGAAATCAACCAAGGAATCAGTCCCTAAAATATTTGCACCACAAAGCGGACCACCCTGTATATGGGCATTTCCTGGGGTTCCGGACGGAACTTGGTACGCTTAAAAAATCAATATCTTGAAGGAAAATTAATAAATTTACTTGATGGAAGTAGTATTTAAATAGAACTAAATATTTGAGAATTCTATACGGTAGATCAAAAGATATAAATTAAATAGTTATCATTCCGGACGGAAGTAAATGATGAAGTTCATATGGAAATTCTAAAAAGTTTGCAAATTTTGCGTACACATTATTTTTTTAAAATTATTTTAGAAAATAGCTGAAATCATGTGCTTTATTTGAATATTTACACATTGTTTCCAAAGTTTATAGTTTTTTCATAATAAATCACAGAAAAATTAGCTTGGATAATTTACTTTATTTTTTTACACTCTGTTTCTAAAGTTTATAGTTTTTTCGTAATAAATCACAGAATAATTCCGGACGTTCTGCACTACGATTTCTTGCTAAAAATAAATTTATATCTGACAATATTAATAATCATTATTACGAAATAAAAAGTGATGTACGATTCGAATATCCAGAGGTTATTTTTTTTTCTTTTTTGTGGGAAAAAAATATTAATTTTTTTTTTGATTTTGAAATCTACACTTTTGATACTCAAAGTTACGAACGTGACAAATTTCAATTAGCTGTCAAAAAATTTCCATATTTACTAGGAAATCGATGTTTACATATTTGAAAATAACGAGGAATGCTTTAGAAACAGAGATTTCCAGTTTTTAAATATTGTTGTTAGTTTAGTATGATAATAAATGTATCTTTTTGATTGCGTACGTGACAATAGGAAATCCTTACACAAAAATCTAAATTTGTCTCTTATTTTAATTGTAATGCATATTTTTAAGCTTTAGAAATATTAACTAAGGTTGTCGGAAAAAACAGACAATAATATTTTGTATCTGTATTTCTATCAAATTATTTAATTAGGTTACTCAAAGTACATGAAAAATTGGTATATTTACAAGTTGTATAGTAACGTAACTGTGGTTGCGTAAGGGAGTTTAATTTTTTTTTAATTTAATTTTGCCATATTCCAGGAAATGAGGTTTGAAAAAAATAAACTGTTTATTATTTATAGGGGGTACCACGTGACCTTGATGTAACATGTTTTTATTTTTTGTAATTTTTAGTTCTACTTTACGCAAGACATGACAGACACTTTTTTTGGATTCCGCCCACTTTGATATAATCCAAAAAAATTAGTTGTGACCTCGGTCGGTGTTTGATTTTTGGTCGGTTCCAAGAGGAGACCGAGCGGCAAACATTTTTCGATTTTCGGAACTCTCCGCCCCTTTAAGAGGGTGTGGCATTTTTTTAAACGGATTTTTCCCAATAAATGTACTAAGGGTATGTGCGAGTTCGACTAAATTGCTGTCTAAACTAAATTAGGACGGTAATGCAGTGTTCCCCTTTTCAATTTAGCAAATTTTCGAGCGGACTAAATGGAACTAAATTGGAAGACATCAAACAGACATATGATAATCGATTTATTAGAGACTTAAACAATTATCGGTTACCGAATGGCGGTCGAATAAAAACTTCTAAAAAATTAGTTTAGTCAGCAATTTAGTCGAATTCGCACACACCCTAAATTGAACCAAATTTGATGAGAGCCAACAGACATATTATAATCGATTAATTGAGTAATTTAACAATTACCGGTTACCGAATTATGAACGAATGAAAACATATTCAATTTAGTGTAGTCAGCAATTTAGTCGCACACACCCTAAATGTCAAAAACTAGAACCAATTTGACAAAACTGATAACATTTTCAGGTTAAAATCACAGTGATTGTTAAGAAAATACTGGGAATGAATTAGTCTATCATTATTAATTAGAAAAATAGGGTGGTTCGTAACGAAATTTTGAGAAAATCACTGGTAAAGTGAAAAGTTGTAATTTTATTTTTAATAAATTTTAACTTTACGTACATTTAAAACAAAATAGAAGAAAATATGCGATTTCAAAGAGCGATTGGAAAGGTAATTTAATTGTCTAACACATGAGAAAAACATGCAACCAATTTTCTTGAACATTTATTAAACACCCTGTATCTTAATTTTTTATGATGAGTTTGGCGCTACAGTCCTATAAGAACTTAGGACGAGCTCTTTCACCATTTTGAGCTCTGCGTACTCAAAGTGGTGGAACCTACAATTTAATTCCAAATCTGAACGGCGGGGAAGAGTTTATCATAGGCAATGTTTTACTCTCGTAGGTTTGTCATTTACTGCCGAGAGGTAGCGCGGTATAGAAAAATGTTTTTTTATGAAAAGATGCTGTTAGCCCCCAGTCCAGGCTTGAATCTGGGACCTTTCGGCTCGCAGTCCAACGCACTAACCTTGAGATACCGACGCTACCTGTATCTTAAACTGGTTGCAAAATTAGATATTAATATTTTCGTAGAATAATCGCCCGAATTATTGATACGTACAAAAAAATGTTTTTGCGGGTGCCTGCGAGAGTTTGACTAAATTTGTCGGTAATGCAGTGTTTAGTTTTCAATTTAGCAAATTGTTGAGCAATCTATATGTAAAAAAATTAATGACAGTAACAAAAAAACATTACTAATTGCCGGTTACTGAATTTTAATCGAATCGATATTCATTCTATTTGGGGTGTGTGTGAATTTGAATAAATTGCTTAATAAATTAAATTTTGTCGGTAATGCAGTGTTTGCTTTTCAATTTAACAAATGTTCGAGCAGACTAAATTTTAATAAATACCAATAACAATTATCGGTTACCGAATGGAGATCGAATGAAAACCTGTACAATTTGGTTTAGTCAGAAATTTGGTCAAAATTCGCACACCCTAAATTTAACTAAATTTGATGACAGCAAACAGATATATGATAATCAATTGATTATGGACTTAAACAATTACCGTTTACCGAATGGCGATCGCATGAAAAACCGTCCAATTTAGTTTAGTCAGCAATTTAGTCAAATTCGCACACACAGCTCAAACTAAAATTTGTCGGTAATGCAGTGTTTACTTTTCAATTTAGCAAATGTTCGCAGACTTAATTGAATTAAATTTTATGAGAGCAAGCAAACAGATTATAAGCGATTGGTTACGGACTTAATAAATGACTTTACTTATTATCGATAACTGCTAAACTGAATTAAGCATAATTTTTAGACTTTGAACTCACCCAACTAATGGTGTGTGCGAGTTCGACTAAATTGCTGACTAAACTAAATTTTGTCGGTAATGCAGCGTTTACTTTTCAATTTAGCAAATTTTCGATCAAACTAAATTGATCTAAATTGGAAAACATATGTCTGTTTATATGATAATTGATTTATTAGAGACTTTAACAATTACCGGTTACCGAATGGCGGTCGAATAAAAACTTGCACAATTTAGTTTAGTCAGTAATTTAGTCGAACTCGCACACACCCTAAAAACCTTTAAAAGTCTTTAAGCGGACATTGATTTTGATGCATAGCTGACTGCATACCTTTTCGCCTCATACCTACTTTTACTGCCGAATGGTTCGGAACCTGGCCACTAAAAGCGTTATAATACCTAATGTAAGTCTAAATTTTAGACATCGCATTTTCAGCTACAAATCATAATTAATTCAGCTATAACACGTCTAGAGACCAGAGTCGGAACCTCCTGGCAACAAGAGTGGGTATGGCTTAATAGGGTATTACTTCAGCTATTACAAAATTTGTCATACTATAAAAGTGTTATGGGAATTTTACCATACAAAATCTCGCATGTGGGGATTATCGCACCAAACTGGCAACTTTGAATTATAATCTTTGTTTTGCTTGTCATTTTCGCGTAGTCAGCTTATTTACCTCAGCTGTTTGCAAATTTACATTTGTAGCATTCGCGCTTTTTGTAATCTATATTTAATATTATAAAAAATGACTGAAAATACAGCTAGACATCGCATTTTAACTTCGTCGTTTCACAATACCAATAAAGCAGATGAAAAACGGAAATTGTTAAACGACACAACGGATGGAGGAGGACTATTGGACGAAGAGCCTTCAATATTACCAATGAAAAGTGTAATTGTTATATTGTTCCTGCTAACATTGGGAATTGTGAGTAATATATATTATATCGTCGTTGTATAGCTAAAAGACAACAACTACATTTTCAAAATGACAATTGTTCATTCACAAAAATCTTTATATATCTTTAAATTTTTGATTGATGAGCTCAATATTTGTACCAAATGATAAGAAAATGTGTATCTATCAATTGGTATTTCAACTTTAAAAATGTATCAATTACTTTTTGTAATAATTACCGACAAAGTTGAAATTTAACATTTTCATAAAAATGTATTTGCTGACTTTTTGTTCTACAACGAAGATATATGGAATTTTCAGAGTATTGAAGTTTTGTTATTCTTTCAGGCTTGCATTATATGTAGTATTTTATCGTACACTACTAATGTTTTTGTAAAAGACGAACACCGATCGTTGTGCCTACTTATTATTGGAGCATTGGGTTTTATACCTGGCATTTACTATGGACGTATTTTATTTTGTATTTGGATGAAATACGAAGGCTATACCTACGACAAAATTCCAAAATATTAATACATCTTTTTTTTGAGACTTATTAACTTATTTAATATACTATGTTGCCAAATCATTTAGTACTGATAGTTCACATTTTTTCATTATTGTTAATTATATACAAAAATGTACAGCAAAAAATATTTATATACCTACATAAAAATAAACAAAAAGTTGAATGGCAACGAAGTTAGAAATTTGGGGATTTTTTTTTTAACATTTCAGGCCTTAAATTATTTTAGTAGGAAATTCATGAATGTCCATCTAGGACATTCATGTATTTCATAAAATGGATACACTGTGAAATCATTTCCTGAGTTTAAATTTTAAATATCGCCAATTGTGTCCATGAGGTAAATATGATATTTCTTGTTAAGACAATTCGAAATATCATGAAAATTCAAAAAGAGCTCATAGGATGAATCAAATATCACAGCAGATTTTATCGCAAGTTAATCCGAAAAAAACAACTTCTAGAACTACATTTATTTGGAATGCAAAGATAAAAAGTCGTTCCACGTTCGCTGCTAGTGAAATAATTTCAGGAACCTCTTTATATTTTAGAGTTATTGAGAGTACACAAATTCAATTTTATCAGTGGATTATGTAAATAAGAGAGAGAATCGAACAGCGATCCGCTTCTCTTGAATTCTATAGCAATCTATTCTAGAATAACTTCTCTCCTGGTACTAACTGCACAGCAACGAGAGCAACTTCACATTTAGTTCCGATAAAAGTCATTCTACGTTCGCTTCTAACGAAACTTATTTGGGAATACAAAACCTCTCTTAAATATTTTTTTAGGAAAACAAAAGTTAGCTCCAAATTTAAATTCAAAAATTCAATCAACTGCAAATTTTAAATGGGAAATATAACATATTTAGTAAGTAATTTATAATTTAATTTTATAATATGAACTATATCTTTAATTTTTTTAATACTACAGAATTGGCTTATTTAATTAGTGCGCTGGACTGCATGCTGAAAAATCTCATATCTCTCGACGATACAATGGCAACTCTCCGGTAGTAAACATTGTCTTTAAAAGGCTTTAATAACCAAACTAAATATTTATTTGGATTGGTATAATAAATGTATTCAATAGGAAATAAAAGATATTTCATTGTTGTTCCAAATGTCACTCCATATTAACCATTTTAGAAGTAGTTCCAAAAGTCATACCATGGGAACCATTTTAAGAAGTAGTTCCAAGTCATTCCATAGGAACCATTTTAAGAAGTAGTTCCAAGTCATTCCTTGGGAACCATTTTAAGAAGTAGTTCCAAAAGTCATTCCGTGGGAACTATTTTAAAAAGTAATTCCAAATATCATTCCATAGGAACCATTATTAGAAGTAATTCCAAAAGTCATTCTATGGGAATCGTTTTTAGAAGTAGTTCCTAAAATGGTTCCCATGGAATCATGGAACCATTTTAAGAAGTAGTTCCAAGTCATTCCATAGGAACCATTTTAAGACGTAGTTCCAAAATTCATTCTATGGGAACCATTTTAAGAAGTAGTTCCAAAAGTCATTCCATGGGAACCATTTTTAAAAGTTATTCCAAATATCATTCCATAGGAACCATTATTAGAAGTAATTCCAAAAGTCATTCTATGGGAATCATTTTTAGAAGTTTTTCCAAAAGTCATTCCATGGGAACCATTTTAAGAAGTATTTCCAAAAGTCATTCCATGGAAACCATTTTAAGAAGTAGTTCCTGAAGTCATTCCATGGGAACTATTTTAAGAAGTAGTTCCTAAAGTCATTCCATAGGAACCATTTTAAGAAGTAGTTCCAAAAGTCATTCCGTGGGAACCATTTTAAAAAGTAATTCCAAATATCATTCCATAGGAACCATTATTAGAAGTAATTCCAAAAGTCATTCTATGGGAATCATTTTTAGAAGTAGTTCCTAAAATGGTTCCCATGGAATCATGGAACCATTTTAAGAAGTAGTTCCAAGTCATTCCATAGGAACCATTTTAGAAGTAGTTCCAAAAGTCATTCCATGGGAACCATTTTAAGAAGTAGTTCCAAGTCATTCCATAGGAACCATTTTAAGAAGTAGTTCCAAGTCATTCCTTGGGAACCATTTTAAGAAGTAGTTCCAAAAGTCATTCCGTGGGAACCATTTTAAAAAGTAATTCCAAATATCATTCCATAGGAACCATTATTAGAAGTAATTCCAAAAGTCATTCTATGGGAATCATTTTTAGAAGTAGTTCCTAAAATGGTTCCCATGGAATCATGAAACCATTTTAAGAAGTAGTTCCAAGTCATTCCATAGGAACCATTTTAAGACGTACTTCCAAAAGTCATTCTATGGGACTCATTTTTAGAAGTAGTTCCTAAAGTCATTCCATGGAAACCATTTTAAGAAGTAGTTCCAAGTCATTCCTTGGGAACCATTTTAAGAAGTAGTTCCAAAAGTCATTCCATGGGAACCATTTTTAAAAGTAATTCCAAATATCATTCCATAGGAACCATTATTAGAAGTAATTCCAAAAGTCATTCTATGGGAATCATTTTAAGACGTAGTTCCAAAAGTCATTCTATGGAAATCATTTTTAGAAGTAGTTCCTAAAGTCATTCCATGGAAACCATTTTAAGAAGTAGTTCCAAGTCATTCCTTGGGAACCATTTTAAGAAGTAGTTCCAAAAGTCATTCCATAGGAATCATTTTTAAAAGTAATTCCAAATATCATTCCATAGGAACCATTATTAGAAGTAATTCCAAAAGTCATTCTATGGGAATCATTTTTAGAAGTATTTCCAAAAGTCATTCCATGGGAACCATTTTAAGAAGTATTTCCAAAAGTCATTCCATGGGAACCATTTTAAGAAGTAGTTCCAAAAGTCATTCCATGAGAACCATTTTTAAAAGTAATTCCAAATATCATTCCATAGGAACCATTATTAGAAGTAATTCCAAAAGTCATTCCTTGGGAACCATTTTAAGAAGTAGTTCCAAAAGTCATTCCATGGGAACCATGAGAACCATATTTGATCAGCGCCTCACGTGTCAATTTAACAATGTCCGTCTGTCGATTAAATGACAGGACAACTAGAAAAGCTTTTTTCCTACATCAAAATTTCCCATGTCACCTAAACTTCGTTATAATCTGATGATGATTGGCCAAATAAATCTTCACTGAGTGAAGTAACACAAATATCACAAAAACGCAAAAAAAAGTTTGAATTCAATTCTTGTGAGTAGTCGTAGTGGATAAGTAGTCACTACAAAAGTGATTACTTTTTACTTGCCAACCCTGAATTTAGACAACTCTAAAGCAAAGAATTCTGGTAAGATCCATTTTGACACTTATATTTTTTAGCTGCGACACCGACAAACTTAAACGAAACTAGGAAGTTAGAAAAATTGAAGCAGACGCCGGAACAAGATCAGTGTTATTTTCATATTTGCTTCATTTGCTTCAAATTATAAAACTTAGTAACAACTTTTGATAACAGTGAATTTGTTTAAAATATATAAAAAAAAGTAGTTTCAAGTAGAGTCCTGTGTATTTAAAACGATTAAGTGACCGGTAATATTAAGCACATTATTTTATAATTTGCTCTGTTTAGTTTTAAGTTTCAATATTTATCAAGTATAAAAGTTTCACCTTTTATTAGGGCTGTGCAGTAATATTAAGCACATTATTTTATAATGTGATCTGTTTAGTTTTAAGTTTCAATATTTATCAAGTATAAAAGTTTCACCATTTATTAGGGCTGTGCGATTAATCGTTTTACTGGAAATCACGATTAATCAATTATTCGATTAATCGTATTTTTTGATTTTCCGATTAATCAAAACAACGATTAATCGGTTAATCAGAAATATGATTAATTGAAATATGATTAATTGTTTTTGGAATATATATAAATAACGACATTCTACTTGCTAAGCATCTAATTTAGCTTTTGTATATTAAATTAAATATTTTTTAAAGTAAAACAAAATTTTTGTTTGTATATTTTTGTAGACAGCAATTTCTTTGTTCTCAAACACAAACTATTTGAATTCTGATTAATTGAAAGTTATAATTAACCGATTAATCGTATTTTCGGTTAATTGAAAAATACGATTAATCGAATTATTGATTAATCATGATTGCGATTAATCAGAATATCCGGTAAAACGATTAATCGCACATCCCTACCTTTTATACAACTCCAATACGCTATAACATACTTGAAGTATCTACAGGTTCATCTAGACATAAAAAAATTGAATGAAAATAAAATAATGGCGGTAAATTGTCAATGTCATTCTGTGTCCGTTCCGCGCATGTATATAGTATTTAAATTGTCTGTTTCATTAATCAGTTTGCCAAATGCTGCAAAAATTTAATTGTTTGATTTTTTTTTTTTTGTATTTAAAGACAATTTTCATGTTAAAGGTTGTAAGTATTTTTAATTATTTAATTTATTTACAATTATTTAAATATTCCAAATCAAATTTTAGACGTTGTATCCGAAGAACTCCAAAAGCTGCCGCCCACAGCAGCCAGCACAAAATTGTGTACGGTGGGGGTTCATTTGGCAATATGAGGAGTGTCCGTGAACGACCGAAGATCGAGCGTAACATGTGGAAGAAGCGTCTAGACGCAAATGCCATTGGGGGGCGTACTAAAAAAAAAAAAATTGGCGAAAATTCACAATTCTATCTTTTTGTGGGAATGATGCAAAGTCTGCCGGACCTTTCGAAAATCAAACATTACCCAATCAAGTGAGCTTACATCGTAAAAAATTCATCAAATATATTTTAAAAATTTCAATAATAGGTTTAAAAAAAATCTCTGACAGCTTGTGATAGATGTGGTCAATATGGGCATACATTGAGAAATTATGTCTGAAAGATGTCGTTAAGTTATCTTTTAAATGTTATCGTTATCCGAAAATTAGCCGAAATTTATGTCTTTTTGTAATACTAAATATTACCGGTAGATGCCTTTTGTTTTGCTTTGTCTTAATGATGTTCTAATGCTATACATAAAGATACTTTTAAGTATTTTTAACAACTGAAAGGCAACCAGATTAAGTCACAAAATAGTATACAAAAAGGCTGACGTTAAAATATTTTCTTTTTGTCAATTTTCCAGTTTGACTTTATTACATTGCACTTTACATTGACCAAATTGCAATGTTGCGTTAGGTCGATCGTCGGTTTACCGACTTTGGCTATGGTTTGCTCAGGCGTTACGATGTCTGTCCACACAAAGCATCAGCACACTTTTTCAAGTCGCAATTAAGCATTGCATTACGGTTGCGTTTCGAACCGTTTTCTCTTATTCGCGGTATAAATAAACAATTTTCACGCACTAAAAATTAATTTTTTGTTCAAACAAAATTTTTGTTATTGTTTTCAAATAATTTTTTTAAGGAAACTAAATTCTATGAAATAACGATTATTAGGTAAATGTCAAACGGACGACCTAGTAGAGAGTAGCTCTACTTTTGCGTTGCTGATGCGTTTACGATATTTGTGAGAATTTACGATAAAACGCATGAGATCTACTTTCGGTTTGAATCATTGGTTTCTATAGATTCTACTTTTTCTGTCAACGCAAGCACGACCTAACGCACCGTTGCGATTTGGCCATTAAGACCCCTATTCTAATTAAAATTTGAGAGAAATCCGAAACAATTTTAGTTTTCAATCGCCATTTTAAAATAAAATAGAGCTTTAATAACTCTATTTAGTTTTTTATAATTTTATTTATAGATTAGTTCAAAATGACAATGATAAACATAGATAATACAAACAAACCAATAATGGGCAATGTACAAGCCGTCAGGAATACCCGGTGTTTTGCAGGATGTCCTTGGCAAAGTATTCTTTGTCCGCTAATAATTGCAATTGCTGGACTTGTAAGTGTTATTAATATTGGTATTTAATATATTAAGAAGTCATAATTGCCATTCTTTTAGGTGTTGATCGTTTGGGGCATCAATGACTTTTATGGTGTAGATGGAAAACAACACTATACATTCATGATAAAACTATTAATTGGTATAATTATCCTAATGCCGGGATGTACTCGTCTATATTTTGTATATGTCGATATTAATTCCGATAAGGACGAAGTTATAAATTGAATCCGCACAGTGTAAGTCATATATATAAAATAGATCACTCAAAAAATATTGCATTCAAAACAAATACAAATGTATTTTAATTTAACTTGATTTCATTAATTAACTATATTCTATTTTTTTTTTTCACTACAGAGTTTAAATAATTTTTAATAATTACTAATTCTAAGTTTAAATAATTTTTATAATTATTAATATTTTCCGTTGAAAAACCATTTTTGTTTGGCATCCCTACTACTTCTGTATCTTTAACGCAATTAGGAACTAATTACTACATTCTACTGTAGTATGTGGCATGATTTTAAAAGTAAAATGTAGTAAAATGATAAAATTTAAATGCAAATGCTATATAAAAAATAATACTACAATATTGCGTAATACATACACATAAAATAATAATTTTTAATGCAGTATTTTTTTTCATTTTTGTTGTGTATTTAACTCAACAACATTTAAAGTATAAATTATGATTTTAGATGTGGTGTGGCAAAGGGGGGACATAAATCGAGCATCATTCTATAATCACGAAACTACATAAGGTTGCAGATTGTATTTCATTGTAAGTTTTAAATAATATCGTCGTTGTAGAAATAAAAGTGACCAAATACATTTTTATGAAAATCTTAAATTTCAACTTTGTAGGTAATTCTTACAAAAAGTAATTGATACATTTTTTTGATATACCAATTGATAGATAAACATTTTCTTATCATTTGGTAGTTCTTTAGTTCATTGATCAAAAATTGAAGATATAGGGTTTTTCAACAGGGACGCTACAAAAGCGACAGGGACAGCAAACGACGCCATATTTCTTCCGCTCTTTTGACATTTCTCTTCAGTAAGGTTTTCCATTTCATGATGGAAAGATATAACGAATTCGAATTTCGGTAGTAAATTTTAATAATTTCGACCGTTGTTGGCTCGTATATCTTTCCATCATGAAATGGCAAACCTTACTGAAGAGAAATGTCAAAAGAGCGGCAAGAAATATGGCGTTGTTTGCTGTCCTTGTCGCTCTACTTTTGTAGCGTCCCTGTTGAAAAAAACTTTTGTAGTGCTCTTATTGAAAAACCCTTTATATAAAAATGTTTGTACATGTAAATGGAATTTTTAAAATGTAGTAAGTGACTTTTAGTGCTACAACGACGATATATTCTCTATTATAAAATATGTGAAAGTTGTTTTTTTTTGTAGCTAAAATTGAATTTTAACCATGCTATATATAATATAATTTGGAACGAAAGTAGAATCTGTGAATAAGTGGTTACTGAGTTGAACTAGAAGCCGATTGTGAGCTGAGAATTACCTGTCAACATCTCTCGGCAAAGTCTGCAGAAAATATCGCGTCAATTCGTTCGTTTGATATAAATAATGAACATTTTAATTTTGTCCACTTTTTACGACGTATTCATAATATTGGTGTTCGTCCGTCCTAGGGCATATCAACATAAATGGACTTATAAGCTTATACCCGGTATTATATAAATATTGTGCACAATTTTGGTGCGAATCTCTTTTTTTTTTGTTCTTTATAAGTTATTAGGCCAAAACCTAATAGGCACATCTCGATGTTCAACTCGTTTCGGTTTTACGTTTTACAAAGAAACTATTTCGATTATAGTTTCTCTACATAATTTTAATATTTAAGGCCATTGTCCATGCCATTTTTCGGCATAGAATGGCAAATCTCCGAGAGTAAATACTACCTATGAAAAGCTGTCTCAACTATTATTATCATTTAGAAAAAATTACCTTATTTATAATTTTAATAAAGCGTCGGTGGCTCGATTGTTTAGTGCGTTGGGCTACGAATCAAAAGTCGCTGTTGAATTGGACTACGAACCGATAGGTGCCAGGGGGGTTTGATCACAGATTGCCACAAAAAAATAGAAATTATTAGAAAAAATAGAAATTATTTTTCTATACGACGCTATATCTCTCGGCAAACCTACGAGAGTAAAACATTACGTTTGAAAAAAAAAAGCTCCTCGCCCCGCCGTTCGGATTCGGCATTAAACAGTATACAGTATATCACGCGCCTCCTACTTTGAGTACAAATAAGAGCTGTGCTCAAGTGGTGAGAGTGTTCGGCCTAGGTTCTGCAGAACTATAGCGCCAAACTATTATCAGAGCTGTGAAAGATTGAACCTATTATTGATTTAATTCTTTTGAAAATTGAATGATATGATTCGATGATTTTTGAATTATTTTTGTTGAAATCTTTTTTCGAATGTTCAAATAACAAAAATTTCTAGATTCTTTTACTTTGAATCTGGAGTGTGAAAAGATTTTAACGAAGTGAATGAATCAAACTGAATTTGATATAAGATTTGCTATCATAGTGTTCAAAAAGAATTCTGAGTTAAGCATTCACAGCTCTGACTACTATATTTTTATTAAAATTATTACTTTAACTATTATATAATATATCGTTGTAGTAGAACGAAAAGTCACCAAATACATTTTCAAATTGCCAAATATTCATTTACAAAAATCTTTATAAATCTGTCAATATTTAATCGATGATCTCATTTTTTTTACCGAATGATAAGAAAATGTAAATCTATTAGTTGATTTTTCAACTTTAAAAATGCATCAATTACTTTTTATAATATTAATCAACAAACTCGAAAATTAAGTTTTTCATAAAAATGTATTTGGTGACTTTTCGTTCTACAACGACTATATATACTCTATTTTATGACACATAATAAATTTTTATATTGTACAATAAAATTTACCTTATTCTCAGATTATATCGGTGTATTCTAAACAAATAAAATAAATAAATACTTAAATATTTTTTTTTTATTTACTTTTTTCAGTTAGTGGTTTTACATACTATTTTAAAAACCATTTTGATAACGTAACAAATAACCACATTAATGTTTTTTAATTGTACGAGCATAATGTAAACATTTTAAAACTCAAGTATTCTGCTACTTTGTGGGTCAATTTTGAACCGTAATATTGTAACTTTACAAACACAGAATTATTGTTGAGATTGACAGCAACCATACTGTGTCAGAAACAACATGCAGCGATTGGTGTAAACGCTTCAAAAATAATAATTTTTGATATTGAAGATAAGGAACGCACTGTAGCTGTGAATCTTTGGAGACGAAGAATATGAAGTATTACTTGTTGAAGACTCATTCCAAACGATAGCTGTAGTTGCAAAATTGTTAGCAGTTGATCACACAACAGTTTCGAATCGTTTAAAAGCATTAGGAATGAAGGACATTGGGTGCCAGACGAGTTGAAACAAAGAGACGTCGAATGTGTGAACAGCTGCTTCAAGGACAGAAAAGGAAAGGTTTTCTGCATTGTGTCGTAACTGGCTATGCAAAATGGATACACTACTATAACCCTAAATGTAGAACATCTTGTGGTAAGCCCGGACAATGCACCAACATTGTCGGCAAACCCGAATAACCATTGTTTCAAACTTCTGCACTCTATTTGGTAGGATCAGGGGGGTGTATTTTATTATGACCTGCTCAAACCCAACGAAACCATTACAGGAAATCGCTATCGCCTAAAATTAAATCGTTTGAGGCAAGAATTTATGAAAAAACGATCCCTATACGAGCAGAGACATGACAAACTGATTTTGCAGTATGACACCGCTCGTCCATGTATTGCTCAACCGGTAAAAACCTACTTGGAAACTTTTAAATGGGAAGTCCTACCCCCACCCGCTGTATTCACCAGACATTGCGCCTTCCGATTATTGCTGAGGAGCATTTTCATTAATATGAAGATGTCAAAAAATGTGTCAACTCAGGGAAACTTCAAGGAAACTTGTCGTTTTTCCGATTTGGAATTCAAATGTTACCAGAAAGATGGGAAAAAGTAGTGGCTAACGAAGGACAATACTTTCAGTGACATGTTTTTTTACAAAATTTCTCTAAATTAAGCATTATTTTTCACGAAAAAAACAGCGATATGTCCCAGACGTTGTTCTAGTAAAACGGTGTCACATGGACAATTTTTATAGTTGTTGTAATAAAGTTAGTGAGTATTATGAAAGTTATAGTCTTAGTATTTTGACTGGGCCACTTCGATTGGTTTAAAGTTAAATTCTCCCGTATATGTTACGGGTTATTAAAATATAAGTGGTCGGGTAACAGGTCATAATCGATCGATCATACCTATTTTCTATACCAGATAGCGTACATCTGTCATAGAAAACATTTTTCTATACGACGCTACCTCTAAAGTCAATGGTAAACATACGAGTGTAAAACATTGCCTATGAAAAACTCTCAACCTGTCGTCCCACTTCTTTAGGTACAAATATAACACACACAGCTCAAATGGTGAGAAAGCTCGGCCTAAGTTCTTCAGGATTTAGCGCAAAACTAAAGTCAACTTGCCCCTTTAAATGGATTAAATTCAATTAAATAAGTAATTCTTTTATAATTAAAAATCGAATTCTGCAAGATCAAAAAACAAATTTGATCGAATTAATACATTCCGTTCTATTTCAAATTGTTATAACGAATAAAGACCCCTTAATTTATGTACATGATTTCATAGGAATAAGCTAAACATATTTTTAAATTAATTGAAGTGCCTTCTATTTTTCACCCCGTGCAGTTAAGTGACAAGTTAAAATATCTATCAATAAATTATAAACAAAAAAATGTAAACAAAGTACTTACCTGCTGGATGAACGAATTTCCAAAGATGTTGACTTGAAAACATCGTGATGAGTTTTGTATAGCACTTCGGACCGCTTTAGGAGTACAGCATTCTTTGTTCTTGTGCCGGAGAGACTCTTGAACATTTTTGAAAACTGAAAATCAAGACATTTTGCAAGTCCAATCTTTGCGACGGGTAAACAATGCATAAATTAAGTTCTTGATGCCAATGAGCTGCAAAATAACAAAAAATCGCACTCTTTAATTTTACTCCTTTCGATCGATATTAATTTGGATAATGTTTAAATAGGTAAACAAACATTTTACACTAAGTCCTTGTAAGTATTAAACTGTTCATCACTTAAATATGTCACAATATAATCCAAAAATGTTTATTGAAATCCAGAATTAAATCAAAAATATAGCGAAAATGGCGGGCAACAACGAACCTGCAGAAACTGACACAGTGTTGCAAATGGCAATACGGCAACCAGTGTTGCCATATTACGTAGAAGCTAAACACTGCATTATCTACCTAAATTTTTAACATTTTAGCAAAAGTCAACAATTTAGCAAGGACATCCCAGCAAGACACTACCGACCGAAACTTTAACACAAATGCAAAATGTTTGCGACTCACTTATACATGTAAGAAAAAGCTGTGTAAACGTGCGTAAGACAGGGATGTAAAGTCACACGTATACACAAGTTTTGATCATTTTTTTCAGGTCGCTATTCTACATGTGACCGAAATTTTGATAGAAACTTTGATCATTGCTACCCGTAAAATGATCAATTAAATGACCGACTGTGTTCTTGCTGGGATATTTCCATACGACTAATTTTTTTTTGCTGTTTTTAATGTTTTTGTTTATATTTACAAATATTTACAATTACCGTTTTGCTTTATTTTTGTTTTATTTATTTAATAAAGTACTTTTGTTCCATTAACAAGTGTAAATTAATTTACTTGAAAATTGAAAAATAATGAATGAACATTTTGTAAAATAAATAGCTAAAATAGTATTCTTTAAAAACTAGATATTGTTTTTTATAATAAAATTGTATTTTGAAAAAATTGAGAATTTTGAGAGCACTACAAGAAGTAATCCGCAAGGAAAACGGAAAGTGTGAGATAAAAATTGTGTATAAAAAAAATTATTTATTACATATTCAAATAATAAAAAAAGATAAATAAAATAATAGATACATATTTCGAGAAAAACGGAGTTTCATAAAAAAAGTTGAAATAAAATATTTCAATATTAAATTTTACTAGATACTATGATCGATTATCTTTAAAATGAATGTAATAATTTTTGCTCTGCTCTATAAATTGTAGAAGTAAAATTTGAAAACACCCTGTATATCATTGGGTGACCATTTAGATCCCTGCACTAAGAAAACGAAGGATGGTTGAAAAGTTTTGGAGCCTTAAACATCATTGCAATTGGAAATTATTCATGTCAAATATTTGACACTTTTTGTGATATTCCATATTCGTAATAATGAGAATATGTTAATTGAAGAAACTTTAATTAATTTTTTGGTCATATTGATATTCAAGTTTTTATATATATCAAATTTTTATAGGGAATTTTTAAATCATTAATTAATTAATTACTACCATCAATTAAAAATTTCATTCGATAGAAATTAGATCAATTAAATATTTTGTTAAATTAATTAAAATATTTGTCGAATAGAAACATATGAAAATAAAAATAATTTAACTCAATATATAACATAAAATAAATAAATAAATTCTACGTTGCTGTTTTAAAATAGCATCGTAGAAGAAAATAATGTTAGAAGAAACTGAATGACGCCGCTGATGCGCACGAGACGCACGAACAATAAACAAAATGAAATCCAGAAAAAAAAGAGTGTTGCAAATTAAATAAATCAAAAGTAACAAATAAAGTTGTAAATACTATTAAAGTTTTAGTTGCATTGAAATTATATTGTATTTATTCCTAATAATATTTTAATTAAAAAATGTGTTAATACAATTAATTTGTAAATACATTCATATTTCTAATTGGAATACGATTTTGTTTGCTATTAATATCAATTGTTATAAATACGTACAATATTTTTTTCTGTGTAGTTTTGCTACAAAAGCATTAATATCTATGGAATATGTGAATATTTGCAGCAAATCTATCTATTTCTCTAGTAGTTGACAAATATGACATTTTTCGCGATGTTTATAAGAACCATCTCACAAATAATACAAAATATGTGATGTTTACAAATTATTTAAACTTTTGCAAATTTATTTATATTTTCTGCATATTGTAATTGTTAAAGCGAGTAGTATTTTAGTTGCAGCAACACTCTCATAAACACTCTTTTTTTTTAGTGTGTGATTGAAAACCACATCTCCTCCATACATTTCAATAATGAAGTGCAAACGCTAACACAGCTGAAAATAATGGCGTTTTTTCCCAAAACTTTCTATTTAAGTTTAATATTCCGAAGAAACATTTATACGAGCTCCTACTCAAACGGAATCACAATTCCGTCGTTGCCGGTACGTTAACTGAACGTTAAATATGTATCTGTCGAAGCAGATACTAAAACGGAACGAAAACGTACTGTCAAATTGCTTGACTCCGTTTGTATCCCGAAATTTTGTATTTCGAAAACAATACGTTTGAACTCCGTTTCGATGGTGTCATTTTCGTGCCGTTGGAGACGCCGGTATCGATTTTTGTCCGTAAAATCCTAAGGGAGAAGTTCACTTTACCGGCCGAAGCGAAAAAAAAAAAAAATGCTACCCCCTGTATTTTCGCAAAAAAAAAATACCAAAATTAAAAAATCGCGCCGCTCGGACCCGTGGTGACCTTGAAAAATCAAAAACCAGTGCACCCACTTACAAGTACATATGGGTGAAAGGTATTTTCCTCACGATTCCAAATCTGTAATTGTTTTTCAGATCTGTCAATAGTGGCCCCTACACCAATTTATGTTATTTCAATTATATGTATATGTTGTATGAGTTACTTTTATGTAATAATTGAAGTATATAAGAATGTATAACCTTAAGATTTTTAAGCTTATATATATATTTTTTTTTTTTTGTTTTGGTTTTTTTTATAAAAAAAATATTAATTCATTTTTTTTTTTAATTTTTTTTTTGCATTATTTTAATTTTTTTAATGTTAGTTTTTAATTTTTGATTTATTATTGATTTTAGAAGGAAAATGTTGGTTTTTCTTTGTTTTTAGCGCCGTAGGCGAAACATTTTTCAAAAAAATCGCGCGATATTTTTGAAAATTTTATCATTTTTTAAGTAGAAGGTATATATCTACTTTTGATTTAATTTTTGATATGAAATAGTCATTTTTGAATGAATGTAGCGCCGCAGACGAAAAATTTTTCAGAAGCACATAGATATATATGTACATACATTCTAAATATATGTACATACATTCTAATATACTTCAATTATTACATACAAGTAGCACATAAAACATATACATATGATTGAAATTACATAAATTGATGTAGGGGCCGCTAGGATTGACAGATCTGAAAATCGTGAGGAAAATACCTTTCATTTGAGTACCCATATGTACTTGTAAGTAGGTGCACCGGTTTTTGATTTTTCAAGGTCACCACGGGTCCGAGCGGCGCGATTTTTTAATTTTGTTATTTTTTTTTTGCAAAAATACAGCGCGTGACAATTTTTTTTTTTTAATTTCACTTCGGCCGGTAAAGTGAACTTTAGCCAATCCTAAATGTTTGAAACATACAATCAAACGTCATCTCATTTTGTGAAGCAGAGCGAAGAATGTAGACGTTGCAAGACTGCAAAACACCAACAAATAAATTGCAGTAATATAATTTAAATGTGATTAATATTTGTTGACTTGATCTTTGCAGATCAACAACACATAATAATAAATTGTAAAGCATAACCAAGACCAAGCTTATTGCAACAGTAATAAAATCCTTATACACATCATGCTGCATCCGCTTTGTTTGACTGCTTTACTCAGGCAAGTGAAGTAAAAAATTATCAAAAAACCATTTATTTTGATTGCATATTTCTGCCTCTTATGTTCAAGATCGCACTGGTTTACCACAATTTTTTTTAAATAAATGTTTTCGTTATTGATACACAATAAAATAAGTAACGAATCGTTATTTGGTAACCTAAAATAAAGTCATCACAATTTTCTTTTCGAAGTGAAATTTTGAAATTTCGAAATTCGATGTGGACTTTTGACAGTTACATATGCATACGTCACAATTTTCCACTGCTGCTGCATTCAATTGGAGCCGGCTAAAAGTTAGTTGCATTTTGAATAATTAGTAAATTGTGATTTTACACGTACATTCCTGTAAATAACAACAACTAAGAATATGTCTGCAAATCAATGGGAGGTTGTGACCAAGTCACGCAAACACAAAAACCTCGAAAAGAAAGTGGAGGCGCATACGGAGAAAAAACGTTTGGCTGCCATACCTATACGACTGGATGAGATTTGTAGGTTTTGTTTTTAGTGTGGTAAATGGATGTTATCTAAGGAAATAGTAATAAATTATATTTAACATTAGTGCCAACGCAACAGTATCGCAGTCTGATAAGTGGTAAGGCGGGCGTTAATGCCGCTGGCGGCTCACCGACCAAATCCAGTGGCTCCGGTAGTTCACTAAAATCGAAATCACCGAAAAAAACTGTAAAAACAAATGCTGCGACAGCCGCTGGCAAAGAAACGGAAGCAGTGAAAAAACTACCAAAAGCACCGCCGAAACCGAAAAGTCCGGAGGCAGCTTTGAGGCAAATAACACCTGAAGAATTTCGCGCGCATTTGGAGCATTTAATGGTGACATTTCCTGGCAGTGAACTGCTTTGGTTAAAGGGTGTAAGTAATGGTTTTGCTGAGTATAGAATAAAAGTTATAAAAAATTAAATATTAATTAAAACTCTTATATTATTCATCAGGTGGCCAGCTTTTTAAATACTAAATTGCCTTTCGAAAGTGACCCCACGTTTGCATCAAAGTCAGTGCATTATCCCAGCAATCTGTTGTCGCCTAAATTATCCATAGCTTTTGTGAACTTTTTGGAATCGATGGGTACAAGCAATCTTGCCTATTTTTATCATACGCTGCTCACCAGCATGGCCATGGAATTGGCTAAAAATCAAACAATATTTGGCTATAAGGTAGATTCTAGCTGATCGCATACATTTGTTGTACATTTTTGTAACTATTTAATTTTTATATTCTATTCGACAGTTAATATTGCAATTGATTGGCAAAAATTGGCCAGACATCTGTTCGAATACCATGGCCAAAACAGCGTTGTTGCGAAATTCCTATCAGAATCGGAGCAACGTTTGTCTTAGCATATTGTGGGCAGTCGGACAATGTGGTTTCGATCATCCCATGGATGGTATCAAGGGTGAGTTTATTTCAAAATTTAGAATTTCTAAATTCGAATTTTCTATTCGGTACCATTATAGATTAAAACCGTAATTCATTTGTAAAAAAATCATTTTTAAAACTGTTGTACAAAAATCAAAAAAGAATCTATCTTTATTTAAAACGTAAAGACGATTTCAATTTAATAATAATAAAAATTTTAAATAAAAAGTAATTTTTTACATTTTGAGGCACTTTTAATTCATGGGTGTAACTGGCATTTTTTACTAAATCTATAACATGTTGGTTATTTCATCTGAACATTTTTAGTGCTTATTTCATTTTTGTTTTGTTTGACTTTCTTTCATTTCATTATTTAATTTTTTGGGTTTTACTTCATTGGGTGCTACATCGCAGCGCCTGCATTTTAACGATCACATATTCATCTACTGTTAACTTTTGCACCAAACATTTTTTAATTAAATTTAATAAATTGAAATAATATTTTTTCAGTTTGGCAAAACCTTATGTTACCCAATCTGGAACTGAAGAGCTATACGAAATATGTGGCTGAATACATAGAAAAAGTTTTGAATTCCGCAATGGACCAACAACTGAGCTTCAATCAAAATGAGTTCTTTCTGACCTATAATGCCTTAAAATCGAATTATAATGGTGTTTCCAGAGAACATCAAAATACGTTGAAAGCTGCATCAGAGATGTTTTTGGTAAGTACAAAATATAGTTTATTTAAATCGACAGTCGATCGATTACATATTCAATAATTGATTATTATATATCTGATCATTTCGGATCAATTGAGTCAGAATTTGTTTTTCAATCTAGTACAAAATCAATATCATTAATTTCTTATAGCAACGTTATATTGCAAGCTCAACCAAACATTCAAATCTTTTCCTGACACTGTTTCGCGATATTGAGCATCCGATTAACAATCGTATTGAAGCAGTGGCCTCCATTAACTGTCTGCAGCGTAGTGATGATTGCTTTAAGGTGTGGAAAATGAACTACAAAAAGCAATTAACGCCAACCATTTTATTACTGTCTAAAATAGGTATGTTTTAAAACTACTAGCTACTCCATATAGATAACATAAAAAATCTTGCATAATTTAGAGGAGGAATGGGATAATTACGCCGCACAGTTGTGTAATATGAAAGCATTTCATGAGTTTTTACTTGATGCCCAAAGTATTAATATGGAATTGGATGTCGCCAAACGCCGCGATGTCAATTTAGACGAGTTAATTGCAGTTGTGAATGTAAGTCTATTATAATTTTCATTATTTTTATATGCAAAATGTAGTATCTGATTCATATATAAAATTTATGCCGTTTTTTACAAGTTTAAATGTTACAAAATTATCAATTCATTTTTGTGTGCTATACAACACTGTTGGAAAATGAATTTTAATTCAACGCAATTAATTTTTAAGCTGGCAATGCTGTATATTTTGTTCAGCGTTGCATTAAAAGCAGCTAATTTTTAATACAATTTAAAAATTAGTATTTAAAAAATTCAAATATATTAGATTTTTTTTTAAATTTGTATAGATTATAAAATAGTCCAACAAGAAAAATTAAAATTTTATAAAAATAATATTTTATTTAATTTAAATCGATTAACTATAATCTTTATCACACAGTAGCCTTCTTAGATTCAATAATGGATTTAAGAAATATCATTAAAAACCAGGGAACTGGGTCACAGCACAATGGATATAACCCTGTCTGAGTGCTGTGGTTCTATTTTTATCCCACAAAAAAAAAACTATAATTTCTGGTTTCAATTTGTTTATCAAACGAACGACGATAATGAATGAATGAATGAATGAATGAATGACATAATATTAAATTTACGAAATACTTTTTTGGTTGAAATACAAAAATTCGGTATATGATACTTTCGTTTATACTTTTTGTTTAACTCAAATTGTCAGTTTGAAAATGAATATTAAAACATAGCATCCGTCGGTAGCTCTGTAGTTAGTGCGCTGGATTGCAAGTCGAATGGTCTCGTTGCACAGGTTTAAATCGGAGTAGGATTGTCAACATCCTTAAATTGAAAATGTTTTTTTTTATGTTCCGCAATTTTAGTACAAATATAATACGAACAGCTCAAATAATGTGAAGTCCTAGATTCTATAGAGCTGTCGCTCCAAACTATTATTATTTATTCAATTAATTATATAACAAATAATAAAAAAAAATAGAAAAAAAAGACTCACCTTTGGCATAGGACAGACATCTTGTATATACATCCAAAACAATCAATATTTGACAACTGCAAAAAAGAAAGAGATTATAAATTATTTTAATTTGTCCAATAGAAAATTTTATAAATGATGACAATTAAAAAAATATATATATATTAAATTAAAAAAATATTAAAGTAATGGTAATTTTGATAGTTGGAGTAGTAAAGTTAGTAAGATTTATAAAACTATAATATAAATATAATTTTTAAGTATGGGATATCTATTTTATGTTCGATCGGCACTGCGTTATAAAGTAATAATTGTTATAAACCATAATTGAAGAAGTTATTAGCGAAATCCCTTAACGCAAAAACTTATTTGCCGGGCTCTAGGTCTACCGAATGCAATATATATTTTTTACTGGTTTTAAAAACGACAACAGTAATTGACAAAAAAACAAAAAACTTGTTGGCCGACCGTAGCAGCCAAGCTTCCTCATTTCTACAACGACGATATACCTTCTATACACATAATTGATAATGTGAGAAGATACATGATACAATTATAACGAACAAATATTAATAAGAATTCATGCTTCAAACGTCCCTGGCTTATGCCAATATGTAATACGTGCTAAGGACATTATGTAAGAGCAGCTCGCATTTACTTCTAGCATATAGTTGCAACATACAGTCCATCCAGCACTGAGCGCTTAATATGTCCTTGCAAAATGTAGCTCTGAAAGTTTATAAAAATTGATCACCAATATCCTTCGACACAAATTTATAAAAATTTAAAAGGCAGTTTTTAGAACAATTTGAAAGTTGATAGCTGTATTCTGTCTATACTAAGATTTGTATTCAGAATATGCAAAATGCGTTCCGTTTTGAATAAAATAACAGAATTCTGATAAACCATATGCCTTCCGTTTTGAAACAAATTACAGAATTCTGAAAAAGCAGAATGTTCGGAATAAGTAATAAAATTAGTGTTTTAGAAGTAATAAATGCTTCATAAATATGTAGCGTCGGTTGCTCGATTGGTTAGTGCATTGGATTACGAGTCGAAATGTTTCGAGTTCGAAGCCAACAACTGTCAACATCTTTTTCAAACAAAACATTTTTTTCTATCCCACGATATCTCTCGGCAGATAATGCCAAACCTCCGAGAGTAACCTCCGTCCATTTAAAGCTCTCACCCCGCTCGCAGTTCGGATTCGGCATTAAACTGTAGGTTCCAGCACTTTCAGTACAAATATAACACGCACAGCTTAAATGGTGAGCTCGGCCTAAGTTCTTCAGGATGGTAGCGTGATACTATTATTATTAAATATGAGGCCTCCTAGGAGTCGTGAGCTTTTTGGGCTTCTTTAAGTGCTCATATATGAGGATATCACTCATAAATGTGACACTTAAAAGACTCAAAATGTTTGCTGCGAAGAAATACAGTCATGTTTAATATACTCTCACTTTGAGTACAACAATCTGCTACTAAATCCTACAATAGTACTAATGGTTGCTTGCATTAGCAACCCTATTACTGAATACGTTGACATTTCTCATGCGACGTCAACCACCGTGTCATGCTAAATGAACTGCGATGAATTTTGAATCGTTTCGAAACGACGACTCCAGTGACTCGTTGCATTTAACAGAACAACGCCGACGTAGTGGAAGCATTCTGGACTAGTTACAGTTTTTTTTTCAGCTGATATTTTCTCCAAAAAATAAATGTAAATTTCTGTGCAAACATAGAGTTTCAATTAAATAATTTTAAAAGTGCATAAAGTGTATACATTTTAAAACGCCGAAATATTAAACACACAAAAAAGAAAGTCTGATAAGAAAAACAAAAAAGTCAAGTAAAACAAGCGAGTATTTTAAACGTGCGACGTGGAATGGGAATATCATCGACAGCATCAATACCACCACCATCGCCTTCATCATTATCATCGTTGTCGTCTACACCAACTTCATCATCAGAAGCAGCAGCAGTAGCAATCAGTCGTCTGTCTATTCGTTGCTTTTGAGAATAATGCGTCTCGACACAAATACAACAACTACAATGTTCTGTCTAGGGGTCGGTCGGGTTGTCTTTATAAGAAGGTGTACGAACAACCCGGTGTTTTCGTGAAGCAACGTCGCCGTTGTTGTCACCCTGTGCGGGGTGTGGCGTACACACAAAATTTGCAAATTTCTATTTTCGTAATAATTTTCCTTTTTTTTGTTTCGTATATTTTACATATTTATGGCTGGCTGACCAGACGTTGTGCATAGATAAAATCATCATTAATTCATCTGCGTCTATTGGACGTAACTACTTTCACAAATTATTGATTTAACGCCAAGTCAACGCACTGACCACCAAACACATTCGAGAGCAGCCAACTCTTTTTATAGTTTCTGCGTTTTTATCACCTTTTAACGTCGTAATCTCTCTGAATGCAACCTTTGGCACTGCATTTAAAGTGTTTCCAAGTTTAATATTTTAAAAAATGTTCATTGTTGTATTGATTAATTTATGCATACGTGGTGTTTTATGTTGCGTGCTTTGTTCTGCTTGATTTCTACGGCATTATTTACGGATTTATTTTTTTTATTATAATTCATCAACATTTATAAAACTTTCTTTGGGTTGCTGCATTAAGTTTGTGCCTATTGTTTTTTGATTTTAACAAATTTTAATATATGTTAATTAATTATTCGTTTGTAAGCACTGCCTGCGGCGCAAAGAAATTAATCAAAAACCATTTTATATACGGGTTTTTTTCTTTTGTTTGTTCTAATGCTGCATACACAGTACTTAATCAAAATATTTTGTGTTTTAATTATAATTTCGTAAATGGAAAATGTTTAAAAAATAAATGGAATAATAGATATAAATTAGAAAAGAGTTAATAAAATCATTTTACTTTACATCGTTGTTGTAAAAGTTAAATAACTACAGAAATTTATTTATTTGTCAATTTTTTATTTAAACAATTGATATATTTAAAATGCCATTCGAAAGATTAACAGTTATTAACATCGATCATCAATTGTCTACAGAATTTAGAAATCCTGATATTTAATAAGATTTTTTCTATGTGCATTTCATACATCATTTTCATATAATTCAAGGGTGTTACTTTTGATTGCTTACTCAGTTTTTCCTATTACTAATCATTCTTAATAAAAATATCAGTCATAATTTCAATTTTCAATACAGATTTTTATAAAATAAGTTTTAAAAGAATCTTTAAACCAATTTTTCTCGTATGACACGATAATTTTTTCATTTTCAATCTGTCTTAAATCCTGTACCTTAAAAGTATCTGTTCTTCCGTTTGAAATATGCGGTAGGTTTTCGAAATACCTATCTATACTAATAAATCTTCTTAGTTCTTGCAGCTATATCAACCTTTTTATGTATATTTTTATTTTTTAAAACATTTCTATAAACATTTCGTAATTTTAAAATGTTTTCCAAAAAAAACAGATAAAACATTAATGCGATTTTATCGTAAAAAGACTCAATTTTGATAGCATTTTTATTACAAAAAGTGTCTTAGTTCAAGAAAAAAGCCAAATAACTTTTGAAGAAACAAAAATTACAAATTCAACCATTATTTGGTTACTTTGATCTTACGCCGATACTAATTGTTTTAAATAATTAATTAAAATTTATCCGAGTAATATGAAATATTCATTTTTTTTTAAAATAAAATCTTTATAAAAAAATAAACGTCTGATAAGTTATCAGTATTATTAACGCTTTAACGTCTTAAATGCATTTTTAAATTTTTTTGTTGTTGCTGCGATTGCTCTAAACACAAATCATAATATGAAAAAAAAAATTTAAAAATAAATTCTTATCATCTTTGTATAGCGCACAGAGCGCAGAGGCCATAGCGCAGACACGTCAGCCACGGTGCCTGTTGATATTATTTGATTCAATGTGTGTCCGTCTATGATTGGTTAGTGCCATTGCGTGGTAACTTTAACGGGAAATGTTAAATTAAGCGCTTGTTCAAAAGTATTGTTTTTCTATTTTTTTTTTGGGTTAAGATGCTGTATAAGATGATTTTTAAATTACTTTATAAGTGGCTTTAAAAGTTGCTCTATAAACTGCTGTATATATTGTTCTATAAGTGTCTGCCATTTTGGTTTAAAATCACTACCTGTCGCCAGCACAAAACCAACTCAGCAAATTGCGTACAGGTAGCGTTCGTCGTTACCTTTATAAGAAGACCGCTTTTTTATCACTTTTAACCTTCTTTTTCTTGTTGCTTGTTGGAAAAATATCTTTTTAATGTCTTCTTTCATGTTTCTGACGTTTTTTTCTTTGTTTCTTTTTAAGCATCTCCAAAATCTTCTTTTTAGTGAGCATTACAAATATAAGTTTGCCTCCAAAAAAACATCTAACACGTGGCGTTTCGCAAAACCATTAAATATATACATTCTGTATTGCTATATTTTTGCATATACGCGTCGTCAATAAATTGTTGTAATTTGTTTTTGTGTTTTACTTGTTCCTTTTGCATATTTTATTTAGTAGTTCGTTTTTATTTTTCGTATTTTAAACTCGCTCTAATATGACGTTAACGCTGCGTTTTTGTTAGTGTGCCGGCCGGCTTGCCATACCACCACGCAGTCATTAGTTTTTAGTCAAATTTGTTGGAATAGTTTTAACTCGTGTAGTAGCAGTCTCTGCTCTGTTGTTGCGCTTGATGACGTTATAAAAATTAAAATATTCGTTTGTAAAAATAGCTACATTCGTAGTTGATTTTTATTTAGTTGTTCGGAAAGCATTTTTCGTTGATAACTCACACAAAAATGTATCGAAGCATGCAGCAGACCGGCACATTTTACTTTTTGGTTTATTGAACTGCTTTAGTTTTGTAGTAGTTCTTTTTTTTAACATTTATGTTAATTTAAAACTATTTATATTTATAGCTATTCGAGTATTTTGAATGATATTCATACTTGTTGTGTTAATTTTGTGCATAATATAAACATTTGTATGCTTTTTGTAATTTTTATTTATGCATTTTTTTATAATTTTATTTTTTTTCCATTTTTACTTGTTTCAATTATGTGTTTGAAACACTCGGATTTGGTTTAGGATTAGACAATTGAATTGAAATTTCAAGTGCAAAATTAAATATTGTGTTTTTTTAGATTTATATCATACTAGCAGGGACCCGTGCGTCCGACGTTGCCAGTTTTGTAGGAAAAATACTATTTATGAGAATTATTAGCATTTGCGGGATATGAGAATTCTCACACTTTATTGAGATTATTATTCCCTTGAGAGAATTTTTTTCTCTCGAAAGAGAAAAATTCCTTGCGTGAGAAAAAAATCTCACAAAAGCGATATTTCCTGCACGAGAAAACATTCTGCTGGTAAAAAAGGAAGACAGAAATAACGGAATTTCATTCTCATTCACTTGAAACTACATTTATAATAATATTGTATATTTTTAATTGAGGTACGGTGAGAATTTAAAGGATTTTGCGGAAATTTGTGAGAATTTGAGGTACGGTGAGAATTTGAGGAAAATTGTGAGAATTTGAGATACGCAGAGAATTTGAGGGAAATTGAGAGAAATTGTGAGAATTTGAGGTATTTGTGATAATTTTAAGAGAACTTGTGAGAATTTCATGAGGGAAAAAGGTATTTCGTGTGAGAATTTCATTTGGCGACACTGCGTGCGTCGCTGTGGATGTTTTTTTATTGCTGTTGTAAATATAGTAACCAAAACGAAAATAATTCTCCGCAAAATCAACTTTTCCTCTGACTGTTCGGAAGAATTCTTCCAGTAGAATTCTTCCCCGTGAAATTCTTACCGGTAGAATTCTTCCCCGTAGAGTTTTTCCCAGTAGAAGTTTTAGTGTGGTGAGTTTTAGTGTGGTGAGTTTTAGTTTGGTGAATTTTAGTATGGTGAGTTTCAGTGTGGTGTATTTCGGTGTGGTGAGTTTAATTAATTTGGGTTGAAATATATTTTGATATCACTGTAATAACTATCGACATACACCATCTTGAAAATTCACCTACTATGGGGGTGCCACGTCCAGTTCCAATCCCGCCTCAGAAACTCAGAATTTAGATAACGTACACTGTTTGGGATTGCAAATAGGCGCAATCGGTTCTCGAAAATGTGTGATTTAAAGACATTTCTATGCATATATCTCATCTAACATTAATTTCTATGAACGATTGTTATTTTATCGTAAGTAGTGAATATTTTTCTTAACCACACTTGTTAAAGTATGTTAAATTTGTATTTGTAAGACATGTAATATGCTTAAAAATATCGAAATTTTGTACACCTACCCATTGTAGATAGAGATACTTGAATGAATGGTATTTGAATAAAGTTATTTTGCAAATTTGAAAATTATTTTTATTCAATTCAATAGTACTTGAATAAGAACTATATAGTTCTTTTAATATTTCAAAATTAGCTCGTCTGGTTAGTGCATTGGACTACGAGCGAAAAGTCGCCGGTGCGTTTGACTACGAGCCGAAAGGTCCGCGGTTCGATTCCCAGACTGCCAACATCTTTTTCATAGAAAACATTTTTCTATGCGACGCTACCTCTCGGCAGTAAATGGCAAACCTACGAGAGTAAAACATTGCCTATGAAAAGCTCTCACCCGCCGTTCGGATTCGACAATAAACTTTAGGTCCCACCAATTCGAGTACAAATATAACACGCACAACTCAAATAGTGAGAGAGCTCGGCCGATGTTCTATACAGGACTGTAGCTCCAAACTATTATATTATTATTAATATATAAACTTCACATTATTGTTGTGTTAAACTGAATCAACTATCAAAATTTCCTTGCCGTCTCAAAATTTCTCATATAACTTAACTGTCCTTGGATATTATTGTTTCTTTTAATTTTTTAATCTTTGCTCAAAGTACATTACCAAAGATCTTTAATCTTTTAACTATTAAGTTTTTTTTTAAGTTGTCGTTCGACCGTCTGCCCTGGCGACAATCAATACGCACGCTTTAAATATTTGAAAATAGTTTTCTTATCAACGCAATGTTTATCTTTAAAGTATTTATGACGTATCGAAACTGTTTTTTTCTTTCTCATATGTAATTGATTGACGACAAGTATTTGTAAATGAAAGGCTCTATGCTGACATAAACTCTTAATTATATTGTTCAATTGATTGATGATTGTTTGTTGACACTTGTAATAATACTGAAATTTATATTACTTTATCTATTTTTTATAATAAAATGATTTTAGACAACCTCTTCACTTTTGCAGCAGATTGTGTTTTTTTAATTTTAATTTTCTTTTAATTGGTTTTAATCGCATTTATTTAATTGTATTGTGTTGTTTGCACAGTGACACAAATGGTTTCTTTTTTGTAGTGTAACACGTATCGTGTACTGTCAGACGATTCGTTTGCACAAAAATAGGTTTAATTCAACGTTTATGTTTCACTTGAAATTCTCGTAGTTGTGTTGTATATTTTAATACTCATCCGAGAATAAATTTCTAGCATTTTTGAGGAATATTTCCACAGATAAATGGTATATTTTGGCAATTAGAATGTTGTGAAATTTTGTGAAATTCTAATGGCAGATTCACGATAACCCAGACAGCTTGTGTTACAAACTCCGCCTTTATCTGTTTGAAATATGTTTAAAAAATGTTTCTAAACTGTCTATATGTCTAAAAAATGTTTCTAAACTGCCTAGACCCTGCCAAAAATGTTTGTCTGGGGATGTTTCTAAATCGACTTAGGACCGAGAAATTTCTGTTATTTCTCAGGAATATTTTCGACATATTTTGGCAAACACCCAGATAATGAAAGTTTGTCGCTTCCCACAAACTTTCATTTATCACAGATTTATGACAGATTATTAAATTTTATAAAATTTTAAAAGCATATTTCCAGCATATTTTGTGAACGGGCTGAAAACAGACAGCTCTTAATAAATTTCTCTGCATAAATTATTATAAAATGACCATTATTTTTGAAGTTACCTTGTATCCGGTCAGACAGCAGGACAGCAAGACAGACGGATATGGCTAAACGGACTCTGGTAGTGATGCTGATCAAGAATATATATACTTTTCCATACCTAAGGGGCGTTACAATATATGCAAAAACTTAATATACCCTGTACCTCATGGGTGTAGGGTATAAATATTTTTTAATATGCCTTCAGTCTATTGTGGTGGGGTAATTATTCCCCGAGACAAAATATCTCGAATTTTTCAGGAATATTTCGGGCATATTTCCGGCAAAAACACACAGTTAAATGAAATAATATCGGAATTGTCTCGCAGGTTGTGATATTTTGTGGAATTTTAATGGCAGATTCACGGAATTTTTTGGGGACGGACAGAAAACAGACAGCTTTGTGATGTAATTTCCAGAATTTTCTGTTTGAAATTTGCCAACATAATGCTTCAACCAAGCTAAAAAATTGAAGTTTTATGAAAATTTCAAAAATTTAATATGTGGCTTTATTTTGAAACTTAAAGTTCATCGGAATATCAAACTAACATCTCGAATACATATGGATTGTTGATGATTTTATCGAATTTAGAAAACTATCGTCGATTCTGAAAATTTTCTTTTGTTAGAATTCCTTTAGATTCTAGAGTATTGTGTAGTTTTTTAAGCATGATGGAAATACTTTCGAATGAATAATTCGCATTTGTGAGTGCTTCCACAAATTTTTTAATTTGTTACTTTTATTTAAACCTTTGCTAAAATTGATAATTTTATCAATTTAAAAAGCAAAATACAACTTAAAACTACGTCTAATTCTATATGAATAACTGAACTTGCTGCTGCTATTGCATTCCCATCATTCACCGCACATAAATGTACCATAATAAACGAGTTAAATGCTGATACTTCGCACCCAGTCACAAATGAATTGTGTGCTGGTTCAGCCGGTTCATTTGTTGTTATTATAGCAACGATGCGCTGCACTGCGCACTTGATTATTAAACAAAATCGTCGAAAACAAAAACGTTGAAACAACAACGACGCATCGTTAATGACAAAACATTCAATGATAGTCACGTACAGCTAGCTGAAGCAAGCAAAGCTTTAAACATAATAAAATTATTTAATTGAAACTCTGCATAAAATAAGCTAAATACTAAATAAAACAAAAAAAAACTAAACAAATATAAAATTGAAAACTAAATAAAAATTGAAAACTAAATAAAAATTCTATAAAATAATAAACTATAATAATTAAACAAAAATCCTAATATCAACGACATTTTGTTTTCCCCCCGTTCAACATTTAGCTTTTATAATACATTAAAACTTAGTCAAAATGGCACAAAATACTAAAAGCAATAAGAACAAACAAGCCAAACAACAACAGCCACAACAGGGCAAGAAGGTAACAAAATTTTAAATCCATTTTAAAACATAATATAATATTTTAATTTGTTTAAAATTTCTTTAAATTGTTAAAACATCAGAATTAAATTTATTTTTCTCTTTCGTTGTTTTTTTTTTTTATTTTTTTAGCAAATCCAAGAGAAATCCACACAGCAAAAGAAGAAACAAGCTGCCGCCGAACAGAAGTGCAAGAAATGCGGCTGCTGCAAATGGATTCTTGGCAGTATATTCCTGATTGCTCTCATCGGCGGCGTTCTGTCCTACGATACAGCGGTTAATGGCAAGGGTGTCTTTGCCAAGTCAGCCACCGGCAAGGTGCTGCAAAATGCCGGTCTCTTGCCGCATGTGGAGAAGGCCTGGTACACGACAATGTCGGCGAGCGCACGTGCTTACAAGTGGGCCGAACAACATGTGCCACCATTTGCCAAGCCTGTGATCAAGTTGTCCTGTGATCTCTTTAAACTGACACGCAATGCGCTTTGCAATGCCTTTGGTGCTGCGCGCACTTTCGTGGAGGCCAAGTTGCCAGTGGCAGCGAAATTCGTAAGTTAAATATTATTTTTTTTTTTGGCTTTTATTAATTTTGTTAGTGCTTGCTTTCTTGTGTTACTCAAAGTCTGTTTATTTATTTAAATGTATTTTAATATAATTCAAATATCATGTGGTTTATTTAAAAATATTAGCTAAAGTATTCTCAAGGGAATACAAGAGAAATGTAATCGAAAACTCAAATCTGTAAAAAGTTATAGACCACAATATATAGAAAAACACGAGAATTGCCATATATTTGTTTTACGTAATAACTCAAAAACTTGAGGCAATCTGAAATAACTGAGTAAGAGGTAGTGATTAGAATCTTGACGTTTATCGGATAATCATACTTAGATCGCGGTTAATATTTTATTGTTGTGCTGTCTAATTTAACAAATTTCTATAACCGAAAATTTGCGATTTTCTTGCTTTGGATATTAATGTATGTTCTGCCCTATTCTGTTCTATCCATAGGATTTCGCCTTATGTCGATTTTTGAGATCAGAGAACCACCTTCAGATTTTTTTTTTTAATTTTGTAAAATAGGATATTGGTTGAAATGGCAGGGTTGTAAAACATATTGCCAGGGTATATCAAAAATAAAACTTCAAGTAAATAGTTACAAAGAAAACTACTTAAATAGTCAGTGTCACAAATAAAAGACAAAAATACAAAAAGTAATAAAATATTAAAGCTCTATTTTTGCCTCTTAAATAAAATTTAAATGATCATAGATTGTTAAATTATTGTTGGATTTGAATATATAAGGAATATCCGTGAAATTTGGTAAAGTAAATATTTTAGAGAAAGGTGTCTGCATGAAGGACACTGAGAAGTTTTATGATGTAATATATCAGGAGCTGCTGTATCAGGAGCCGCGGTAGCTCAGTGGCTAGTGCGTTGGACTGCGAGCCGTATGATCCCAGGTTCAAGCCTGGACTGGGGCTAACATAACATCTATTCATAGAAAACATTTTTCTATACCGCGCTACCTCTCGGCAGTCAATTGCAAACCTACGAGAGTAAAACATTGCCTATGAAAAGCTCTCACCCGCCGTTCGGATTCGGTATTAAACTTGTAGGTCCCACCACTTTGAGTACAAATATAACACGCACAGCTCAAAATTGTGAGAGAGCTCGGCCTAAGTTCTTCAGGACTGTAGTGCCTAAACTATTATTATTATTAATGATTAATGAATCAGGAGTATGGCATAAATCACATAAAATAGAGTCATAAACACAAATGCTGGTTAAATATATTTTGTCATATAAAGAGTTCTGTTGTGAAGTTTTACTTCCAAATAGACTCAAAAACCAATGCCAAGGATTTTGGTGCAAATGAAATAATGCAAAAAAAAGAATCTGCCCTTTCTAGAGTTCCATTTCAAAGAAATTTTTTTATAGATAGATAGCAATTCACGCATCTTTATGAGTTGATTTAAAATTTAAAGATGCACCAACAGAAGAGGTCTATTTAGCCTCTTGTGGCTCCTAATACACTCAGAAATAGGATAATTTAAAGAAGGGACTGCAAATAACCCGAATTGGAACCGGCACTGGAATAGAATCCAAATAATTTATTTGGTTGGAACCGTAATCGAAAGGGCCATTTAAAAAATCTTAGAACCACAACCGGAACCGATATTTTAGTCCATATCTGCGGTCGCAGAGGCCCGGAATTGAAACCATTTCGATTTTTGGAATCGGAACCGGAATCGTTATTAAAAAAGTATGTGAAACAGGAATCCATATATTTTTTTTTGGTTGAAACCAAAAAGGGATCAGAACCGCTTTTTTAAAAATATTGGAACCAGAGCCGGAAGCCATATTCCAAACGATTTTAGTCCTTGCTACCAAAAACCAACATAAATAATATACTTTTGACTCTCTTCTGTGAGTGCTTCTAAAATATTGGCTTAAGTTTGAGAAGATTTCTAAATGATGAGAACCTTTTATAAGTCATTTATTGAAGCGTTCCTAAAACATTCTTAAATAAAGAACTTTTGTGTGTCTTATTTATGTGGGCTTCTCAATAACTAATAAAATTTACTCTCTAATGCGCATTATTTTGGAATTTTTCGAAAACAGTATTAAATGCAAGTATTTTGTGATTCTTTTATCTGAGAGCTTATAAAACACTCAAAAATGGGTCTGCACGCTATGGCACCAATTTCAGAGCGCTCCTAAATTGCTTAATGGGATAGTTTAGAAATGTCTCTAGCATTTGCTTTTAAAATATGTTCTCGAGCAGTTATAATCCATCCCTTCCTGACTAAATCATTTCCTTTCTTTCTTTTATATTATATCCTCATTATCATGCCAATGGGGCGAATGTGGTATTTTTGACATTTGCGTTTTTTACATTTTTGAATGTAGTTTTTTCTCAAGTATACTGTGCTAAAATTGTGTTTGGTTTTATTGGATATTTCTAGCCATAAAAAACAAAACCTAAAGGGCGAATCTTTTAATTTTGTTGAGATAACTTTTTATTGGTAAAAGATGAAATGGAGGTGTAAAGGTATTCCTTATTTGTTTTTAAAGCACCGCACCGTTTTTAAAGCATCGATCATCATTATTATTTAAAATTTTTTTTTTGAATTTTTATCATTTGCAAGAAAAATGTTTGGCAAAATATTTTTAAATAATAATGCCAATCGATAGGTGCTTTAAAATCAATCAATTAATACCTCTACACCACCATTTTATCTTGTACCAATAAAGAGTTATTGCAAAAAAACAAAAAGATTCGCCCTTTTGGCATGACCAGATTTTCAATATTTCCAATTCCTTCGTTTTTTTTTTTGCTATAACACTTTATTGGTGCAAGAATAAATGGTGGTGTAGAGGTATTAATGGTTTGTTTTTAAAGCACCTATCGATTGGCATCATTATTTAAAAATATGTTGCCAAACATTTTTCCTGCAAATAACAAATGGCAAATTAATGTTTGGCAAAATATTTTTAAATAATGATGCCAATCGATAGGTGCTTTAAAAACAAACAATTGATGCCTTTACATAACTATTTTATATTGCGCTAATAAAAAGTTATTACAAAAATAACAAAAATATATGCATTTTGATCAGAATATAGCCTCACAAAATCCGTTTTTATAATTCAGTAAGTTGTCCAAATCCAAAGATATTTTATGTACAATATAATAAATGATGAATAAACCAAAATAACAGAAAAAATTGAAAAAAAACTAAAATTTTCAAATTTTTAAAGCACTTCAAACTTTAAAATTTGATTTTCCAACATTTTTAAAAATGGTCAGTCCGCCTCATTGGCATGAGTGTGACGATATATCATTTTTGCACGACTTCAACATTCGTTCTTCAAAGAATGGCTTTCAGTAGGTCTTAGAAAGTAGGTCTTAGTTTGACTCATGTCTGTTAGTAATCCATAGAAAGTGTGCTGGCAGCATTTCGATTTTGTATTTTAAAATATTAAGAAATAGTCATCAAATCGATCATTGAAGGCAGAATGTGTATTGGGTATGCTAAGATTTCATAGCAGGGCTTCAGCTGGACAAATTTACTTCAAGCCTATTCTTAGATATTCATTTTCTAGAATAGTTTTTAATTATTATATTCCGCTTGTGATTTACTAATAAATCGCAGCTCTCACAGCTGTCTTATGACATCATCGCAAGTTTCGTAGACAAAATAACTTGTTATGTGTCTAATTAAGTTAAGCTGCTGCTTTGTCATAATTTTGCTTTAAAATTTGCCAATTTGCGCGTTTGCCAAAAATATAATTTAAACAATAAAACGCGAACTTCACTAACAAAAGAAATATGATACCATCAAACAGGTTTTTTTCTTTTTTGCTATGTTTTAAACAAACAAAAACTGATAATTTATATGATTTTCAAACAACGCAAGTTCAAAGTACTCGCGCTGGCTTTGCCTAGAGTGCTCATATATGTTTCTTAATAATTTATAATATAAAACAATTAACAACTCAATTTGTTTATTGCATTTTTCAGCTGGAACAATATGTGCCCGGTCTGCCCAAGAAAATCGAAAACACCTCTGTTGAGGTGAAAAAGGTTGCCGTCGATGTGTTTGCCAAGGGTGTTGCATTCTTCAAGACTCAAGTGTTGGTGTAAGTAGAATATTTAACAACTATTTTAGAAATAAATTCTATAATTTTTCTTTAATCCAAATAGTGGCCGCTTCTCGCCCGAGAATCTGAGCAAAGCCTTGAACGAGACACAAAACTTGGCTGCTGAATACTTCAGTTTGTTCCATAAAAAGGTTGATGCCTATGCAAAGCTGAAATGATTTTAAAAAATGTCACAGCTTAATCATCAGCAACAATACAACAACAACAAAAACAGCAACAGCAAGCAATTCAGCAACAAAAAAAAACAACAACACTCAACTGAACATCATCAACATACGTTGTCATCTCTAGTTTAATTAAGAAATAAATCACATAAAAAAAAATTAAAGAAAAAATTGTATGAAAAAAAGAAACAAGTAGTAGCAAAGCGTAAGGATTGAAACTTTTATGATTTTTGAAAAAAAAAAACAAATATTAATTTAATTTAATTTAAATTCTTTTTCTTTTAATTAAGTAAAATGAGCAACATGTGTAGTGTGCGCTGTGAACTGATGAAATATTTAAGTAAAAGTAAAAAAAAACGATTTAGCAAGAAACAAAAGTCAAATAACGCATGTTTATATATAACGAAAAAGTAAAATTAAATAAAAACAAAATTAAATAAAAGTAAAAGAAAATAAACTAAATTTAATATAAATGGAAAGCAAGCAAAAATCTAGTTTGTTCGCGTCGTTCAGCGTCAGTTAAAGTTTATGCAATTGCGCAGTTTTTTATTTTTATTAATATTTTATTAAAATTTATTTTAATTTTGCTCAATAAACAAACAAAAAAAAAAAACTACATATTTTGTATTGAATAATTATTTAAATTTTGTTTTAGTACGCAAAATTTATTTTAATTTGTTTTGTATAAAGTTACTTTGCACAGAACCTTGTCGACACATTTCCATTTATGTTGTTTAACACCTAAGTTGCATTTCTTACTAAACAAAAAACATCTATTCCAATCACTTTTATACATTTATCTTAGAATTTTTTTAACTATAACTGTCGTTTTGTTTGGTTTTTTCTATTTCATTTTTTAAATTAGTAAAAGTTTCACTTGAGATTTGTAAATTGAAATTTTTTAAAACAAATTGTATAATAAAAAATTTTAAAAAATAGTTGTTTTGTATTTATTTTAAAGCAATTTGGTTGGAGGGTAAAGTGCAATTATCAAATACGAATTTGAAGCTGTACTAACAGCCAGTAAATCGGATCTATTGTACAAAGAGGTGAATCAAATGCGGTTATGAGAAAGAAATAGAAAATATTTAAAATTCCATTTGTCACCTATAAAAGTGACCACCTAAGTGAAAGTGACAACCTAAACTGAGTTTAGTAAACAAAGGTAAATAAGGGCCAGTTTTTCAGTGCTCGTTTAAACGTAGTTTAAACTCTGTTTAATTAATCTTCTCATTAAATTAAACGTCGTTTAATTTTGTTAGCAGTTTTTCAGTGATAGTTTAAAATGAACACAGACCAAGACAATACATATGGCATCACAGGCAAATGACAAATAATTCTCTCGATATTGACTTCTGATAAATGTCATTCAAAATTAAATAAATACAAAAATTGTTTCAGAAAAATAAAATAAATTTAAATTTCAATATTCAACAGATCGAGCAACTGACGTGCACGTGAGACTTTTTTTTAAAGCATAGTGTGCAAAAATACAAAAATTAATAATAATTTGTGAAACAGCGCAGCGACAGAAAATAGTGAAAAGTGTTGTGAAAAAAATTCATGTCAAAAACTTTGAAAGTTTAAACGTAGTTTAAACCATCAGCATCGGTCGTTTAAACTAAGTTTAAACGACGGTTGAAGTTCACTGAAAAAATCGATTTTGATTTTAAACGAAGTTTAAACCACAAACAAAGTTCAACTAGCACTGAAAAACTGGCCCTAAGTAGAACAAATAAGTTGTATTTCTCTTCGCTTTTTACCAAAACTTTGAGTTTAATAACACTACACAACAAAATGAGAAAAAAAGTTTGCGCAGTAAATTCCAATATTTTTGTATTATTGGAAATGACTCGCAGAATTTAAATATATGAATTAAAAAAATTTCTACGGATAGGTTTACGAGATTTCGGGCAATATCTTTTGTACTGAGCTTTCAAAAAGGTGGTCACATAAATTTGTAAATATCTCGCGTTTAATAAAAACCATAAACTCAATTGTTATATCGACTGAAAGATAATTAAATATTCAATAAACATTTCCTACAATAGTTTGGTATTGGTTTACTGGTTGAAGAGAACTCGATAGAAGAACTCGAAAAATTTAAATTTTGTCGACCAACATTTTATTAAAAAATGCATTTAAAAAATGGCGAAAAATTGAAAACGCAAGATGATGCACAGTTTGTAATAAGTATTGCAAAATTAGCCTGTACATTTTTAAAGAAAACAATGTAAAAAGAAAAGAAATCTATGGATACGTTTTGAGAACAGAAAAAAATCATGTGAAAGCATTACAATTTGGTATTAACTAAAAAAAATCGCATAATATGTTTATACCCTATACCCATTGGTTACAAGTTATAAAATATATGTGAGGATATTTTAGCGCCTCTTAGTAGGCGTGACTGGTATGAAAAAGTATATATTTTCTTGGTCAACATTATTTTCCGAGTCGATTTAGATATGACCGTCTGTCTGTCCGCCTATACACGATAACTTTAAAACTGCTATTCCGAATGATGTGAAATTTATTTTCAATATATTTTAGTAGAATAGTAATTCGAAGTTCGAAAATGAGTCGATTTAGTCAACGTAATCTACTACATTCACTACGAGATATGGGTTTACTTTTTTGGATCACATATCTCGTTAAGTATTAAAGATAAAGTTATAAAATTTAAAATTATTTACAAGCAATCATCTATCAATAGGTGCTCAAAAAATAATCGTGATCCGCTCACATTTTTTATTTTTATGCCTATTTGTATAGCACTCAATTATATTGCCTTCACATAACTTTTTTTATCCTCAAATGTTAACCATATATTTTTGTTATTTATAGCTCAATTTCTTTGAAAGAATATGAACTAAATTTGAAAAATTAAAATTTGTGTATCATCTTATTTTCTCGATTTATTTCAATTTTTTTAAATGACTTTTTTTCTTAAATTTTTGTTGAAAAAAATGTTTTTTCAAGTTATCCTTTCGAGTTCTCTTAAACTAATGAACCAATTTAAAAATGTTATAAGAAATGTTTATTCTATATTCAATTAACTTTCAATTAACTTTCATATAACATTTGATCATATGTGTTATTTAGAACGCGAAATATTTGCAAATATATTTGACCACCTTTATGAAAGCTCGGTCCAAAAGTTATTGGCCCATATTTTGTAAACCTATCCAAAGAAACATTATTAAACCATATTTTCGGAATAAGGGCGTCATTTTACATAATACAAAAATAACATTGACTGTTGCGCAGAATGGCTGTTGTGTAGTGTATTTAAACATTTTGAATTTGTTTTCTGATTCAATTAGATTTTTTTGCTAATACTTTAATTAATTTTTCTAAGTAAACTAAATAAGTTTCAGAAATGTATAAAATGTTATAAGAAAAATATATTTAAATTATATTAAAATGTTTTCCACCAACCTTGTAACACACCAATCGCTTGTTTTGTCCGATACATTTCGATTTGTTGGATGTTTTTGCTCTATATAAATTATATTTCCTTACTTCTTAGTATTACAGACACGAGTATCTGTCCTGTGTCTTTGATATAAACGAAGCGCTGGATGCTAATGAGCTCAATATGGTGTCCTCCTTTGTAATGTTTCTGAAAAAAGAATATTTTTTCTAATATTTTATTTATAATAACGCTAGTTGCACTGTATTATGAAATTCTAATATGTGTACCCTAACCTTAAAAATCAACATAGGACAAATTCTGATGGATAGGTTTTGGAATTTTTCTCGTTCACTAAAAAATACTTCGCAATATAAAGTTGTCTTTTAATTTACGCTCCACACAATGTTTTGTAAACCAACTAATTTGTTAAACGTAATTTAGCGAAATATTAGAAAATTTTAATTTTTTTTTGGAGACAAATATATGATCTCAAATACACTTCATCGCCTGAAAAACATAGTCATGTGACTTCAATATTTATTTGCTATAAACAGACACTACCATGCAGTGTAAAGGACTAGTTGACTACTAAGGACTGCGTCGAATAAAATTGTTCGCAACAAAAATGAAAAAATCGAATTTTTATAGAATAAAATATTTTATTTTGCAAATTATGTTTAGATTTAAAAAAAAATATAAAAAAACCAGAAATTAATATTTTTTAATAAAAACTTTTAATTTCTCCGGAACCCCTTCCATTAATGTTGTAATGGTAGTGTCCGACACCCTTCTTGGGTCCGACACCCTTGAAGGTCTTTGGCCACTTTTTTTGTTGTCTTTTTACTAAAGCTTAGTATCTCTCAATCGGCCTGAGTTCTGGACAGTTTGGTGGATTGGCTTCTCTAGGCACCAAAATCAACGCATTTTGTTGGATCCACTCTAAGGCCGTTTTGCTGTAGTGACATGAAGCGAGGTCAGGCCAAAAAAATGTGGACACTTCATGTTGGCGTAAAAATGGAAGCAATCTCTTTTGCCAGCATTCCTTCACATATATTTCGCCATTAATTGTACCCGATGTCACGAATGAGCTGCTCCTTTTTCCACAACTGCAAATTGCCTGCCAAACAACGAATTTCTTTGGGAATTTTGTCATTTTTTTGATTTGAATTTTTCAGCGACATTTCCTCGAGAATCGGCTGTATAAAATTCCTGCGCAGGTAGCTGAGAAAAGTCCGCTAAAACATAAGTTTCGTCGTCCATTATGCAGCAATCGATTTTTTTAAAAAAATCTTGGTTCAGCTTTTTGCTTGTTGTTTTGCGGTTTCATTCTTGACGGCATTTCTATCCGGAACTTTTTGGACCTTGTACGTCTTCAACCCGCACGAAAGATTCTGAGCAATCCGCCTTTCTCGCCAATTTCCTTCTTCGACTTTTCACGATCATGTGGGTTTTTTTTTTTACCAGAACCTTTCTTCCGATCAATACTCAGGTCTTCCTTAAAGCGGTTGATAATGCGAGAAATGGTCTTAGGGTTAGCTCCTACCTCCTTGGCAATTTTTTTAAAAGACCAACTAGGTTGTTTTTGAAAAATTTTAATTATATTTTCTCGTACTTACACTTCGTTTGCCATTTTCGCGTTAAATAAATTTTGTATTGACTATAACTGACACAAATTATTTTCTGCCATTTAATTCAGAGCTACTATGATCAATTTTTTTTAATTTGAATCTTGCAATAGCACATTATGGGAAGATATGTAACGGACAATTTTATTCGACGTAGTCCTTATTATACTCTTTGGTCTCATAGATATTCTAGATGGTTGCTATATCCATCCAAAATATTGTAACGCCCGTCACAATTAACAATCTTCGCAAAACAAAAAAACTGGAAAATTATATATTTGTTAATATATCCATCAATAATCAATTATATTATTATTTAACCATAGAAAAAGTAGTAAATATTCCAAAATATTCAATAAGCAAAGATAAAAAAGGGAAATTCCAAACCTTACAAAAAAAATTATAAAAAATCCCCAAAAAAATCATTATTTTTGAAATGCGACAAATATTTACGTAAGCTTGCGAAGGAAACGTACTACAAATAATGCAGACAGTTATATAAAAGAATGGTAATATTATACATATTTTTTTCCAAACGAAATGTTTAGTTTCCCACATAAATTAGATGTCGATGGTGTGCCTTAAAATAATGGTTTACCATTCCTACCACTAAATTTTGTTCTTTTTCATCAAAAAATTGCAATTCATAATTTGATTTTTTATGTATATTGGTATAGGATTCGTACAGGTAACGCCCGTCACAAAATGTGTAACACCCGTCACAAGTTTTGATAACTTATAAGTCAGTGATCAAAGTAACCATTGCAGAATTTTATTATAGAGGGGAGAACTCCCATTACTAATGAAGTATTTGAGATATACTTAATCTCCAAAGTCCAATTCCAATAGACCTTTATGGTTTACACCTGAATTGAAAAGCTTAAAGAATCAAAAAGATAGACAATTTAAAAAATTTAAAAACAGCGGTAAATCCTACGATTATACTCGATATTTCCTTACTCGGTATAAATTCCATTCACTAAATAAACAGTGTTATAATAATTACATAAACCAGTTAAAATATAATATTAAAAGAAATCCAAAATCTTTATACGACTTCATTAACGCGAAACGTAAAATATCTGCATTTCCGCCTAAAATGAAATTGAATGACGATGCCTCATCTAATGAGTTCGAAATAGCAAATATGTTTGCGAAATTCTTTAAATCTACGTATTCCACAAAGCAGTATAATAGCAATCTACGATATCCACACAGTATTCCTCAAGCAAACTTTATTAACATACCTGTTCTTGATCCAGAAACTATTTTATCATATTTAAAATCTATAAAGATTTCGAACTCTCCAGGCCCAGATAATATTCCTAGCTGTATACTAAAGTATTGTGCCAACACTTTGTGTTTTCCCCTTACTGAGATTTTCAAGTTGTCTTTAAGTAAAGGAATATTCCCTGACGTATGGAAAGAATCATACATAAAACCTTTATTCAAAAATGGCAGCAAATCGGATATTACTAATTACAGATGTATAGCTAAACTTAGCGCAATACCAAAAGTATTTGAACACATTATTACAAACCAACTTTATCACAGTGTTAAACCGATAATATCATCAGCCCAACACGGTTTCATAAAAGGCAAATCTACCAGCACAAATCTTCTTGAATTTACATCAAAGGTTATACACGGTTTTACAAATGGACTTCAAACTGATGTGATATATACGGATTTCAGTAAAGCATTTGATATTGTAAATCATGATTTGTTATTAGCAAAACTTGATATTATAGGATTTCCATCTATTCTTCTATTATGGATCAACTCTTATTTAAAAAGCTGAAGACAGAGAGTGCTTTTTAAGGATACCCTTTCTGATTTTATACCTGTCGCATCCGGAGTCCCCCAAGGGAGCCACCTAGGGCCACTATTTTTTATTCTTTTCATTAACGATCTTCCCTCTATTATAAGTCATAGCGAAATACTATTATATGCTGATAATGCCAAGCTTTATCTGTCATATAAAAACCCTGAGCATCACTTATACTTACAGGATGACCTATGAAAAGTGGTTGAGTGGTGCAACTATAATTGCCTTAAACTTAATATAAAAAAAGTGCAAACAGATGACATTTACACGTAAAAAACATCATATAATCAGCTACGAAATTCTAGATTGCCCACTTGATTCAGTTACCGTATTTAACGACCTTGGTGTAACTATGGACTCGAAGCTACGTTTTCACACTCACATAGGCCATATGATAAACAAGGCAAAAGGAGTGCTAGGATTTATGAAACGTTGGGCAAAGGAATTTGATGATCCTTATATAACTAAATTATTGTACACCTCACTTGTACGGCCAATACTGGAATATACATCCGTAGTATGAAATCCCCATTACAATGTATATATCGATATGATTGAATCAGTGCAAAAGCAATTTTTACTATTCGCACTTAGAAATCTCCACTGGAATCCAAATATTAACCTTCCATCGTATGAGAGCAGAATTAAACTAATTCGCCTTCCAACTTTAAAAAGTAGACGCACAATGCTAAATGTAACATTTTTGCATAAACTTATAAACGGTGACATACATTCTACATATTTAATAAATACAACGACATTTAACATTCCATCCCGTACGTCTAGACATTATAAGCCTTTACGTCTATGTTTATGCAATACAAACTTCTCACAGAACAATCCGTTTCGTTGTATTTGTAATGACTTCAATAACCTATATCATCTTATATTACAATGTGACTCCACTGACATTTCAAAACAATTAATACTTGACCATTTAAATAAATAAATATACACTTAAATATGTGCCAGCTGATGATACTAAATCTGTAGCTGAATTGAATCACAGGACAGTCCGGACTGTTGCTGCCGGTCACCATGTCCGTACGATACACGGACGAGCCTCTCGGTCGGTTGGGCGGGTATGTGGGATCGCAGGGATTCGTCGAAAAAAAAAAAAAAAATTTAATACTTTGTGGAGTAAACTCTGTTTTTTGAAAAAGTACGTGTAACGCCCGTCACAGCATTTAACTTCAAATTTATAGAAAGATATAGGACCTATTGAAAAATTTCTTTTATACATGCATAGAGTACCATAAGATCTATCCTCTGCATCCTAACAATATATCTATCCTTTTTTATTTATCAAATGAGAAGGTTTTTAATCGTACGAATGTAACGCCCGTCACAATGGAATGCCCCCAATTAAATTTTCGATCTACTAACAACCATTAAGCAAAGACTTTTACAAAATGGTTTTCATATAACAAAAGAATGAAAAAGAATATCTCTCAGTGAAAAACCAAATGTTTCATAGGCATCGAAAAATCACAATTTCACGAGAAGCCACCAAAATAATATCGTTAGGTCAGACATTCATTTGTGCGCAAAAATATATATTATAATTTAAAAAATTGCAAGCACTATCATCATCACCATTGTTGAACAGATTAATTTTTCTACGGGCTCTTTAAAGTAATTTTCACTAATACCAAACTTACTTAAATGGGTGGAATTGTTTTTTGTTTTATAAACGAAACGGATACGGCAAGGGCTTGGAGATGACTCTCAGTTTCTTTTTTCTAATCGCACTTGCAATTTAAATTCCAAACATTTTGGGTGCTTCCGACTCTTACGAACACATTGAAGCACGTGGTGAGTGGAAGACCTAGAGTTCATAATCATGTTGCTGATGATGGTGGTGCTGCTAATCCAGGTGGCTTCAACTACAGACGGTTATAAGTGGCTAAACCCGCACCATCAAAGATGATTATGAATCGACTTACATACTACCGATTGTTGCTATAATTGAATGTTAAACCAGTCGCTGTGGCAGCGACCCCAGAAATAAAAGAGTCACACAAGAGGCGGCATGCGAAAGGAATCCATAGGAATTTTTCATTTTAATATGTTAAAGAATGTTGTGTTTTGCATGGTGTCTGATTGAAGGCGTATCGTGGCAAATGGGTTGGTTGGCGGAGGGAATAAAAGAATTAATACATATTAGGAAGGGGGTCACGAACGTACGTGAAGAACGTGTAAATTCTGTGAAAAAACGCTTTATATTTAATATAGCAAAAAATGAGAATATTTAACGAAGACAAACTCATTTTTAGCGAGTGTGGGTTGTGCGTGAACTAATGAATGCTTCAAACTTATTTTTCTTATATTGCTTATAAATTAGATATTTGCAAAATTATGAAATTTAATTAGAGGTTAATGTGCGTATTTGAGATTAATACAGGTACACAGCACGGTAATGAGTTGGAACAAAAAGGAGACATTGGAAATGTCAAGGGCGAAAGTGGTTTCGAGTACCAGAAGTGAGTACTCTAAGTAATATGAGTGTGAGTCGAGGGAATGTATTTTCAAGAACTATTTATAAATACAACTTAATCAGGAATGTTTCAATCAACCGCAGCATTTAATTATAAATAGGATATTTCAAATTATAGAAAATTTAAATATTCATCGAAAAATTTAATTTTTAATTTATTCCCACAGAATTTACATATTTATAAAATAAACATGAATTAAAACACAAAAAAAAAAAATGGAACTTGAAATTTTATAGAAAAGTTAGATTATACATAGAATATTTGAATTTTTATAGCAAATTTCTTATGGGAAATTTTAATTTTTATAGGAAACTTTTTTTTATAGAAAATTTTGAATTTTTATAGAAAATTAAATCTTAATTTTTATAGACATTTTTTTATTTTTATAGAAAATTTTTAATTTTTATAGAAAATTCTTAATTTTTATAGAAAATTCTTAATTTTTATAGAAAATTCTTAATTTTTATAGAAAATTCTTAATTTTTATAGAAAATTCTTAATTTTTATAGAAAATTCTTAATTTTTATAGAAAATTTTTAATTTTTATAGAAATTTTTTAATTTTTATAGAAAATTTTTAATTTTTATAGAAAATTTTTAATTTTTATAGAAATTTTTTAATTTTTATAGAAAATTCTTAATTTTTATAGAAAATTCTTAATTTTTATAGAAAATTCTTAATTTTTATAGAAAATTCTTAATTTTTATAGAAAATTCTTAATTTTTATAGAAAATTTTTAATTTTTATAGAAAATTTTTAATTTTTATAGAAAATTTTTAATTTTTATAGCATATTATTGCACAATTTTTTTATGGGAAATGTGAGTATTTATAGGAAATTTAAATTTGGATAGGATATTGGAATTTGTATGGAATATTTGAATATATTTGGGAAATTTGAATTTTTATAGGAAATTTCATTTTTTAAATGAAATTTAAATTTTATAAGATGTAAATGTTTGAATTTATTGTTTGTGGAAAATGTGATTTTTTTTATGAAATATTAATTTTTATAGAAAATTTGAATTTCTATAGAAAATTTTCATAGAAAAAATTGTATAAGAAAATTTTTATAGGAATTCTAAATTTTTATAGTAAATTTTAATTTTTTTAGGAAATTTGAATTTTTAAAGGAAACTTGAACTTTTATAAGAAATTTGAATTTGGATAGGAAATTTGAATGTTTATGGAATATTTGAATATAATGGGAAATTTGAATTTTTATAGGAAATTTTATTTTTTATGGAAAATTTAAATATTATAAGATGTTTTAATTGAAAACATTTTTATTTAAAAATTTATACAGCAATTATAATTTTTTATAGTTAATTTGAATTTTTTAAGAGAAATTTGAATTTTTATTGGAAACTCCAACTTTTATAAGAAATTTGAATTTGGATAGAAAATTTGAATTTTTATGAAATATTTGGGAAATTTGAATTTTTTAGGAAATTTTATTTTTTAAATAAAATTTATATATTATAAGATGTTTGAATTGAAAACATTTTTATTTGAAAATTTTTATAGAAATTCTAAATTTTTATAGTTAATTTGAATTTTTTATGAGAAATTTGAATTTTTATAGAAAACTCGAACTTTTATAGGAAATTGGAAATTATACGAAATTTGAATTTTTATGGAATATTTGAATATTTATGGGAAATTTGAATTTTAATAGGAAATTTTATTTTTTATAGGAAATTTAAATTATTATAAGATGTTTGAATTTTTTATAGAAAATTTAAATGTTTCTAGAAAATTTGTTGTTTTTTTTATGAAATTTGGATTTTTATAGAAAATTTGAACTTTTGTAGGAAATTTGAACTTTTGTAAGAAATTTAAATTTTTATAGGAAATTTAAATTTTTATAGGAAATTTTGAATTTTTATAAATAATTTAAATTTTTATAGAATATTTAAATTTTTAAAGAAAATTAGAATTTAATGTTGTTTGTTTTTAGTCGACCTTAAAATAAAGAAATTTGAATTTTTAAAGAAAATTTGAAGTTTTAAAAAAATTTGAATTTTTAAAGAAAATTTGAATTATTAATGATAATTTAAATTTTTTTTAAGAAATGATTATTTTTATAGTTTATTTAAATTTAAATTATCGGAAACATTATTTTTATTAATAAATATTTAAATTTTTTAATTTAATTTTAATTTTTCTATAAATATTTTAGAAAAAATATATAATTGAAAATTTGTATTTAATTTTGATTTTTTTTTATTTTTTTTTTTTGCAAATTACTGTTTTTTTCTATTAAATAAAGGGTTTTTCAATAAGAGCGCTACAAAAGGGTTTTTCAACAGGGACGCTACAAAAGTAGAGCGATAGAGACAGCAAACGACGCTATATTTCTCGCCGCTCTTTTGACATTTCTCTTCAGTAAGGTTTGCCATTTCATGATGTAAAGATATACGAGCCAACAACGAGTCGAAATTATTAAAATTTACTACCGAATTTCGAATTCGTATATCTTTCCATCATGAAATGGCAAACCTTACTGAAGAGAAATGTCAAAAGAGCGTCAAGAAATATGGCGTCGTTTCCTGTCCCTGTCGCTCTACTTTTGTAGCATCCCATTTGAAAAACCCTGTATTTCTGTTAATAAAATTATCTATCTAAATTTCATATTGCATCTTCTGCTAAATTATCTAAATATCTTATTATTTCAATATAAAATAAAAGCTCGCTTTCAGGTAGCTTATGCAAAGCTTTCGAAGCGTAGAACTTTTTGTGACATGTTACTAACAGAATCGCATTTTAAGGCGTACTTAGCATGCTTCAAAAAACCCACCACCGAATGTTGTTAAACAGAAGGAAAAATTTCTTTTTTCAAGGCCTAACAGATGACTTAACATGTGGCATAACAATGATAACAACAGCAACTCACAACATAGCAAGAAGGGGTGACATGTTAGCATAAACTGTTCCCACCCTTAATAACATAATTTCCCCGTGCTCTCTTAAAGCATAAAGCATGCTTGCTAAATTTCACACTCTCGCTCTCGTGCTCTAGTAATCTGTTAATATTGCGGCAAATTCGTAGGATGTTTCGGAGTAAAATCAAGCAACCAAAGACCAACATCCAAGAAGGACCAAAACGGCAGCATTTCGTTCGCGTCGACAGAAACGCGCGGTACAGGACAGAGCTGTTACGTGTTATGCGTTACGTTTAACTAGATCAAAAGACGTGCGTAAATAAAAATTCAAAATTAAAAAAAAAAAAATAAAAAAAAAAAATTAAAATTAAAAAAAAAATAAAAAAAAAAAATTAAAATAAACAAAATTAAAAATTAAAATTTGTGACAGTGCCGACAAAACTACGTGCGTTACCTCTGTCTATGTGTCACGGTGCCGTTGTTTCTCCGTTACGTTGCGTTTTCTCTGTGTCCGGTGTAACGCAGGTCAGTTCATGCAATGCTGTCTTAAAATGGCTGCATCCGGTATTCGGTTGTTATCGTCGTCGTTGTCGCCGTGTCACGCATTAATTATCGGCATGTTTTATTTGTTCTGGAGTGCTCGTGTTAATTCGTGAATCTGCATTTTGGCAGGATTTCGTTCGGTGCTTAAAGGATTTGCAATTAAATGCAATGGCTTTCAATTGAAGAGTATTTTACTGTGTCAATAAAGTTAATTTAAAATAATAAAATTTTAATATTGTGAAAAAAATCAATAATAACAAATTAAACAACAAAAAATATTTTAAATATAATAATAACAAAAAAAAAAAATGTACTAATAAAAATAAAAACAACACAAAATACAAAAAAAAAAAAATAAAAAATAATTCAGCATTTACCAAAGTAAAAATAACCAAATTTCATAAGTTCCACAGAACTAAAACTGCTGAAAATCGAATGAAATACTTTCATTTTATACGGTAAACACAAATTCTAATAAAAACAAATAAAAATCAAATAAAAAACAAACAAATAAAAAAAAACAACTTAGATAAAATTTCAATTTTTCGGCTACATATATTCTGAATTTCATTTCCTATTGAAATTGAAATATTTTACAAATTAAAAAGGATCAAATTGCATACGTTCCACAGAACTTAAACTGATTGATCTCGAATGAAATACAATACTAATTCTGGAATATAAGAATACCAATTCTATTTTATTTAAATTTTTGATTATATACTGAATTCTACTTTCCATTGAAAAATTGCATACATTCCACAGCACCTAAACTGGTTGAATTCGATTGAAATTTTATATTGATAAAGTGAATTTCAGAAGACGACAAAAAAAAAATAATAAATTCAATATAATTTAAATTAATTCTTAAATTCCTAAATTCCATTTTCGAATAATTGCTCCATTCCATTGAAATATTTTCCAAAATAAAAACTATCAAATTGCATACGTTCCACAGCACCTAAACTGGTTGAATTCGATTGAAATTTTATATTGATAAAGTGAATTTCAGAAGACGACAAAAAAAAAAATAACAAATTCAATATAACTTAAATTAATTCTTAAATTCCATTTTCGAATAATTGGAGCATTCCATTGAAATATTTTCCAAAATAAAAACTGTCAAATTGCATACGTTCCACAGCACTTAAACTGGTTGAATTCGATTGAAATACTAAATTGTTAAAGGAATTGCAGAAGACGACAAAAAAAAAACAACAAATTCAATATAATTTAAATTAATTCTTAAGCCTAAATAAACACGATAAATTAAATAATCAACTTTTGAATCAATTTTCAAATAATTTTAATATCAATCGTGTGATTGTGCAAATTTTGTATGGAAAATTAGGCAATCACACGATTGATATTAAAATTGATTCAAAAGTTGATTGTTTATTCAAACGTGTGATTCAGGCTTTATATTCTGAAATTCCTTTTTTGAATAATTGCTTTCCATAGAACTTGAACGAATAGAATTCGATTGAAATACACGAGTATGAATTAATAATGGAAAAGTGAATTATAGAAAACAATAAAATATACTCGATGAATTTTAAGTTGTCGAATATATTCTGAAAATCACTTTTCAACGCAAAACAAATATTTACAAAATTAAAAAGAAATAAATTACATACGTTCCACAGAATTTAAACTGTTTGAATTTGATTGTAATACACACATTTTGCATTGAAAAGTCAAATTTGATGGAAATTCAATTTTTGGATTTGTTCAAAGATTCACATTTCATCGAAATTAAAACGTTTGTTGTAAACTGCATTCGTTTCACAGATATTTCAAGAATTGAATTCAATTGAAATTCATGTGTATTGCAGTATAAATCTCAAATTCTATTGAATTGAAATTTTCGGTTCTTTTGCAATTAACTTTGGGAATTTGAAGACAATTTCAATCGAAAGAAAATTTCAAAATTTGTAGTTTTAAAGGAATTTCTAGGCGAAAGTAACGTGAATAGCCATTTTTTTGTCGAAACTAAAAATTGATGGATAAATTCAAATAAATTGCAAGGTAATGATAAAGTAGTTTCAGAATACTCAATCCAGTCTGCAGTTTTCTCAAACTAACTTTGATAGAAAATTAAATTTAATGACAGTTCATATCAATATCGCAACATTTTTCGAAGAAAACTCGAAATTTGATTATTTTTCGTTTCGATATCGATTTCGTAAAATGTCTCGTACCGAGCAAACTCCGACAGACCGCATTGATATCTACGTACCATGTTGGTCCAATTTCTCTTTCGATTTCTGTATGAGAAAGGGTTCGATATCGAGTGAATTCTCCGGCATATCGTAATGATATCGAATCGAATGGCGTATTGGGAATATACGATTTTTATGAAAATTAGTTATTTGTATGGAATTTGATGGTTTAGTTTTTTTTTTTATAAAAAATGTTTTGTTAATTTGTATTAAATCTGAATTTTTTTTTTTAATATTTGAAAATGTATTCAATTTTATAACTATTTAGAAATGTTGAATTATTATAAGAAATTTAAATTTTTATAGGAACTTTAAATATTTATTGGAAGTTTATCATATTTTTTATGTTATTTAAATTTTTAAAATTAATTTTCATAGAAAATTTAAAATTTATTTAAAATTTTAATCTGTATGAAATTGAAAAACATTTTAAGAGATATTTTGTTTTTTTTTTATAAATAATATGAATTATTTGAGAAAATTTGAAATTTTTAGGAAAATTAAAATTTCAATTTTTATAGAAAATTTGATTTTTTTTGGACAAAATTAGCATATTTAGGGAATTCTGAATTTTTAGAAAAAGTTTGAATTTTTAGAGAAAATTAAAATTTTTAGAGATTTTTTTTTTTTTTTAGAGATAATTTAAATTTTAGATAATATTTAGATTCTTAGAGAAAATTTGATGTATTGATTTTTTTGAGAAAAATTAAATTTTTAGAGATAATTGGATTTTTTAAAAGAAAAATTAAATTTTTAGAGATAATTTGATTTTTTAGAGAAAAATTAAATTATCTGATTTTCTTTAGAGAAAATTTGAATTTTTAGAGATAAAATAATTTTTAAAGAAAAATTAAATTTTAGTGAAAATTTTAATTTTTAGTAAAAATATGAATTTTTAGGGAAAAATTGAATTTTTAGAGAAAATTTGAATTTTTAGGGATAAATTGAGTTTTTAGAGAAAAATAAAATTTAGTAAAAATTTGAATTTTTAGACACATTGATTTTTTAGAGAAGGTTTAATTTTAGTGAAAATTTCAATTTTTTGAGATATTTTGATTTTGAAATTTGAATTTTTAGAGAAAATTTGAATTTGTAGAGAAAATTTGAACTTTTAGAGAAAATTTGAATTTTTAAAGAAAATTTGAATTTTTAGAGAAAATTTGAATTTTTAGAGAAAATTTGAATTTTTCGAGAAAATTTGAATTTTTAGAGAACATTTGAATTTTTAGAGAAAATTTTAATTTGTAGAGAAAATTTGAATTTTTAGAGAATATATCTTGAATTTTTAGAGATAACTGTACTTATTAGAGATAATTTGATTTTTCGAAAATTTTAGAGAAAATTTTTAATTTTAGAAAAATTTTTAATTTTTAGAGAAAATTTGAAAACTTGAATTTGAGAGAAAATTGACATTAAATATTTAGAGAAATTTAAAATTTTTAGCGATAATTTGAATTGTTAGAGACAATTAGAATTTTTTTCGTATATGTAACCTTTATAATGAAAATAAATAATTAAATGATTTTTTTAATGTTTATAGACATTTTTGAATTTTTGGAGATAATTTTAATTTTTAGAGTTTTAGAGAAAATTTGAAATTTTAGAGATAAATTGAAATTTTAGAGAGAATTGAAATTTATAGTAAAAATTTGATTTTTTTAGAGATCATTTATATATATATTTTATAGAAAATTAAAATTTTTAGAAAATTTGAATTTTAATACAAATTCAATTTTTGGAGAATATTTGAGATTTGAGAAAATTTGAACAAAATGAAAATATTTTTATAGGATATGTTACTTTTGTAATGAAAACTAAAATTTGTATAGGAGACTTTCTGGAATTTTTGTCAAAATTTCATAAGCCTTGATAATTTAAGTATTAATTATTCTTATATTAAAATTGATGTTTTTATAAATCTGAGAAAAATTGAATTTTTAGGAACATTGAAATTTACTAAAATTTGAAACAATTTTTTTTTACAAAATTATATTTTTTGTACAAATTGGCTTTTTAATTAAAAACTAGAAATCTGCGTGAAAATTAAAATTTCGAAAAAATTATATTTGAAAACTGGATTTATGAATTTAAATATTTTTAAATGATTTTCATTTATAATATTTTTAATCAATTATAAATTTTCAATAAATCACTTTAATATTATAGTTAATTTTCTAAACGGAGATTTTGAATTTTTTTGATTTAGTAAAAAATTAGTAAAGAATTAAAATTTTTATAATTATTTTTTATTTATAAAATAAAAATAATTGATCAACATTTTAAATTTCATGCAAATGTGATTTACTTAATGCCAAATGTTAACAATATTACACATGAAATGTTTAACGGTAACAAAAACGTTATCAGTTACTGCCTTTAAAATCCTTTCATTCGTGGAGAATTTATTTGAAATCATGAGTGTATTTCGTAGTAGTTGTGCAGCATTTTATAGTAATTGTTGAACGTACACAGTGACACACACATACAACTATAAAAAACAGACAGACAGACAGACACACATACACACATGCATATGGAAAGAAAGCTGCACTTGCACGATGTTGCCACGTAGTGGCATCTGCAATAAAAAGCGCACCAAACACACACTTGATTTAACAACAACAAGAACTACTAATGCGTTGCTTTTGTATATGTGACGCCGCACAGCGTTGCCATGTTTTCCGCATTTCGTATTTCGTTTATCGTCAGGCAACTTAATTTATTGTTTGTGTACGCGCGAGGTCAAAATCATTGTGCAAATGGAATTTCAATTACTTTTGGCTGAGTTTTGTTTTGAGGTTTCGCTTAATTATTAGTTCAATGTTTTGGTACAATTAAACGCATTGGCAAAGTGGAATCAGATGACAACTTTGAAGTAATTTAAATGTGAAAAATTTATAATAATCCCAGCAAGAAATGGCCTCATTGACGACAAGGTCATCAATGAAGAATCGAGGACATTAGAAAATTTGTCATTGATGAATATGTCTACAACAATTTCATAAATGACATTGCAATAAGGACGTCATTCACCATATGTCATATATACATATATCAATGACATTGTGAAAATATGTCATTGATGAAAATTAACATTCACGTCACATGCCCCTTAAGGTATGCATCATTTACGTTTTGAAATGCAATGTGAAATGCATACAACATATGTCTAGGGGCAGCATTTACGGGTAAAACTGAAAATTTGTGTTCGATGTCACCCTGCCATATAATTCATAGGCACAAATTGAGGGACCAATTTTTATAAAAGCGAGATAATAAGCAGTAGTAATGTTGATCGATGATGCCCGTTAGTGAAGTACGTTATTGACATTAGCAAGTACACATACCATTCCAACCGAGAATAGAAGAAAATAATAAATTTGAAATAAGAAATAAAAATAATAATAATTTTTTTTTTTTACAAAAAAAAAAAAATATGTATGACAATCATTTGTGACTTCCTTGATTAATGACGTGCATGACATCGTTAATGCTACATCATGCATGAATCAGTGGACATTTGCATGAAAATGTCATCAATGTTTTGCAGGGCGAAAAGGCTATCGGTCATCGATGTTTCTGACCTGAAATAGGGGAATAATTGAGGACATTTCCTGCTGGAAAGATATGATTGAAACAATTTAACTAAAAAGCCAGTAAATATATACAGGGTGTTTGGTTCATCGATCTCAATTATTAATGGGGACTCAAAAAAAAAAAGATTAAGAAACAGAGTGTTAAAGAGATGCATATTACTGACATAACCTAGTCAAGAAAATTTGTAATAAAGTATGTTGATAAATATTACTAAAATTTTCAAGTTTTGTTTTAGAAAATTAAATTACCTTTCCAATGGTGTATCACATATTCGAACCCCATGATTTCTTCCTATTTTAAAAGGTACGTAAAGTTGAAATTTAAAAAAATAAAAATACAAATTTTTACTTTGTCATTGATTTTCTCAAAATTTTGTTATCGATCACCCCATTTTTCCAATTTATAATGGTAGAACAGTTCATTGCCAGTATTTTCTAACCAATAACAGTGATTTTAAACTGTCTAGTTATCCTGCAGAAATAATTAAACAGTGCCGGATCCTGTGGTTTAGTGGTTGAAAAGGAAAAAATTATTATGTTTGGATATATTATCGAAAAATATGTTTTGTAAAGTTATATGATAATTATTACAATTTTAATAAATGTTTCAAATTATTTCTCGATTGTTTTGTTTTTTTTTTTATTAATTTCAACCACTAAATCTGAAGACCCCGCCACTGTTTAATTATTTCTGCAAGATAACTTTCCTGTTTAAAATCATTGTAATGTACTGGGAATGAACTGGTATATCATTATAAAATCGAAAAAAATGGGGTGATTGATAACGACATTTTGAGAAAATCAATGACAAAGTAAAAATTTGTATTTTTATTTTTGTAAATTTCAACTTTACGAAACTTTTAAAAAAGGAAGAGATCATGGGGTTGGAAAATATGATATACCATTAGAAAGGTAATTTTATTTACTAAAACAAAACTTAAAAAAATGTTATTTATTTATGAACAGATTATACTTAATAACAAATTGGCTTGACTAGGTTATATTAGTAATATGCATCTCTTAAACACCCTGTATTTTAAACTGAGTGCAAAATTAGATATTCTTTTTTTTTTACATTTTATTATTTTTTTGAGTCATAGAATGACCGCTTGAATTAATGACATCAATGAACCAAACACACTGTATAAATAACAAAATAAAATATATAGAGGAACCTAGGGTAAAGTGGGACATGGCGTAAAGTGGAAAATTGCAATTTTTGTTTAAAAAAAATCAAAACAATTGTTAAGTGCTTCTTAATATAGCAATAACTTTTTCATACATGGTTATTCAAATTAATACAATTTTAGAAAAATTAATGTTTTTGACAGTTTTTTAGAGTGCTGGGGTTTGCTATCAAAAAGTGCGAATTTTTAATGTTTTTAATGAAGACGATATGTTTAAAATGATCGAATATTTTATATCTTTGAAAATACAAACGGGATTTTCAAATAATTTAACATTGCTTAAATTATGTTAAGTTATGTTTGGGGTTATATTGGGAAACATTTTCTGGTGTAAAGTGGGAAACGTAATGTATGCAATGTTTGTTGTAGTTTTAGTGAAAATATTGTTTTATATAAATTATTTAATTGATTTAAAGAAGAAAATACATCAATTGTGATCATAAAACAATTAAAAGCTAAATTTTGACTTCACCTGAGATAAGATTCGAATTGCAGAAGAAAGTCGAGAATGGAAATTTTAACTAAAGCCTAAAGAATGATACATTGGTAAATATTCTTAAACTTTCTCAGAAGAATAAGAAGATTTTTATACAATTTGCATGAATAAAATGCAGACGAAAATAAATTTAAACAATTAAGTGCAATATTTGGAATAGGCCTGTTTACTCGAAATGTGCGAACTTCACGACCAGCAACTACACCTGTGTCCATTAGACTGATTCAAAATCCAAAAATGTTAAAATACTTCGCGTTGACTTTCTGAAACTAGGACCTCTGAAACTAAGAACAAGCCTTTACAAACAAAATTAAATTGATCCTGTGATGTAGCGCAATGAGCTTAAAGAACATTTTTGAAATTTTAACGACCACTTTCAATTAAAATATTATTGCTTCAAGTACAAAACATATATATATCACTACATTTTCTTTTTTACTTAATTATAAATCATTTACTAAAATTTTGGTTTTTAAAATTATTAAATTTTAGTTAACCGTTACAGTTCCATGGCTTGCCAAACACATAAAATGGCGACATTTTCTTACTATAGAAATTTTAACAGTAGAAAGTTTTGTAATTTTATTCTAACGAGTTTGTAATAACATTTTTGTATTATTGCACATACAATTATCTTTAAAATGATATGTCACACTCATCTTAAAACTGTAACGGTTACCTAAAATTTAATAATTTTCAAAAATCTTAATTTTAGTAAATGAATAAAAGTTAAGCAAAAAAGAAAATATGGTGATATATTTTTCATATTTGAAGCAATAATAATTTAATTGATAATGGTCATTAAAAGTTCAAAAATGTTCTTTAAGAACATTGCGCAACATCAAAGGATCAATTTTATTTTGTTTTTAAAGGCTTGTTCTTAGTTTTAGAAGGCCTAGTTTCAGAAAGTCGACGCGGAGGGAAAGAAAAAGTTATTCTAAATTTTTCATACATATTTGACCTAGTCTAGTGTTCATATCACTCAGAATATTCAGACTATAAGTACTTCATTTCGTACTTTCCCAACATAACTAGTGAAAATTTTGAAAATTTAAACTTTTTCTTCTTTTTTTTTCTTGCGTTACCAATCCTTTTTTTACTTAATATATTTGACTTTGCTTTGAAAAAAACAAAACATAATAAAAGAAAGAATTAAAAAAATATCATTTTCGTACAAATTTTGAAGTTTCCCACTTTACCTTAAACAAGTCCCAAATTGAGCTGTTTTGAGAAAAAACGTAAAAATCAATTAAAATGCATTTAAATGGTATTCTGTTAATTTAAAATATTAAATCATGTAGCAATCTATGGAATATAAATTATATATATAAATTATTGAAATTAACTTCTTTTGCGGAGAAAAATCAAAATGTGACCCACTTTACCCAAGGCTACCCAACCTAAAGTTCGCTAAAAAATAAAATGCTCATGTTTCTCAGTTTCTCTAGATCAATTCGTTAAATGGTTTTATTTCCTTTTAAAATGCATGTACATATTAAATTTGTAGTCGAACATTTTAATTATAAAATTACGGAATTTTGTTCTAAAGGGTTTTTCAATAAGTGCGCTACAAAAGTTTGCCATTTCATGATGGAAAGATATGCGAAATAACAACGAGTCGAAATTATTAAAATTTACTACTGAAATTCGAATTCGTAGGGTTTTTCAATAAGTGCGCTACAAAAGTTTGCCATTTCATGATGGAAAGATATGCGAGCTAACAACGAGTCGAAATTATTAAAATTTACTACTGAAATTCGAATTCGTATATCTCTCCATCATGAAATGGCAAACCTTACTGAAGAGAAAGGTCAAAAGAGCGGCAAGAAATATGGCGTCGTTTGCTGTCCCTGTCGCTCTACTTTTGTAGCGTCCCTGTTGAAAAACCCTTTAGTTACACTTACGTTATATGGAATTTAAAAATTTAAAAAACATGTTGTTGGCAGTTGAACTGTGTGCAGCAGACTGCCTTGCTGTCCTTAAAGTCTGCCGTGTTCTAGCTATTATGAATATTAATAACAAAAAATTCAAATGTCTGTCGATAACTGCTTTACTATATTCATCCGAAAACCTGCCACAAGGCAACCTTTTTAAAATAGAACTCCAAGAACAGACCAAAAATCTGCTGTGACATGGCTATTATGAATATTAAAACAAAAAATTCAAATGCCTGCTTAACTATATTCTGCCGAAAACCTGCCACCAGGCAACCTCAAATGTCTGCCAATAACTTCTTTTCTATATTTTGCTGAAAATCTGCCAAAAGGTAGTCTTTTTAAAATCAAATTTCAAGAATAAAAGCAGAAAAAAATATTAATGATTAATTTTATTGATTTTTAAGTACTAAATAATTCTTAAATTTGGAATATAAATTGAATTTAATAAAATGCTTTAAATAAACTAAAGAATAAAAATAAATAAAAAAAAACAAATTTAATTAAAACTAAAAAATCATAATTGATGTGATCCAAACCCAGTGCAAAATTAAATTAAGCTGCCTTTTGTATGCGGGCATTAAATTTCGAATAGAAAACGAACGAAACGTTTGAGTGATATGTATTGCATTGCCAATGGATTAAAATATAAATCACTCATACGTCACATGTGCGTCGCAAGTGTGTCGTGTATGTGAAAACATTATAATTACATATAAATTTTAATTAAAATTATTTGTTGCTCTAATTGTAGAATTTAAATGTCGGTACTACCAAACAACGCACACACAGAACATGTGTAGATTGCAGAAAACATGCAAATATTAAATATTTGTTTGATGGTAACACAAATCGTAGGCAGTTACTTCTTGCTGCTGGTATTAATGTTAAACCATGTGTAATGGAAATAATTAAACTTGTTTGCATTTGCGAGTAATCTAGATCAAAACAATAACAACAACAGCAATAATAACAACAACAACTAACCTACAAACAGATGGTTGCTAAATTACAACAGTTACCAGATACTGTTGACAGTCACAACAATACTGACAACACTAAAACAACATCAACAACATTTTCCACAACATCAACAACAACAACATTTTTAACAAAAACTACAAACACATTTTCAACAGCAACATTTGTAATCACTTAGAAAAAAAATGTATACTGATGTTCATAGCAACTGACCAAATTGTGGGTAGAAAAAAAGAAGGCAAAAGGTAGATAAGCTAGTTTTTAAATATATGGAAAGCGTATTTTGAAGGTATCTTTTAAGTTGACAAAGAAGGGAATGTGTACAAAAGCAACCTCTTATCTGCTACAATGTGAGACCAAAATTACTAGGGAATTGATAGACAGAGGTAGAGGATATTAGGCAATACTACTAGCATATGTACAGGCTATGATCAGTATGAATAATCCAAAATGGCTGGAAATGAAAGGTAAAAAGCAGATAAGTAAGCTTTTAAATATATGGAAATCACATTTTTAGTGGCATTATATAGGTAGGCAAAGGTGGGAATGTGGTAAAAAAATGCCGCAAGAAACAGGCTACATTTCCCCTCGTTTTACCTGTTATAAATCTACTTTTTCAGACTTTAACATAGAAATGCCACTCAAAGCTGGCAAATTTATCATTTAGTTTTTTTTTGCTATAAAAATGTGTTTTAAAATATTTCGCGTCAGTCAAAGGCATTGTTTGTATCAAAACCTGACTGTAGTCTGATCTAGAACAGTACGCAACCAAACGGCAGTTTATAGGAAGGTGAATGACATATGGAACTTAAAAAACATGGTGCTTTGCTGTAATCCCAAAGTCAGCTATGATGAATAATAAAACAAAAAATTCAAATGTCTGCCGATAATTGCTTTACTATATTCTGCCGAAAACATGCTACAAATCAGTCTTTTTAAAATAGAATTCCAAGAAGAGTCCAATCTATCTAAATCTACTGTGGCAGTTGTTATGAATATTAAAACAAGAATTGAAATGTCTGCCGAAAACAGCTTTACTATGTTCTGCCGAAAACCTGCCACAAGGCAGCCTTTTTAAAATAGAATCAAAAAACTCAAATGTCTGCCGTTAACTGCATTACTATATTTTGCTGAAAACCTGCCACAATTCAGCCTTGTTAAAATAAAATTACAAGAATATTCCGAAAATCTACTGTGGCACGTACAAATTTTAAAACATGCCGATTGTCTGCGTGAAACCTGCTGTAGCAAGGCTGGTATTTATTATGAAATACAAAATATATACTGCATAAAATCTGGATTTTTATAAACTGCGTAATTGACGAATATTTTGTCTCGGGTAGTGTTAAGAAATGATAATTTCCATATAAATTGAAAATTAATTTATGAGTATTCAGTAATTTTTAATAGTATTTTATAATATTCTATAGTATCTTCTTATTATAATATTAATAGCAAAAAATATTGCATTAATAAAAATACTAATAATTTTAAATAAAATTTCCAGAGGGTAGTATTTAAAGAAAATAATGATTTTCTTATAAACTCAAAAATATAATTTAAAAGTTTTCATTTTAAATAATAATATTCAATTATATTTAACAACTAAAAAAAGTTTATACTATTGACTAATTTTAATAGCAAAAACTATTTAAATCATATCTAAAATTATTAAATCTACATATAAAAGAAAACCTATTAAAATTTGTCATTAGCACAGTTATTGATTCAACAGTATACAAAAAATAAATATTATCACAGAAACAGAAAAACAGTTTAATAGTATTTTTTAGTATTTAATGGGATTTACCTATTAAAATAAAAATATATCCTAATTTTAGTAGCAAAAAAACTATTTTTTTTATAGTATTTTTTCTGATTGTATAATATTATTTAAGACTGTAGTATTAAATATATATTTTCATATAAACTCAAAAATAATGTAATAGTATTCAGCATTTTTAATTATAATTTTATAGTATTATAAAAATAGTTTGTGCTAATTGATTAAATTTAGAAACAAAACATATTGAAATAGTAAAGAAAAACTATTAATTTAATGATTTCAGAACGTTTTTGATGTATTCAACAATATATATTTTAATAAAAGCATAATAATTTAATTGTATTCAATATTTTTATTTGGTATTTTGTAGTATTTAATAGTATTCATCTATTAAAAATTTATACTATTTATACTATTGAAAAATAAATATTTTGATATAAACTCTAAATTAAATTTTATTTTATAGTATATAATATATGTTTCAAAAATTTCAGTTCTACAATTATCGAATTTGAAAGAGAAATACTATTAAAATAATACTTAAAAACTATTAATTGTATGGTATTTTTTCTGAGTGTACTAAAAACATTTATAACACTTAAACGTCAACCACATCAGTTCCTTAGTGCATTTACAACGTTAATTAGTAACGGAAAATCCATCAAATAAAATATGTGCTACACACATTTACACAGTCACTCACTCACACATAGGCACACACGCAGTCATTGCATGCGTATTTGTGAGGCCAAGCGGTGTCATGATTTGTGTCTGACAGCCGTACTGCGGTTGTGTTACACAGTGTTTGTGTGGACAAGCGTGATAAATTGAGATCATCAAATGTATAAATAACATGCTCAACATGTACATAGGTTGCACTCTGTCAATGTAGTCAAATTAAATAGAAACATATTTCATTTTAATACAAGTGTGTTGAGATTTTCCAAAAAAAAAAAAACAACTAACATGTTTTCCCCTATGGGTATTTCATACATCATTTAGATGTAATTAAAAGGATGTTGAACTTACTAACGTTTTTTTCTATATTAAATAATTTATTTAAATTAACGCTGCAATACTATAAAATTAATAGTATTTATTAATTTTTTAATAGTCGGCATTATAAAAAGAAAACATTTAATAATATTTAAGTCAGTAATGTAAAATACTGTATTATTCCAATGCCATCAAATGAATAGAGAACTTTTGAATTACTCTATAAATACCATTAATACATACACCATAAAATTGATAGTTTTTTTTTGTATTATTAAGTAAGTAAATGACATTTTTCCAATGTGTAATAACTTTAAAGCAATAATATTCATTTCAATTATTAAAATTAAATGGCAATTTTTCAAAATAAAAATTTAAAACTAAACTTGGTCAATAGTATAAATATCAGAGAATACTAATACTTTAATAAATATAAAATACTATTAAATCATTTTCACTCAGTAAATTTTAAGTACTGTCAGAAAATATACCATACAATTTATATTTTTTAATAATATTTCAATAATTTTTGTTATGCAAATTAGTCAAAAGTATTATTTATTATTTAAAATGACAAATACCATTGTATACTATTAAATATACTGAATACTATTAAATAATTTTTGAGTTCATATGGAACATGTTTTATTTTATATGCTAAGTACACTCAGAAAAAATATATCATAGAATTAATAGCGTTTTTTTTATAATTTTATAGTTAATCAATATTAATCAATAGTTTTTAATATTAAAATTAGTCAATGGTATAAACTATTCTTTTAATAGGTAAATACCATTGGATTTTACAAAATACTATTAAAAAATACGGAATAATATTAAATAATTTTAGAGTTTATATTAAAATATACTTTTTTAATACTACATTTGGGAATATATGCTTTTTATTGAAATATATTGAGTTCTATTTAATTATTTTTAAATTTATCTCTGAAATTATATTTTATTTTATTTACTCTGAATAAATACCATACAATTAATAGTTTGTTTTTTTTATATTATTATAGTCAATAGTATAACATATCTTTGGTAGTTTAATACCCTTGAATTCTACAAAATACTTTAAAAAATATAAATAAAATATATTATTTTATTTACTACACTCTGAAAAATACCATACATTTAATAGTTTTTTTAATATTATTATAGTCAATAGTACAACATATTTTTTATAGTTTAATACCCCTGAATTCTACAAAATACTATAAAAAATATAAATAAAATATATTATTTTATTTACTACACTCTGAAGAAATACCATACATTTAATAGTTTTTTTTTTATATTATTATAGTCAATAGTATAACATATTTTTTATAGTTAAATACCCTTGAATTCTACAAAATACTATTAAAAATATAAAACAAAATTTAAAAAATTTTGAGTTTATATTAAAATATTCTTTTTGATTACTATACTCTAAAAATATACCATAAAATTAATAGTTCCTCTTTTAATAACATTTCAGTAATATTTGATATTGAAATTAGTCAATGGTATAAACTATTTTTTAAATAGTTAAATACCATTGAATACAACTAAATGTTATTAAAAATACTGCTTACCAATAAATAATGTTCAAGATTATATTAAAATGTACTTTTATTTATACTACATTTGGGAAAATATGCCCAACGTTTAAAAGATATTGAATACTATTTTGAGATTATTTTGAGATTATGAAAATTATTTATTCTACTCAGAGCAATACCATAGAATTAATAGTTTTGTTTTTGATATTATTTTAATTTTGTTTACAATTCAATACTATACACTATTTTTTAATAAGAGTATACTATTAAATACTACTTAATACTATTAAAAATGTAGGCATAAATTAGACAATTTTTGAGTTTATATTAAAATTAAATTTTTGAATACTCTAAAAATATATCATAGAAAAAATACCATAGCATTAAAAGTATCTCAAATATTTTCGATATTAAAATTAGTCAATAGTATAAATTATTTTTTAAAACTTATATAACTTTGAATTCTACAAAATACTATTAATAATATTATGTATACTATTAAAGAATTTTTAAGTTTATATTAATATATTTTTTGGATAACTATTCTTTGAAAATATACTAAAGTGTGAATTGTTATTTTACTCAATAGCATTTCAGTAATTTTTGATATTTAAATTAGTCAATAATATATACTATTATTAGTTAATAATTAAATTCCATTAAATTCAACTAATATTTTATAGTATTAAATAAATTTTGAATATATAATATTTGATTTACTGTACTGAGGAGAAATACCATGGAATTTATAGTTTTTTTTTGATATTCATTTAATTTTTTTTACAACTCAATATTATACTTACTTACTTACATAAATGGCCCTTACAACCGTGGATCGGTTTTGGCCGCTGAGATGAAGCCGCGCCAGTCGGATCTGCTTTGCGCGCGCTGACGCCAGTTAGAAATACAAAGCGTTGCCAGGTTGTCCTCAACTTGGCTCAATATTATACACTATTTTTTTAATAGGTTAATACCATTGAATATTCTAAAATACTATTAAAAATACCGAATACTATTAAATAGTTATTGAGTTTATATTAAAATTTAATTTTTGAATTATTTACTCTAAAACATATTAAAGAATTATTATTTTTTTTTAATAGAATTTCAATAATTTTACATACAAAAATTAGTGAATACACTAAAAAAATGTTTATTCAAATTGGTCAATAGGACAGGTATTGATTCAATAGTATACAAAAAACGAATTTTTTCATATAAACACAAACACAATTTAATAGTATTTAATAGTATTTTATAGTATTTAATGGTATTTACCCATTAAAAAAATAATTTATCCTATTGAATAATTTTAATAGCAAAAAACTATTGATTTTATAGTATTTTTTTCTGAAAGTAGTATAAACTATTTTTTGAATAGTAATACCACTACAGAATACTATAAAAAAATATAAACAAAAAAAATACAATAATTATTGAGTCGATAGGAGTATTTTTAAATATTAATTCGAAGTATTTAAATTCTTCCACTTATTTTTTTATTAAATGACAAATAAAATGAAATTAAATATAAAAGAAAATAGTGTTAATTGTGTAAATTATTAAATATTTTAAACACGACAATAATAGCAGTGCTAGTGAAAAATAATTAATTACATGTGACTTAATCAATAATTAATTCCTTATTTTTTGTAATTTAAGCTGCAGTAACAACCAACCAAACAGACAAATCAACAAACAGCTATTTACTATAATTACAACAATTGTGCATAATTAAGTGAAAATATTGATGCTAATTTTATTAATACTCATGACGTAATTAATCGAAAACAAAACCCAACTATTATAATAACAAAACCAATACAAAGGATAACAAAATGTATGCAACAAATATATTTACAATATCAACCACAATAACAACCGGAGCAACAGCAACAAAAACAAGTACCACATCAATCGTGCTGTTGCTGCCGCTGCTATTGCTGCTACTGACAACAATGCCAACAATGACGTCAACCACAACAACAACGACGATGGCATCGGCAACAGCAACTACAAAATCAATGACAACAACAAGAAGAACTATGCGACAGTCAATGTCCTTACAGCAGCAACAACAACAACAATATCAGCAACATCAACCGGCAATGGGTGCGTATATCATCAATAGTTATTGTAGTTTATTGCAAATGAATTGTTTTCCACTTTACGGTATAATCAACACAAACGCATTTCTGCCAAATCCCCATGACAAATAATAACAAAATTGAATTGAATTCATTTCATATTCAATTCAAAAAGTACAGAAAAAAATGTTGTCAACTAATACTGCTGCCTTAGTTGACAACAATTGCATTCCAGAGTTTTGGGAGACACAGATATAGATTAGCATTTATATAAAAAACAAACATTTGTGAAATCTGGAGCTAAGGATAGTGAAAATATCCAGTGGAAATTTTATTTTATTTTTAAAAATTTCTAATAGAAAAACTCTTATCTAGATTGGCTACGACAACTAATATTTTGACATATTTCAAACGTCAAAGGTTTAAATTTATTACTTCTTAGAAATTAATAAAAAACTTTCAATATTTATTCTTCGACATTTCGAAGATATGTAGCTGAAAACATTTATGTTAGATTTTATGTTACACAATATGAAAACGTTTACTTCAAATAACATAATCGATAGGTATATTTTGATATATTTTAAATTAAAAAAATTAATTTCTTTGGAATTTTAAGAAAACTCAACTTCCCACATTTCTTATAACATTTAGGGGATACCCATGTAGGAAAATACGATCGGTTCAAGGTTGACTACTTTGAATTAAGAATACAATTTTAAAACTGAAATTAAACACAAAGGCGCATATTCATAGACAATTTAAAGCCAACTTTAAAATTAAAGTCAACTTCTTTGACAATTTTGACAATAGAATAAAATGTCAAAAGGCTGATTTTAAATTTAAAGTCGAATTTAAATTGTTTATGAATATACGCCAATGTTTTAAAATTAAACGAAATTATTTTCAATTTAATCTAATTCATTTTAAAATTGAGAATTTCTGACATGCCCCTAAAAGTATGCAGCATTTACGGTGTGAGATGCATACAACATACATCTAGGGGCCGCATTTACACGTTAAACAGAAATTTTGTGTTCGATGTCACCCTGCCATATTATTCATAGCCCCTTTTTGAGGAACAAAATTGTATAAAACCAAGATAAAAGGCAATATTAATGAATGTTGATGAATGATGGCCGTTAGTAAAATAAGTTATTAAAAAAAATTAAAAAAAATAATATTTTTTTTTTAAATATAAAAAATTATTTATTTTTTTTTCAAATATAAAAAATAATATTTTTTTTTCAAATATAAAAAAATAATATTTGTTTTTTTTTTAATATTAAAAAAAAAATGAATATCACTTGTTTGAAATTCTAGATTTTTATAGGTTTGTCAATCAAAAGTTTGTCGACTTAACGAGATAATTTTTTTATAAAGTAATTAAATTTATTGCAATTTAATATTATTGATGTCACAAAAATCGAAAAATTTATTGACTGTTTTAAAGAAACAAGCTAAAGATCGAAAAATAAGCAGTATAAGCGGTTGTGTCCTAAACAAATGTAATAATATATTTTTTATAAAATACGTAACAAGTACCCATTAGCTGAATAAAAAGGCTTGATAAAGCTCTTACAATGGCATTTGATATAGCTCGTTGTAGTATAGCATTTTTTAGATCATATAACATCTATTATAAAGCTAGTATAAATAAACAGTTTCTAAATATATTACACTGCTGCACTTGCTCATAATAAAGCATTATCTAAACCGATATACAACGGTCTACAAACCCTTGTACAGCAATCATAACAACAGCATAATGGCAGCTATCTGGCATAGAGCTGTTAACACGCTACTATATAGCTTCAGTACGAAAACGTCAAAAAAACCTTATGTCAATGTGTTTGACATAATTTAAATTTATTTTCATTATTTTCAGAAAATAAGAAACATTTGCAAACATTTTCGACTTTCACGAGAAGAATGAATTTGATCCAGAAATGGTGAGTGTGTTTTAAGAAGTTTTGGGCTGACGCCGCAATTGTAAAGAATAGTGAATAGGAAAGAATTGTGAAAAGGGAATGCAAGAATTGTGAAAAGGGAACGCCATATTTCTTGCTGTTCTTTTGACATTTCTCTTCAGTAAGGTTTGCCATTTCATGGTGGAAAGATATACGAGCCAACAACAAGTCGAAATTATTAAAATTTACTACCGAAATTCGAATTTGTATATCTTTCCATCATGAAATGGCAAACCTTACTGAAGAGAAATGTAAAAAGACCGGCAAGAAATATGGCATCGTTTGCTGTCCCTGTCCCTCTACTTTTGTAGCGTCCCTGTTGAAAAACCCATATTATATATTACTCCCTGTAGGTCATGCAACAGGACTTGGAAACATTTGATCCATCAGGAATCACTTTTTCGATAGCATTACTAATTATCATAATACATAGTTCCCTTGCATCGTTTAAATGATGAAGTACATTTCTAAAATTTATCTGTTTGACGTTTCATATATTTTTATGCAAACTAAAAATTAAAAATGAAACTACATATCGCTCATTTATTAAAGGGTTTTTTTAATAAGAGAGCTACAAAAGTTTTTTTCGAGGGTTTTTCAACAGGGACGCTACAAAAGTAGAGCGACAGGGACAGCAAATGACGCCATATTTCTTGCCGCTCTTTTGACATTTCTCTTCAGTAAGGTTTGCAATTTCATGATGGAAAGATATACGAGCCAACAACGAGTCGAAATTATTAAAATTTACTACCGAAATTTGAATTCGTATATCTTTCCATCATGAAATGGCAAACCTTACTGAAGAGAAATGTAAAAAGAGCGGCAAGAAATATTGCGTCGTTTTGCTGTCCCTGCCGCTCTACTTTTGTAGCGTCCCTGTTGAAAAACCCTTTACAAGAAAATCATAACTTCAAAAAAAAAATGACTTTGTAGAAAACACGTTTAAAGTTTTCAATTGATTTTCACTTTGCATATAAAATGCATGGGATATATAAAATGAGGTAACGGCATATTCTCTTCTAATGCAGTGAGTTAACAAGATATGAAACATGATATAACGAAAAATTCTGCATCATTAACTTCAAAATCGCGTCTTTTGAGTTATGACACTCTTGTAGTAAATGAGCGATATACTTCATTTTTCCTGAAATAAAATATGTGATGTGTGTCTGATCGGTCTAAACAGCAGCTTCAATTTTCATGAAATCCAAAAGTCACAGTTTCAATTCCGCATTAACATTAAAAAATGTTTTTATAAATAAATAAAATATTTTCGAATAAGATTAATGCATTTGTATTTTTGATGTTGCAGTTGCACATTTGTTGTTCCTCAATAGAAAAATACATATATTTTTTTTATTAATAAAAAAGATAAAAAAAATTTATCAACGCTGAGATTTGAACCTGTGCACAAAAGTTAGGAGTCAGACACTCTACCACCTGAGCTTATCAAACAATTTAGTTCTATGAAAGTTGCTTATTAAAGCTTTATTAGAGCTGTTAGCTTTATTAGAGGTTTCTATAGTGCATTATACAGATTTAAAAGCTCGTTAAAAAGCAGGGCAAACTCTTATTGAGTTGTTCAACAGCCAATAATATGGCAAATTGCTTTTTCGTTAGCTGCATAAGGGTTTGACTGAGGTTTTAGAGTTGCTTGTACAGCATTATCGGTTTTTTAATAAGTTGGTCAAGCACTTTAACAACCCTGAACCATCCATATTAAATAGATAATTGTAACTTCGGTACTTCTGTGTTTGTGTAAAATAATTGGTCTTTTGTTCAAAATATTGAAAAAATTGACAAAAAAAACGTAAATTTAACAGAAAACCCGAAATCCAAACCGTTACTTTAAACCGGCATACGAAAACCGTTTCATTATAAAACTGAAATAAGGAAGAAAATGAGAGTAAGGGAGAGTGTAACAGAGAGTGTAACAGAGAGTGGAACAGAGAGTGTAACAGAGATGGATATATCAAAGACAATAATACGAATTCTCATGAAGTGTACAAGTTTGTAGCAACTTCTAGAATCTGACTATGCGGTAAATAAGATCGTCACAAATAAGATTATTGCTGTACATAAAGCAGTTGTTTTAAGTGTTATTTAAGCAAGTTGTTATAAAAGTTTTTATTTCATTAAAACTATTTTTATTTTATTCTGTACACAATGCCTCGATACGAACTTTTGAAACCATTTTCTAAATAGTTACACGGAGGGAAATAAAATTCTAAAACTCGAGAAGAATTCGGTTAGAAAGAAAAATAGTAGAATTTGACTAATATCAATAAAATATTACTAAAATTCAAGAATTTGTCATCTGGATATCAAGAAAGCAAATTACTTAGTTGACAAAAAAGTAAACAAACTTTATTCAACTGGATTTTCAGAAGTTAATTTATTGATTATTGAAAACCAAAAAGTACACTCAAAATGTTGCTGTATTCATCGAAAAAAGAACACGTGTTCATGTATTGTTGTTGTTTTCATCGATATTGCTCTGTGTGTATGCTTTGTTTTGCGAGGTCGCCATCTGTTTGTTAGTCTGCCTGTTGAAAGTAACTAAGCCAAATGTTTCTAGATATTCAGACATTAAGTTCTTAGGTATCAAAAAAGTAACTAAGTACAATTTGTCTGGATTGCAAATTTTTTTCTTCTTAGGTATCAAAAAACGGCATGATATACAATGTTTTCAAGTGTGTGTTTTCACGAATAGAACAACAAAGCACAGCCAAACAAGCAAGCGTCTATGTATGTATGAATGTTAAAGATATAAATAGAATAAACGATTTTTCCTACGAATATTGGTATGGTTTCAGTTCGTAAACATAAATTTGGGTTCAATTTTGCATAAATACCAAGCTGAGTTCATTCCATTGTTATCTAAAATGCTTATGGTAACGTGCGGAGGGTTTATACATAACCAACAGAAGAGGCAACAGAAGAGGAGAAAGTGTATACGGTAAGTAAACGGTTTCAGAATAATATACAGAGATTAAATTAAATAATAACAAAAATGAAATAAAATAAACAATTCAATTACATTAAGTATTCAAAGAAGTCATTTACTATACAAAAATGCATATAGGTAATAAAGTTATAAATAAGCAATAAATTAACTCGACTATATTTTTTTATATTATGTCAGCTTCGAAATAATTGCTTTTAGTTACTTTCAACATATCGACAGACAGACACACGAACAAACACATAGGACTGACAGACGGACAAAGTAAAACAAAACATAATAGCGACAAAGCAATATCGAAAAAACAACAACTATACAAACACGTGTTCATTACATTTTGGGACGAAAACAACAACAACATTTTTGATACCTAAGAAATTAATAACTGAATCCAAGAATAATTCTACTTAGTTACTTTTTTTGATACCCAAGAAATTAATTACTGAATCTAAGAATAATTCTACTTAGTTACTTTTTTTGACAACTAAGAAAATCCATTTCTTGAAATTAAGAATTTTTCGGTTTAGCTGTATATCACTCCGTATTCTTCTTGATTCCTTCTGGATTTTAGAACTTTTTTCCCTCCGTGTAATTTTCGTAAACGAATTGGAAAGAATTGTACGGGGAAGGGATTTATTTTTGCTATTAATGGTAATCCAACTATAATCTCCAATGTGATATAGTTAAAAAGCAGTTTTCTTATATATTTCAAACAAATGCTTTAATTTTTGTAATAAACCAATTCGTACTTAATTCAAGTAGACTATACTGAAAAACTCACATAATTCCAATTATAATTTACATGTTACCAATTCTGAAATAGAAATTGATTCGTACTACAATTGGAGCCAATCAATGACGTTGTTTCGCACACAGCAAACGAGAGACACATACCCACAGACAGAAAGACAAACGGACGGATAGACAGACAGACACACTGACAGCTGTGTTAATGCAGACATTTTCTATGGTATTTTTTGTTTTTGTTATTCTAAATGTTGCTGTTGTTGTATTACCCTCGAACACAAATTTTGTTGACTTTTTACTGATTGCATTGGAACAGATACAATAACAATAATGACAGCAACAACAATGTACGCAATAATTTGGAACATGATGCGTTTTATATCTGTCACACAGATAACTACACAAAATATCCAATTGTTTGTGTATGCTTTTTCTGTGTATTATGTTCTTGTTAGAAGCAGGAAAATTAGTTTTTCGTTTATGTTTTTCATACGCTTTTGACTTGTGGGGCTGCAGAATTCATCGAATTTGTAAAATATTTCTGCACATTGTATGCAAAATAATTCTGACTTATCTGAGTAGCTACATCTGTCTGGGCAGGCGATGGATATTAAGAGGTTATTTTGTATTTTGATTTTAAGGTATTATTAAAATATTGCATATACAAAATGTAGCTATGTCGTAATATTACCTTTGTTTGTTTCGATTTAATTGATACCCATGGGGTTTGTTAAATTTGCAAATACCGAGAAGACAAAATATAAATTTTAGTTATAAAATAATTGCTACTCATACGGTTGTTTGTTTTTGATAATACGGAGAATATTAAATTAAAATATATTTAATAAAATAAAATGAAATTGCCAAAATACTTAAGGTATTTAATAACTAAAATAAGTAATACACGATATTTGAGAGATAGAAGACGGAAGTTTATAAATATTTTTGGGACAAAATAATTTCGGTTCTTTGGATGCTTCATTTATTAGTTTTATTTTGATATTCCAAATTATTTCCCTAAAAATAAAATGTTTCATTATATATTCAATTTTTGACTGAAAATTTTATTTTTTAAATAAATTTAAAATTTTCCCTAAACATTCAATTTTCACTATTAATTCGTAAACTTAAGAAATAATTTCTTTAACAAATTCATTGCCACGAATAACATTGGTTTTATCGAGTTGGGAAAGTTAGGTCACATGGATAAGTTCGGTCACATGGGGCGGACTTTTATAGTCGGTCGGGCCCAACTATGGAATACCCTACACCATTGGTGGGATATTTAATTGTATATCTTAATTTTAAAGTTTTTAATTATACAGAATCTCCCCACCCTCAGAATATTATTCACATATCAGAAATTTACTTCTTATATCACCATAATTTAAAAAATTGATATAAAAGTATAAAAAACTAATACAAAAAATTAGAAAAATGTAAATGGGCGGACCACGCCTATATTAAAAAATTTTGTAAGGATAATATTTCATAGATTTGATTTTAATAATTTACGGTAAAAATTTCCAGTATGAAAACCCGGGAAATAATGAAAAAAAAGGTGGGCGAATCACGCCCATTTTTGGACCACATATTTTTGTATGAATTATAACAATACGTTTTAAATTTTATAACTATATCTTGAATACTTTTCGAGTTATTAGTTCCTAAAGAATTATATAAAAGTGACTTGTATGGGAGTTGGGCGTGTCCGTTGACCGATTTGGCTCATTTTCAAACTCAGTTCCTACTTTTGGCTAAAATATATTGACACGAAATTTCATTGTATTCTGATCAGACAGCAAGACGGACAGACAGATGGACATGGCTAAACGGACTCGGGTAGTGATGCTGATCAAGAATATATATACTTTTCCATACCGGACACGCCTCCTAATGGGCGTTACAATATATGCACAAAGTTAATATACCCTGTATCTCATAGGTGTAGGGTATAAAAATATGCATTATATAAGGGAATTTAACTTTCTTAATAAGTTATTATATAAGCAATATTTGCTAAATTTTGGCATTTTATCCAATCTAAAAAGTCTTATTCAAATTTTCCTACATCAATGTTTTTTAATAATAATGTTTCTAATTCTGTTTCTGATTCTTTAAATCTTTTTGCTGATTATTTCAAATCTAACTTTGAACCTGATTTAGACTCTGTTAATACAAGTGTAACATATGATATTGAATCTTCATTTAATATTGGTTCTTTAATTTTCTTTGAAAATGATATTATTTGTGTTTTTAATAGTTTTCAAAACTCATGTAAATCAGATATAGATGATTTTTCATCTTATTTATTAAAAAGTTGTGTTTTTATACTCTACACTAAGAGTGAAAGGGTATATTCAATTTGGTACGCCGTTTGTAACACCCTGAAAAAAACATCTCCGGTATGGAAAAGTATATATATTCTTGACCAGCGATGTCCGTCTGTGTGTAGTCTGTCTGTATGTCCGTCTGTCCTTCTGTCCGTCTGTTGAAATCACGATTACAGAAAAAGTTGAAGAGCTAGAGCAATGAAACTTTAGATTTAGATTACTTATATATCTAAGCTGTCTGAAAATTATGATGATCGGTCTATTGTGACCTGAGAACTGACCACTTATGTTCAAATACCTCATATAAAATTTACATCTGCAAATCAATTTTACTGTATACGTGCTTAGGTAAACTTTTTGGTCAAATATATATTGACATTATGCTCAAATACATGAAAATAATGTTTTCCCACGAAACGACTTGTGGTTCCCAAAAAAATCGAAATTCAGTACAACTACCCATTTGTAAATATGGGTATCAAATGAAAGAAAATTTTTTAGGGATGGAAAATTTGTAGTTATTTTCGGGATTCGTATACCCTGGTGACCTATATACCAATTTGAATGGTTACCACACATATGTGTAGGGTATTTACAGTCGGCTTAGACCGACTATTATTTTGAAAATCCTAACGTAAATTACTGTATATGTCATTGGTGTGATCAAAGTTGAAATATGCCTATTTTATTTGGAATCCGTATTATTTGGTTCATTCTAATCATTTGTACATTCAAAAGATTTTTTAGCTTTGCAAGAAATGCATTTCGAGGATCCAGTTCCCTCCTATATTGCTCGATGTTTGTTAATAAATTTAAAATCCCTTCATAACAGAAGAATTTCTATGTCTCTATTATTTGTTTTATGATGTTATTTGTGGTAATGTTGATTGTTTCTCCCTATTGGAACTTATTAATTTAATGCTCCTTTGAGATGTTTACGTAATTTTAATATGTTTAATGTTCCTTGTCATAGAGCAAATTATGCCATTAATAAGCCTATAAATCCTGCTTTAATTGAACTTAATAAATTATCAAATGATTATGATATTGATTTTTCCATTAGTAGGGATTTGTTTAATAATCTATTAGATATAATTTATTCTTAGTTTTAGTTTTAAGGTATTTAACGAACATTGTATATGCTGTAAGTCTGTAAGTATGATTGTATCCATAGACTGAATGAATAAAATGACATGAAATAATTCAATGTTTTATCAAAACTTAAAAATTCACTCAAAATTAAATTTTTCACTAATATTCAGTTTTTCACTCAAATTGGAATATCAATTAAAATTCTAATTTACTTTCAAATTTAAATTTTTCAATAAAAATTATATTTTTTTACTAAAAATTCAATTTTTCACCAATAAATCAAATTTTCATTCAAAACTTAATTCAAGACTAAAAACAAAAACTTTCACTAAAAACTAAAATTTTCACTAAAAATTCAATTTTTTCACTCGAAATTCCATTTTTCACCAAAAATTACATTTTTCACTAAAAATTAAATTTTTCACAAAAAATTCAATTTTTCACCAAAAATTCAATTTTTCACCAAAAATTCAAATTTTCACTAAAAATTAAATTTTTCACTAAAAATTCAATTTTTCACTAAAAATTCAATTTTTCACTAAAAATTCAATTTTTCACTAAAAATTCAATTTTTCACTAAAAATTTAATTTTTCACTAAAAATTCAATTTTTCACTAAAAATTCAATTTTTCACTAAAAATTCAATTTTTCACTCGAAATTCCATTTTTAAATCAAAATTCAATTTTTCACTCAAAATTACATTTTTCACCAAAAATTACATTTTTCACTCCAAATTCAAACTTTTACTAACAAATCAATTTTTCACTCAAAACTCATTTTTACACTAAAAACTCACATTTTTCACTCAAAATTCAATTTTCAATAAAAATTTAATTTTGTACTTAAAATTCATTTTTTCACAAAAATTAAATTTTTCATTAAAAATTCAATTTTTAACTAAATTTTCCATTTTTTTTACTAAAAATTAAATTTTTCATTAAAAATTGAATTTGTAACTAAAAATTCAAATTTTCACAAAAATTCAATTTATCACTAAAAATTCAATTTTTCACTAAAAATGCATTTTTTCATTACAAAATTCAGTTTTGCACTAATAAATCAATATTTCACAAAAAATTCAATATTTCACTAAAAATTCTATTTTTTTATTCAAAATTTAAATTTTACACTAAAAATTAAATTTTTCACTGGTTATATATTAAAATGTTCACTAAAAACTTAAATTCAAAATGTGACTCAATATTAAATATTCGTAATTAACATTCCATTTTCACTCAAACTAAGTTTTAACTCTAAATTCAATTTTGAAAAACTTGAATTTTATTTTATTGTTTACTGTAAATTCAAACTGCACTTCTAAACTACATTTTATCACTAAAAATGTATTTATCACTCAATATTTCACTCACTTTTCACTCAAAGTTTAATTTTTCACTCGCAATTCTATTTTTTTTTTATTGACACAAATAAAAAGTTTATTTAAATACAAAAAAAAAAAATGAAAATACTAAAAAGTTGTACTATTTTTTCAACACTTACCAGTTTCTGTTTGATGTAGTTCTGGTCAATAACATAGATGAACTTAATTTTCACATGTTACACCTTGATTTATAACTGAAAATAAAATTAAGAACACATTAATGCAATGAGAAATATGGATTTTATTCAAATTTATAAAATACTTATTATGCTATTACTTTAAAATATAATTTCTATAATTTATATAATTAAAAAATGTTCGCCAATTCGATGAATTCTACTAGTAACATAAAATCTTATATAACTATAGCATGAAGCTGTCAATAATTTCACTAATTAATTTTTCAAATTAAAAATTATAAGGCAATAATGTTGTTCACCTGAATCCCGAGAATTAAATGCTATCACTTTGCAATATTCAGTCAAATATCGCTTCTTTATCTATTACATACTATTTTTAATAATAAATTTTAAAAAGAGTAAAAAAAGAGAACACATGAAATGTCAAGTAATGAATCTCAAATAAATAAAATACATATTTAAAATAGAATTAAATGTCATTGACACTAACCTTGATTTACCTTTTAATCTTTGAAAGCACAAAATATTTTTCAATGTCTGCGAGATTAGGTAAATTGAAATTGTTTCATAACAACGTTTACTCTACACAAATAATATCCAAAAATTCTATTTATTTTGTGAGACAATTTTACAAACATTATTGTGCTTGAATCTCAAGCATTTCTACTTAACACTAATTCAATAAGTAACCGTCTCTGTTTGCAGAGAGGAGCCCATCAATCAGGGCATTATTTATTTTTGATGACCTTGGCCACGGTTTGACAACCACGCCACTATCGAGGCAGAGAGACAGACAGACCTTAAATCAATATCAATAATGATGTCTGTGCGGTTAAAATATAATGTGAGATTGAATGAGATTATTGTGGTAGCAATGAACGTATGGTTTTTGCATAGACACATTTTCAATATGGCTCAAGAGAATGGTTTTTTTTATTTAGGTGCCATATTTAATTATTATGCCAGCAGCGCTAATTATGTTTAAGTATTTTCATAAATAAATAAATTAGTAAATGACTTAATGAATAAATCAATAATATATTACATGTTACTCATACGTCACGAATATTTTATACAATACAATTTTATTCATACTGTGTAAAGTATTGAAATTATTAAAAATATATTAAAAATCTATGTAACTATTGGGTAATTTAATATTTTATTAGAACTATATTAAATGCATTACAATTAAATACAAAATAAAAATACTTATTTGAATGTTGCTCATACGTCATGCTATTTCGTAGACAATTAAATTTATCTAATACTGCAATAAATTGTCTCTTTTTTAAATTTTCTTTTTCTATTAAGGCTCAGTCATACATTAGACAATTACTCGCCTAATACTTTAATAAATTGTTTCATCAAATAACCCCCGATTAAATGTTGAGCCTACGTCGCTTAATCAACTGGTTAACTACTTGCGTCTGATACTTTAATAAATTGTTTCATTATTTAAATTGCACAAGTAAAGTCCACATGTTTCTAATTCTATTTAAAAAAAAATTGAATTTACATGCATGACGTGAATGTGTGCGTGACATTAAATCGTAACGCCAACAATTTATCAAATTCTGATAATAGAAATACTAAAAAGCAGCAAAAAAAAAAAAACACAATATGTTGCAATCTGATTATTGTTGTTTTTTTGTTGCCAGTTGATATATTATCCAGCAAACAATCATCAAAAGTATTATTTCAAATTTGCGGTCAGGCTGTAGGCAAAAAAAAAACGCACTCTCTGCTAAATTATGCATGACGCACTACCGCACCCAATACCATGTAGTTATTACAAAATATCAAATGAAAAATATAGAAATTCTACAATACAACAAAAATATAATTCAATTTATATAAATAATTTAATCTGCATGCGTGCTGGTTGTGCAAATAAATAGCAAAATTAGAAATGTTAATTCAATAAAACTAATTTTGAAAGCAAATATTTACAATGTTGATTTAGTTTTGATATTTGTTACAGATTGTTACAGATTTTTGTTATTTTTAATGTGTGTAACTTGGTTTTTTTTTTGTATACAAATTCAACAATATTATGTGGCATGACGTTGCGTTTGAGTTAAAATTTTAAAATCAACATTGGTTCACATGTTTTAGAAGTTAAAAGTCAGAAATTATTTCTATTTCACAATTTCGTTTTCACTATTTTTTTTTTAATTCATACACAACATAAATATATTATAATTGCTGAATTTGATGTAAAATAAATTTAACATATAACAGTTTTACTGTATAAGAGTTATCATGTACATATTTCAGTTTTATATATATTTGTTTTACTGTATAACAGTTTTATTGTATAACATCTGAACTATAAAACCGTTTTACTGTATAACAGTTTTACTGTATAATAGTTTTACTGTATACCAGTTTTACTCTTTAACAGTTTAACGTATAATAGTTTAACAGAATATCAGTATAACGGTAAAGCAGTTTATCAGTAAAACAGTTTTACTGTATAACAGTTTTACTATATAACAATTTTACTTTATTATATAACAGTTTTATTATATAACAGTATTACTACGTATACCAGTATATATAACATATTACTATATAACAGTTTTTCTGTTAAACAGTTTTACTGTATAACAGTTTTACTATATACCAGTTTTACTGTTTAACAGTTTAACTGTATAGAAGTTTTACTGTATAACAGTTTAACTGTATAACAGTTTAACTGTATAACAGTTTAACTGTATAACAGTTTAACTGTATAACAGTTTAACTGTATAACAGTTTAACTGTATAACAGTTTAACTGTATAACAGTTTAACTGTATAACAGTTTAACTGTATAACAGTTTAACTGTATAACAGTTTAACTGTATAACAGTTTCACTATATAACAGTTTTACTTTATAACAGTTTTAATTTACAACAGTTTTACTTTATAACAGTTTTACTGCATAACAGTTTCACTGTATAGCAGTTTTACTACATATCAGTTTTACAGTGTAACAGTTTTACTGCATAATAGTTTTATTGCATAACAGTTTTATTGTATAACAGTTTTACTGTATAACAGTTTAACTGTATAACAGTTTTACTGTATAACAGTTTTTCTGTATAACAGTTTTACTGTATAACAATTTTACTGTATAACAGTTTTACTGTATAACAGTATTAATGTATAACAGTTTTAATGTATAACAGTTTTGATGTATAATAGTTTTACTGTATAACAATTTTACTGTATAACAGTTTTACTGTATAACAGTATTAATGTATAACAGTTTTAATGTATAACAGTTTTGATGTATAATAGTTTTACTGTATAACAGTATTACTGTATAACAGTATTACTGTATAACAGTATTACTGTATAACAGTTTTGATGTATAACTGTATAACAGTTTTACTGTATAACTGTTTTAAAGTATAACAGTTTTAGCGCTTAATTGTTTTTTTTTCATAAAAAACACTTTTTCCCCAGAATCACATATGAAATTAATTAATTTAAAAATGTTTAAAACACATTTATCATTTTACACCAAGCCGCGTTCTTTTTTTCTGAATTTGCGAAAACACAAAGTAACTAGGTTACAGTAATTTCCGAGGTTCCTAAGAAAACTACCAACCAACCAAACGACCGACTGAATAAGTGGCTGAGTGTTTGTGTGAATGAATGACCAAGTGCGTGTAATGCAAAAGTAAAGAAAAAGCAACGCAGACCAACGCACATGGAATAAATTTAATGCGAATTCTGTTAAAATGCGACAGTAAACACTACGTCGCATTAATATGTGAGAGTTGCTGAGTGAGTGTGTGTGTGTCTGTGTGTGCCAACCGAACGACGTATGCGTCAACGAGTAACGAGAACATGTGACGAGCACTAATAACAAGAACGAGTAACGACAACGCATTAAATGTAAAAACGTTAAACGTTGTACTTCGGAAGCAGCAAACAGGCTGTCTGGTAAACATATATTTTGCATTAAAATGAAGCAGGTGACAAGCAGAAATGTAGTAAATGATAAAAAGTGTAAAATTAACAAATTAACAATACGGGGTGATACCAAAAATATACCAGAACTTTAACGTATATTTTTGGTTAGGCATCGGAAAACAAGCAATATCCTCATTTTAAGAATATTTATATCACTTCCATTTTTTTGTTAATTTACTCTTTTTTGTGCAAATTCTAATTTTTATACCTGTCATCTACAAAAGAAATTTCCATACTGTTTAATTTTTTGAAAAACCAAAGCATTTAACTTGACAAAACTTCTTAAATTACTTAAATCGGTTAATAAAAACCAGAGTTAGTTAGGTCATTATAAGACAATAAATACAAAAAACATCTTTTAAGATAATTTATATATTTTTACAGTTCAAAAAGTAAATTCAATTTTGTTTTCAAAAATTTTGGAATTATTAAAATTAAATATGAAACAACAAAGTTATGATCGATAAAATTTTTGTATAATAAAATATTTAAACAGAGCCATTTCAATACCAAATCAACCAAATTAAGTCAACTTTGAGATTTAAACCACAAGGATTTTGGTAAAATTTAGCAAGGGTACCTATAAATGCACTGAGATATTACAAAAATAAAAATCCAATTTTTGTGAAAATTTAGTCTAAAATATTTTAAGATTTTAGTAAACCATAAATAATGAAATTTAAACTCATCAATATTCTTAATGAAACACGTTTTTTAAAGTAGACTTTATTAGCTACATTCTTGAATAAAATTCTAACTACTGTCGTGAATATTATCAAAGATATTGCTCCAGAAATTAACAATTTATATAATTTTATTTTTTGATTTCAATCAAAATATATTATTTTTGTTGGCTAAGTGCGCATACTTTTGCTATTTACCAATAATACGTTATCTAAAAATATAAGAGTAACATACCATTTTAAAGATAATTGTATGTGCAATAATACAAAAATGTTATCCCAAACTCGTTAGAATAAAATTAGAAAAATTTCGACCGTTAAAATTACTATAGTAAAAAAACGTCTACATTTTACGTGTTTGGCAAGCCGTGAAACTGTAACCGTTAACTAAAAATTTATAATTTAAAACATCATAATTTCAGTAAAAGATTTTAAATTAAGAAAGAAAATTTAGTGATATCTTTTTATACTTGGAGTAACAATATTTTTATTGAAAATAGTCGTTAAAAGTTCAAAAATTACCTTTAAGCTCTTTGCGCAATATCACAGGATCACTTTTTTTGGGTTTTAAAAGCTTCTTCTTAGTTTTAGAGGTTCCTAGTTTCGGAAAGTCGATGCGGAGCGAAACATTTTAAGATTTTTGGTTTTTGAATCAGTCTATTGTTCATATTCAAATATTTCTTGATCGAATACAAATACAAAGCAAAAAATATTACAAAACAAAAACAAAAGCAAAACCACAAAAACACAAATCGAACAAAAAAAGCTAAAACAAAAAACAAAAGCAAAAACACAAAATAAAATAAAATAAAAAAAACAAAAAAATATACAAAAACACAAAAGCAAATACTTAAAAATAAAAGCAATATACAAAAACAAAAGTAAAACAATAAACCCAAAAGCGAAAAACAAAAGCAAAAACAAAAACCATCAATAGAAAAATTACAGATCGAACAAAAAAGCTAAAATTAAAAAAAAACAAAAGCAAAAACACAAAAACAAAACTAAAAACACAAAAATTAAAGCAAAAATACAAAAACAAAATGAAAAACACAAAAACATAGGTATACACAAAATTACAAAAGCGAAAAGCAAAAATAAAACCAAAAGCAACAAAATATAAACAAAAACACAAAAACAAACGCAATAGCAAAAAAACACAAAAAAAAAACAATAAAAACACTAAAACAAAATGAAAATACAACAAAAGCAATATCATAAGAACAGTGCAAGACCACTAAAATAGAGGCAAAAAACACAAAAGAAAAATGCAAAATATGAAAAAAACTAAAACAAAAATCAAAAAAATCTACATATAACATTAATCTCATAAACATAAGAAAAAAAAAGTAAAAGCAAAAACATAAAATAAAATCTCATAAACAAAATCAAAAACAGAAAAAAAACAAAAAAATAACTAAAAAAATAAAACACAATAAAAAGAGTAGTGAAAATAAAAGCAAAAAATACGAACTTCACAAAAGGCTAAAACAAATAATAAAAGCAAAAACCATTAAAAACATTAAAACAAAAGGAACAAAATAAAAAAGCAAAAACACAAAATAAAAAACACAAAAGCAAAATCATAAGAACAAAGCAAGAACACTAAAATAATGGCAAAAAACACAAAAGCAAAATAGAAAATAAGAAAAAAAGTAAAAGTAAAAGCAAAAGCAAAAAAATAAAATCAATCCCATAAACAAAATCAGAAAACAGAAACAAACAAATAACTCAAAAAAAAACAAAATTAAAAGAGTTGTGAAAACAAAAGCAAAAATGTGAAAATGTGAAAGGCTAAAACATATCGTCACTATCATGCCAAAGGGGCGAATGTGCAATTTTTGACATTTGCGTTTTTTTACATTTTTGAATGTAGTTTATCCTCAGTATGCTGTGCCAAAATCGCGTGTCATTTTGTTGGATATTTCTAGCCACAAAAGACAAAACCAAAAGGGCGAATTTGAAAAATTGAAAATCTTGTCATGCCAAAAGGACGAATCTTTTCGTTTTTTCGCCATAACTTTTTATTGGAATAAAATAAAATAGTAGTGTAAAGGCATTTATTGTTTATATTCAAAGCACCTATAACATTAATTTGCAATTTGTTATTTGCAGGAAAAAATGTTTGGCAAAATATGTTTAAATAATGATGCAGTTCGATAGGTGCTTTAAAAACAAACAATTAATACCTTTACACCACTATTTTATCTAGTACCATTAAAGAGTTATTGCGAAAAAAAGAAAAGTTTCGCCCATTTGGCATGACAAGATTTTCAATTTTTCCAATTTCTTAGTTTTTTTGCTTTAATTTTATTTGTATTTTATTGGTGCAGCATAAAATAGTGGTGTAAATGTATTAATTGTTTGTTTTTAAAGCACCTATCGAACTGCATCATTATTTTAAAATATTTTGCCAAACATTTTTTCCTGCAAATAACAAATGGCAAATTAATGTTTGACAAAATATTTTTAATTAATTATGCCAATAGATAGGTGTTTTAAAAACAAACAATTAATGCCTCTACATTACTATTTTATCTTGCGCTAATAAAAAGTTATAGCCTAAAAATCAAAAATATTTGCGTTTTGATCAGGATATAGCCTCACAAAATCCGTATTTATAATTCAGTAGACTGTCCAAATCTAAAGATATTTTTTATACGTTATAATAATTGACGAATCAATCAAAATAACAGAAAAAAATTAAAAAAATATAAATTTTTCAAATTTTTAAAGCACTTCAAACTTTAAAATTTGATTTCCCAACATTTTTAAAAATGCACATTCGCCCAATGGCATGACAGTGACGATATAATAAAAGCAAAAACTAAATTTAAAGCAAAAAAAAAATAAACGCAATAAGAACAAAAACACTAACAAAAAAATATTAAACAAAAGTAAAAACACGAAAACAACACAAAACAAAAAGAAAAACACTGAAAAGTTTAAGAAAATACTAGAAAAAACCAAAATCAAGTTTCATTTCGATCAAAGGGTTCATAATTCACAAAATATGTTTATTACTACATTTTTATTTTCTTCAGTATATATAGTAGAAAATAAACAGCTAAAAAAATGGTTAAAAACAAAACAGAAAAATCACATTGCGAACCCGAATATAAAATACTAGTGTAAAATAAATGTGCATTAATATACATGATATATATTTTTTCATGTCTGTAAAAATGCTTAAAATATTTATTTTAAATAAAATTTTATTTGCTTTTAACACTTTTGTCATAAATTTCAATTATAAACGCACTTATGCCATTTTTGCGTGGCACAGTGTGGTTTGCCACACAAATGCGTGCGTTTGTGCGTGCGACAGAATTAAATGCTCTTGCGTGTTAGTACAAATTGTACTTGTTTGTGTTATGATTCAATTACACAAAGACAAGTAGAAATAATCTTATTTTGCTCTGTTTCCTTTGGTTTCTTTTTTATGTTTTTCTTTCTACTTTTTTTCTTTATTTTTTCATAAAACACTTTGATGCAGAACTAATTGATTTAAGTATTTTACTTCGCTTTTTACATATTTAATATATATATATATATATATATATATATATATATATATATATATATATATATATATATATATATATATATCAAACTATAAAAATAAATAATATGACGCACGCACAGCCAATTAGTTGGGTTTCATTAAAGTGCAAAAATGTCGCACATACGCAGTGTCGGTTTGCAAATATTTGTGTGGGTGCAAATCATGTGTTTGGCGTTGCTAAGTTTAATGAGAATTTAAATTTAATTTTATTTAAATTTTTTTTCGACTATATAAATTGCATTTGAAATATTCGAAATATTACTTTTGTTAATTTTTTTATGCTAAAAATGTCCTAAAATTTCATATATAATCTTCTTCTACGATTTTCACTTTGTTTTTATATAAAAAAAGCACGTTTTATATTTGTTTTATTGTTTAAAATTAAAAAAAATTAACGAAAAAAATCTATATTAGTCAAAATCGCAAAATGCACATAATTCCGACACCACGTGTACATAATACCGACACTTTTAAAAAGCGTTGTATTTAGGATAATTCCGGACCGATTATGCTAATATTAAAATCAATTGATAACAATATATTGGGCTCTCAAATGGCATACAAACTTTTAAAATACACACAACACTTTCATAATATAATTCAATAAACTCAATATAATAAAAATCACACATACACAATGTTGTAGCAATTTATATTTTGTTTTTACATGAAAAATAGATTAAAATTTTATGTTTTCATCTGAATATTAACAAAAATATATATTTTATGCTCAACTCCAAAAAAAAAAAAAACTGCACAACTCAGCATATTTGTTTTATTCGTAAGACTTTTAATTAAACCTTGTTTTTCATGTTTAACACAACAAAGTGTGAAATTAATGTTGGCTATGATAAAAAGCCAAATTTTACAAAATACACCATTTTTGTTGTTGTTGTTGTTTAGTGCTGACAATGTTTCCAGTTCTTTTGCAGTACAAACAAATATATAGTCACATGGGCACTAACACATTTATATTGCAATCCGAACAAGGATACATAGTTCAAAAAACAAAAAAAACATAAAATGCACAACATACTATGCATGTCAGCGAACTAATTTAATTTCGAATCCCAAAAGTGTTTTGGCGTCATCAGGCGACACAAGTTGGGCAAAAAGACGGCCAAAAAACAAGCAAACCGGATGTGCAAATGCGGCAAGAACCGTTTCCATGTGGCACCAAAATGCAGGTAACACGTTGAAGTTAAAGGCAGTACTCGGTAGAGCGCCTGTAAATATGCAACGTTGTTTGGTGTTTGTGTGGTGCAGTGAGATTGTGTGGCGCAGCGGTATAAATGCCTGCTTGACGGCACAAATATTGCATAACTCCTTGATTTATTAGCAACGTAGATGCCGACATTTTAACACTGTGCCACACACAGAGAGAGGGAGAGAAATGAAGAGATTGGGGGCGGAGGTAGAAAACAGAGGCGTTGAACCAAATCGTAGCTAAATTCAAAAGAAATTGCAATCACAGGATGCTAAGGATTCCCAAATAGCATAGAGAAATGATGCACATATGTGCACATATAACGTATGTTGAACCCACACGGAAAGAGGTTAACCGAAAGGCGTTGAATGTTATACTAACACGCAGATAAACTAACAAACAAAAAAATCAAAAAATATACCATTAAATTGATAGTATATTTTTTAAAATATTTAGCAAAATATTTTTAAATAAATTTATATAGTTTTATTATAAAAATTGAGGTAATTGTAGAAATTATTATTTTATAGATAAAAATGCTACAAAATATTATTAAAAATATACTAAATACTATTGAATTGTGTTGAAGTTTTAATCGTTACTGTCATGCCAAAGGGGCGAATGTGAAGTTTTATAAATATAGTTAAATCAAATTTTAAAGTTTGAAGTGCTTTAAAAATTAGTACAAAATATTTTTTTTTTCAATTTTTTTTTTGTTATTTTGGTTTACTCATCAATTATCATACATTTATAACATATCTTTGAATTTGGACAACTTACTGAATTATAAAATAAATACGGATTTTGTGTGGCTATATCCTGACCAAATAGCAAATATTTTTAGTTTTTTTGCCATACCTATTTAGTTGCGCAAGATAAAATAGTAGTATAAAGGCATTAATTGCTTTTTTTTAAAGCACCTATCGATTGGCATCATTACTTAAAAATAATTTTCCAAACATTATTTTTCCATTTTTTATTAGTAAGAAAAATATTTGGCAAAATATGTTTAAATAATGATGCCAATCAATAGGTGCTTTAAAAACAGACAATGAATGCCTTTACACCACTACTTTATCTTGCATCAATAAAGAGTTATATCAAAAAAACTAAAAAAATTGAAAAATTGAAAATCTTGTCATGACAAAAGGGCGAATCTATTCGTTTTTTTGCTATAACTCTTTATTGGTGCATGATAAAATAGTAATGTAAAGCTATTAATTGATTATTTTTAAAGCACCTATCGATTGGCATCATTACTTAAAAATAATTTACCAAACATTTTTCTTTCAAGTATTAAAAATTAAAAAAAAAAATAAAATGCCAATGATGGTGCTTTAAAAACAAACAATAAATGCCATCACACCCCTACTTTGTCTTATACCAAAAAAATGTTATGGCAAAAAACGAAAATATTCGCCTTTTTGGATTTTAAACTTTTCGTATTCGCCCTTTTGGTCTTTTGTCTTTTGTGACTAGAAATATCCAAAAAAAATCACACAGCATTTTGGCACAGTTTACATGAGGAAAAACTACATTAAAAAAATGTAAAAAATTGCAAATATTAAAAATGACACATTCGCACCTTAGGCATGATAGTGACGATATGAAACAAAAAAAAATATTTTTGCTTTTAACTCATCCTGATGAATACTAAAATGTACTCAAAAAAGATTAAGTGGTCAATTTACATTATAAAATCAAAGTTAAATGTTTTAAAATGTTGCTCTTGGATACCTTTTCATAATGTAAACAATTTTTCTAACAAAATTTGATGCAGAAAATAAATGATTCTTTTCAAAATTTGATATAAACGTAGGTTGGGTCACTCAAGATACGTATGTTGAGCCACCCATTTTCTCATTATTAAAGGCATTCACAAAGATGTTCCTAGCAAATAATTGCTTAGATGCAAGTGCCATAGTGACTCTTTTTAATATAGAGTGTCAGATCAAAATATATTTAGTTTATTTTCAATGATTTTTGAATTTAGGGTTTTCGATTTACATTTACGTATAAAATATCAAAATTAATAACCATCACTAGTTCATGATTTTGTAAGTTCCATTAAATGAAAAATAATACAGATTAGTTGAAAACCAGTTGTAAAGGGTTTTTCAACAGGGACGCTACAAAAGTAGAGCGACAGGGACATCAAACGACGCCATATTTCTTGCCGCTCATTTGACATTTCTCTTCAGTAAGGTTTGCCATTCTATGATGGAAAGATATACGAATTCGAATTTCGGTAGTAAATTTTAATAATTTCGACTCGTTGTTGGCTCGTATATCTTTCCATCATGAAATGGCAAACCTTACTGAATAGAAATCTCGAAAGAGCGGCAAGAAATATGGCGTCGTTTGCTGCCCCTGTCGTTCTATTTTTGTAGCGTCCCTGTTGAAAACCCCTTGAAAAAAACGTTTGTAGTGCTCTTATTGAAAAACCCTTTATAATTATAATAATTCATTTTCGGTCTTTTTTGAAAGGGGTTTGACGATTTCGTGGTGGCCCAACCTACGAACCAATTTTTTTTTTTGCATCTTTTTTCTTCCTCAGAAAGTAGGCGGTATTTTTATAAATTTGTATGTAACCATAAAAGTTTTTTCTATTAAAAGAGTATATACACCCAGAAAAAAATTACCTCAAATCTCATTAAAATTGGTCAATAGGACAGTTATTGATTTAATAGTATAAAAAAAATAAATCTTTTCATATAAACGCAATGGCAATTTCATGGTATTTAATGGTATTTTCCGATTAAAATAATAATTTATCCTATTGACTATTTTTAATAGTAAAAAACTATTATTTAAATTGTATTTTTCTGGGTGTATCAATCCACTAATTTGTTTGTACGTTAAATGTTATAGACAAAATACAAATCTATGTCCAACCTTTCCACAATAATTGTATGGGTTAAGTATCATGGAAGATTAAATTATACTATTAAAAAAATCAATACCTACTATTAAGTTATTTTTATGTTTATATGAAATTTTTTTTTGTTAAGTATTACACTCTGAAAAAATACCATTTAATTAGTATTTTTGGATTTTTAATTTAATAGTTTTTGTCTTATAAAATTAGTCAATGGTATTATTTATTTTTATAATAGGAAAATACTATTGAAAACTGCAAAATACCTTTAAATAAATACAAACAAAAATACTTTATAATATTTTTTTATTTCTTTTGAAAGAATTCATTCTTTTAAATGTTATACTGTTTTTCAGTGTATTGAAAAATAGATTTGTTATACCATTAAATAGAGTCTTATTGACAAGATTTATGATATTTAAAAAAATATGGTTTGATGAACAAAATTCATCAATATGATGTACACTTGTTCATTAATATGATGAATTAATATGACGAATAAAAGCAGATTTTGTATTGCATGTGCATGTCTTGCTACGTCTAATTACGAAAACATAATTGATTTTTTTTTAATTTTAAAAATAAAAGAAGAGCATAAAAATGAAAAATTCAAAAAGGGCTATTACACAGTGCAACAAATGTCCAACTTTTAATTCCATCTTCCGATTTGGTAACGATTTGAGGGTAACATGGGGTCGCTGATCTTGAATATTAAGTCGAACTCTGGGTTCCTCAGAATTTGGGGTCAAATATAAACAATTAGGGTGTTTAAAGACAGTACTCAAAATATTTTCATTTCAAAAGATATAGGTTTGGTGCCTTCAAAAATGTTGTTTATCATAAACAAGCGCATTTTTTTTACTTTGACACCATTGTACACTTTTCTATAACCCCCGTTTATTCGAATTTTAACCCTACTAATTACAAATTTCAACATACCGCGTAAACGCTTGAGAAAACTATTATACACTCTTCGGCAAATATGTTCCCCATAAAAAATGAGGTGAGGTCCTTAAATAACAAAATTGCCTCAGATCCACCCATTAAACAGAATAATAAATATTTCCTGCACCATGTTAAAACTTAAATTTGGTCAGGCAGTGTAATTATTATAATTATGTCAAAAGTTAATTGGTTTTGAACTAAAAAATTAAACAAAAATTGATTGGTAAATGAAAAAAAATTCGCCAACGCAAAAATGGATTTCAACCAAAGAAATAGATTAAGATAATGTTATATATAGAAAATACGTAAAGCTATAAAATATGCAAAGTATGTTTAAAAAAAAAGAAATATATTTTAAATAAACAAGAAACTGACCCAATGCGTAGGCGTTGCTTTAAAACATATTGCGGTTGTTCTAGTCGACACGAAGGTGCGCCAACAATGTATGTGTTTAGCACAAACAATGTAGAATGTATTTTTATTTATGTGAATCCATATGTTTTATGTTAAAAATGTGTATGTATTTCATGTGTTTGTGCGTTGGTTGTGCGGTAAAACAATAATAATAGTGAGCCATAAATTTTCGGAAGTGAATTTAATTTAACTTTTTTAAAACAAATGGAAAAGTTTAACACACAAAAAAAACTACTATTATATTTAAAGTGTTAAACATATGCACACCTAAATGTACAAATAAGGTCAAATATAGACAGACACATACACACACGTTATGATGTTAACAAATGCACGCAATAAGCATATTGCGGTTACATTTCCGCTTTTTAGAGTTATTTCCGTTTTTCCTTTTCCGCTTTCCGGTTTTTATTTGTGTTTTGTTGTGTGTGTTTGTTTGGCTGTAGTTGACAGTGAGACTAAAATGTATTCACTGAAATTATATATTTTATTTACTAATAAAGTTTTTGTGGTACAAAGGTCAAAAAAATGTTAAAATATGAGTTATACTTTATTGGCCGAAAATTTAATAATTTATTAAATTTTAATTTTAAATATAATCTAAAAAAAGATATATTTTATTTTTTTATTTATTCTTAGCTTAACAATAATTTTAGAAAGATAAATAAAAACAAAGATAAATAAAATAAAAGATAAATAAAGATAAATAAAATAAAAACAAAAAAGCAAAAACTGAAAATTAAAAAGTCAAACACAAAAACAAATGCAAAAATACTAGAATAAAAGAAAAAGAAACACAAATAAAAGAAAAAGAAACACAAAAGCAAAATCAACAACACAAAAACAAAACACAAAGTCAAAAACGCAAAAATGCGAAATCAAATCAAATCTAGAAATACAAAAACCAAAACGCAAATACAAAATAAAAACACAAAAACTAAGAAACAAAAACAAAAAAAAATATACAAAAAAACTCGCCAAAAATTCAAAAACAACAGCCATAATGGAAAGAACACAAAAACAAAAGCAAAATAAAAAACACAAAAACAAAATCAAAAACATAAATCAAAAACAAAAGCAATAACACAAAATAAGTGAAAAATGCAAACATAAGCAGCAACACAAAAAAAAATCCAAAAACACAAAAGAAGAATAAAAAACAAAAGCAATAATACAAAAAACAAAAGCAATAATGCAAACAGCAGCAAAAGAAAACAAAAACTATAGAAAATATTAAAAACAAAGCACAAAGTCAATCTCAAAAACAAAAACAATAGAAAAAAAACAGAATCAAACAAAATTTTAATTTATTTTTTTTGTTTGTTTGCTATTATAGTACAAATAAAAGCAAAACAAAAATTGGAAAAACACAAAATCAAAATAAAACAAAAAACCAAAACAAAACAAAAAAACTTAGATGAACACAAAAATAAAAACAAAACCGAAATAAAAACAAGTTGGGAAGGTTAGATCACATGGGAAATTTTAAAGTAGGTGTTATTATGATAGTTAGGATTATCAAAATTATAGTCGGTCTAAGCCGACTATAAATACCCTACACATATGTGTGGTTACCATTCAAAGTGATATATAGGTCACCAGGGTATACGAATCCTGAAAATAACTACAAACATTCAATCGCTGAAGAATTTCCATTCATTTGATACCCATATTTACAAATGGGTAGGTGTACCGAATTTCGATTTTTTTTTGAACCACAAGTCTTTTCGCCGGAAAACATTATTATCATGTATTTGAGCATGATGTCAATATATATTTGACCAAAAAAGTTTACCTAAGCACGTATACATAAAAATTGATCTTTATATGTACATTTTATATGAGGTATTTGAACATAAGTGGTCGGATCATAGGTCACAATGGACCGATCTCTCACATACAGCGTAGGTATATAAGTAATCTAAGTTATAAGTTTCATGTATCTAGCTCTTCAATTTTAAAAGTAGTAGGGATTTCAACAGACAGACAGACGGATAGACAGACGGACAGACGGACATCGCTAAATCGACTCAGGAGGTCATGCTGATCAAGAATATATATACTTTTCCATACCGGAGATGCTTCCTTCTGGGTGTTACAAACGCCGTACCAAACTGAATATACCCTTTCACTCTTAGTGTAGGGTATAATTATCAAAAACATTAACCAAAAAAGTAAAAAAAACACACGAAAACTACACAAAAAAAAATAAACACAATAAAAAAACACAGGCAAATGGAAAAACAAAATCAGAAACCAAAAGCAAAAAAAAAACACACAGAAACAAAAGTAAAACCAAAAACATAAATCCAAAACAAAAGTAATAACACAAAATAAGAGCAAACATTCAAACAAAATAAAAACACGAAAACTAAAACACAAAGCAAAAACACAAATCAAAAATACAAAGCAAAAACAAAAGCAATAATTCAAAAACAGTAATGCAAGGAAAAGCAGAAAAACAAAAAAAAAGTAAAAAAACAAAACACAAAGTCAAAGTCAGGAACAAACAATTTTTTGGATTTTTCGTTTGTTTCTGTTTTTGCTATTGTAGTACAAATAAAAGCAAAACAAAAATTGGAAAAACACAAAATCAAAATAAAATAAAAAACCAAAACAAACACAAACTAAAGACAAAAATAAAAACAAAACCAAAAGCAAAAACAAACACGAAAACAGCATAAAAAACATAAAAATACTTAAAATATAATATAAGAAAATCCAATAATAAATCAAAATTAAACTTAGAACAGCAAACATTTCTTTTATAATTCACTAAATACATTTTTCACCAATCTATAAATATTTTCCATTCTGTATTTTTCACATTTCAGTCTTTTTTATATTTGTTATTTTTTATTTGTTCAAAGTTTGTTAGACGACAATCGAATATTTACGATTAAACTTACTTGCATTTGTATAAATTTCTGTGCGCATATCCTGTGTAGAGACTTTATAAGGCGATGTGTCAACGTTCCCTCTTGTACGCTTTTTTTTTTGTTATGATACAAAATAAATATTGAAGTAGCAAAAACTGCAAAGAAAAGAAAAAAAGAACAAATCAGGAAACAAGAAATAAACAAACAATAATAGAAAAATCTTATAAATAAAAAAAATAGCAACGCTGTAAAAAACATGCATGAAATCTGTCTGAATCTTTTTATATGTAAACACCATATATATTATTAACGATATCTATATTATGTAAATATACATAATAAATTTATGCATTTTAAAGTTTTATTTTATTTTGTGGTCATGCTGTAGTTTTACTCGTTGTTACATTTCTCGTTGTTTTGTGTTCTCGTTGCTACTTCTGGTTTGTGACTTTTGCATTACACGTTACTTATAGCACTCGTTATTTGTGGTGGATCGTTGTTGACCTCTGTTGTGATTACAATAAATTGCATTTAAAACATATGGTCAAGAAAAGGACAACAACAACGGATTCAGATAAAGACTACAATTACACGAAGAGTGCTACAGTAGCAGCTATAAAAATGCAATAATAAATTGCAGACAAAATACTATATGCGACAAAAATTACTCTAGTGGTAATAAAATGGTCATTTGAATGGTATTTTAAGTTTTCGTATTTTATTAATTCTTTATTACTTTGTCCATTTGTTTTTTTTTTATATTTTAGTTATTTTAGTTATTGGTTTATTAATTTCTTTATTTCTTTATTTCTTTATTTCTTTATTTCTTTATTTCTTTATTTCTTTATTTCTTTATTTCTTTATTTCTTTATTTCTTTATTTCTTTATTTCTTTATTTCTTTATTTCTTTATTTCTTTATTTCTTTATTTCTTTATTTCTTTATTTCTTTATTTCTTTATTTCTTTATTTCTTTATTTCTTTATTTCTTTATTTCTTTATTTCTTTATTTCTCTATTTCTTTATTTCTTTATTTCTTTATTTCTTTATTTCTTTATTTCTTTATTTCTTTATTTCTTTATTTCTTTATTTCTTTATTTCTTTATTTCTTTATTTGTTTATTTGTTTATTTGTTTATTTGTTTATTTTTTTATTTCTTTATTTCTTTATTTCTTTATTTCTTTATTTCTTTATTTCTTTATTTCTTTATTTCTTTATTTCTTTATTTCTTTATTTCTTTATTTCTTTATTTCTTTATTTCTTTATTTCTTTATTTCTTTATTTCTTTATTTCTTTATTTCTTTATTTCTTTATTTCTTTATTTCTTTATTTCTTTATTTCTTTATTTCTTTATTTCTTTATTTCTTTATTTCTTTATTTCTTTATTTCTTTATTTCTTTATTTCTTTATTTCTTTATTTCTTTATTTCTTTATTTCTTTATTTCTTTATTTCTTTATTTCTTTATTTCTTTATTTCTTTATTTCTTTATTTCTTTATTTCTTTATTTCTTTATTTCTTTATTTCTTTATTTCTTTATTTCTTTATTTCTTTATTTCTTTATTTCTTTATTTCTTTATTTCTTTATTTCTTTATTTCTTTATTTCTTTATTTCTTTATTTCTTTATTTCTTTATTTCTTTATTTCTTTATTTCTTTATTTCTTTATTTCTTTATTTCTTTATTTCTTTATTTCTTTATTTCTTTATTTCTTTATTTCTTTATTTCTTTATTTCTTTATTTCTTTATTTCTTTATTTCTTTATTTCTTTATTTCTTTATTTCTTTATTTCTTTATTTCTTTATTTCTTTATTTCTTTATTTCTTTATTTCTTTATTTCTTTATTTCTTTATTTCTTTATTTCTTTACTTCTTTATTTCTTTATTTCTTTATTTCTTTATTTCTTTATTTCTTTATTTCTTTATTTCTTTATTTCTTTATTTTTTTATTTCTTTATTTTTTTATTTCTTTATTTCTTTATTTCTTTATTTCTTTATTTCTTTATTTCTTTATTTCTTTATTTCTTTATTTCTTTATGTCTTTATTTGTTTATTTCTTTATTTGTTTATTTGTTTATTTGTTTATTTGTTTATTTGTTTATTTGTTTATTTGTTTATTTGTTTATTTGTTTATTTGTTTATTTGTTTATTTGTTTATTTGTTTATTTGTTTATTTGTTTATTTGTTTATTTGTTTATTTGTTTATTTGTTTATTTGTTTATTTGTTTATTTGTTTATTTGTTTATTTGTTTATTTGTTTATTTGTTTATTTCTTTATTTCTTTATTTGTTTATTTGTTTATTTGTTTATTTGTTTATTTGTTTATTTGTTTATTTGTTTATTTGTTTATTTGTTTATTTGTTTATTTGTTTATTTGTTTATTTGTTTATTTGTTTATTTGTTTATTTGTTTATTTGTTTATTTGTTTATTTGTTTATTTGTTTATTTGTTTATTTGTTTATTTGTTTATTTGTTTATTTGTTTATTTGTTTATTTGTTTATTTGTTTATTTGTTTATTTGTTTATTTGTTTATTTGTTTATTTGTTTATTTGTTTATTTGTTTATTTGTTTATTTGTTTATTTGTTTATTTGTTTATTTGTTTATTTGTTTATTTGTTTATTTGTTTATTTGTTTATTTGTTTATTTGTTTATTTGTTTATTTGTTTATTTGTTTATTTGTTTATTGTTTATTTGTTTATTTGTTTATTTGTTTATTTGTTTATTTGTTTATTTGTTTATTTGTTTATTTGTTTATTTGTTTATTTGTTTATTTGTTTATTTGTTTATTTGTTTATTTGTTTATTTGTTTATTTGTTTATTTGTTTATTTGTTTATTTGTTTATTTGTTTATTTGTTTATTTGTTTATTTGTTTATTTGTTTATTTGTTTATTTGTTTATTTGTTTATTTGTTTATTTGTTTATTTGTTTATTTGTTTATTTGTTTATTTGTTTATTTGTTTATTTGTTTATTTGTTTATTTGTTTATTTGTTTATTTGTTTATTTGTTTATTTGTTTATTTGTTTATTTGTTTATTTGTTTATTTGTTTATTTGTTTATTTGTTTATTTGTTTATTTGTTTATTTGTTTATTTGTTTATTTGTTTATTTGTTTATTTGTTTATTTGTTTATTTGTTTATTTGTTTATTTGTTTATTTGTTTATTTGTTTATTTGTTTATTTCTTTATTTCTTTTCATATGAAAATCCCTAAAATTGATTGTCATAAAAATGTTAGTAATAGCCGAAGATCATCGATTTCTTCGAAAAACATAAATAACTCGTTCAATTTTACTTGAACCTCTTATACGTGGCATCTTTTAGACTCTATTAACTTTTCGTAGAAACTATTTCGATGAAATAAACCTTGAAAATATAAATAGTCGCAGACAGCAGCTATGTATCACTGTCATGGAATGAAGCTAAAAAGAATTTTACAAAGAATTTCACAAAGATTTTTATATAGAGTATTCTCCATAATATTTTCAATACTTTCATTTGACTCATTTATACTCATTCGGTGGTAGGCTCCGATGTCAACATTAATATGTAGACCTATAATTCAAATTATACTTGTGCGTTGCACGGACAGGATTTATAGAGTCAAGTCGTAAAGTATGCATTACAGAACAGGACGAAAAGAAAGGATACAATGCAAAGCCTAAAAGTCAGACGGCAATGGAACCAACTATGCTCTGGGGCAGGACAATACAAAGGAATGTGTTGAGTTTAGTGCGCAAAAGGATACTCGAAAGGCAATAAAACAAACTTGCCGGCAGGACATAATGGATGGCATAAAATATGACAATGACGACGACGACGCTGTTGATGATGATGATGACGCTGGCAAAATTTTGACAATGAACTTCGGGTCGAACTAAAAAAAAAACTAAGACATGTTAAAGGATGTAACGATGTTGGCCAAGGACGCACGAGAACAATGAGAATAACTGCATAAATACTTTGATGACACTCTGGACAAAAAGAGGGTATAGTATTTGGTTAATGAGTTCAAGTAGACTTAAGTGAGAGAAAGAGGGCACAATAAAATGAGAGAGACAATGAGCTAAATAGGAGAAATATTTATGAGTAAAAAATAGTAAAAGTATAGCTAAATGTAAGAGTTTCAAATAGCAGCGCACCAAAGTGTGCGCTCTATAAATGGCAACAAATTTAAAATTTATAATCCTTTAATTACCCGAACAAATGTCCTTCACTCTTACTACTTTTTTATGGCCAAAGTTAAGTGCGAGTTACTTATTAATGAGCCGCTTATGAACATAATTTATTTAAATTTAAATTTTGTTAGTACACGGTGGGAAATACATTTTTGAAATTGCTAAAACTTAAGAAGAATTCGTCGTAAATTTCGGAATATAATTTCTTAATATTAAGAAAGATAATTTAATTATCGTTGGAAGTAATAATGACGAAATATAATATTTTTTACGCTTTTTACTAAAAGATATAAAGTAGTTAATTTTGTGGTGATTAAAAAAGTAAAGTCAAAAATCATTTCGATTCCAAGAAATTAATTTCTTCTTTATTTAACAACGAAATATTTTTCTAGCATATATGAAACCAACAAGTTCCCTTTTTAAGGGTCATTTTTATCCTATTTGAAAAATCTGTGTATAACATTTTTCAGTAATATAATAAAAACATATTAAAATTAGAATATAACTTCTTAATATTTAGAAAGATAATTTCTTTCTTATCAAATATTTAGATGTGAATGATAAAAATAACAAAAATGTATAATATATTTTACTACTCGATTGATAGAAGTTATTTTCTTGATAATCCAAATAATAATTATCCTAAAATCTTCTAGATTCAAAGAAATTAATTTATTGTTCAGTAGGCTACAGTAAAGTTTATCGAGGAAATATGCTTCAAGAACACTATCATGACTTTGTAATTTTTGGCATTTGCGTTTTTTTACATTTTTGAATGTAGTTTTTCCTCAAGTATACTGTGCTATGTCGTGTGTGGTTTTGTTGGATATTTCTAGCTACAAAAAACAAACCAAATGGGCGAATTTGAAAAATTAAAAATGTTGTCATGCCAAAAGGGAGAATTTTTCGTTATTTTGACATAACTTTTGGTGTAAAGACATTAATTGTTTGTTTTTAAAGCACCTATCGATCATCATCATTACTTAAAAATATTATTTTGAATTTTTATCATTTGCAATAAAAATGTTTGTCAAATTATTTGTAATTAATGATGCCAATCGATAGGTGCTTTGAAAACAAACAATAAATGTCTCTACATCACTATTTTATCTTGGGCTAATAAAAAGTTATATCATAAAACATTATAATATTTGCGTTTTGGTCAGGATATAGCCTTACAAAATCCGTATTTATAATTCAGTGAGTTGTCCAAATCCAAAGATATTTTATATACGTTATAATAATTGATTAATAAACCAAAACATTAGAAAAAATTGAAAAAAAAACTAAATTTTACTAATTTTTAAAGCACTTTAAATTTTATTTCCCAACATTAATTTCGTATTCTTGATTTAACGAAATTCGACCAATTAATTTAATAGTATCACAATAGTTGTATTATGATTTGTTGCCCGTATCAAATTGTTGACTACGTAAATTAAAAAATTAAAATTAAATTAAATAAGAGTCTACACAATTAATAAAAACAAATATTTCGTGTAAATTTTATAGTATCACTCACATTATATCAATGAGAAAAATAATTGATTTTAGTTTTGCTATTTTATATAGCTACAATAGTATATGTTATTAATATGCAATGGTATGTACCATTATTACAATATTATTAAATAAATAATCTAATAGTCTACAGAATTCAATCAATACTTTTGGCCTATTTATTTTATAGAATCACCAATATTATATCAAAGTGTTCAGTAGTTGTTTTAAAGTTAGTAACAGTACAAAAATAATGGTGTGTCGTTTTAATATTCAATGGTATATACCATTGAATATATTATTTTTAAAAATTCAACTAATATTCAACCAAATTGAATGAATTACTTTGAAAGGTTTAATTTTATAGTATTACTAACATTGTTTAAAAATAAATTTTATAGTACTTATGATGATTATATGCCATAAAGTAGTATTTCTTATAATAGTATTTCATTATAGTATTTCTTATTAATATTTAATAAGAATATCCTATTAAAACCATATCACACAAATGTTTTTAATAAGAAATTCTTAATTTAATAGTATTTTTAAAGTTATAGTAATAGGATAAATACCATTGACTATTTATGATAGAATATCTGGTAGAAATTGACCCTATGGTCATTGGGGGTCATTATCATAACCCAAGCAGTTATGAAAATTATCTACATATTTATGAAAATTTTCCCTCAGTGTAGATGATAGACTCTGTAATAAGTAGATATTGTTTTGTCGCAAAATAATTAGTCGTAAAGTAATAAAATGATTTTACAACATGCTGTCGCATGTTTTGTTGCCACCGTTTGAGTGCTCAACATTTTGTTACAGTCAATTTTTTCAAATCAATGCCTTCCGTTTACTTGTCTTGAACACACTTAGCCAACTTCCGCTTCCCGTACATCATGGGCACTCTGCCTTTGCCTCATAAAATTAGCCATTGTAAGAGGCTCTTGCGTTTGAGGCTCTTAGCATTCTGGCCACTTGGAAATTAATTATGTTTGCAGTTCGTGGAAATGTGTGGTGCTCATCAGTTTTGGTTAGGAGTTGGCGTGAATTTATGATGGTTGGTGAAAGTTTAATATGTTGATTTTAGGTGGGATAATTGTGGGCGCATTTAAATCGTTGGCCCGGCACCGACACATTGGGCCCTACAGACGTGAACAATAAAAGTGCGTTTTATAAGAATTTATGAGGCATGAGAGGGTCAGTAGAACAAATGAAAAATAGGCAAAAACAGATTTATGCAAAATAATAAATTTCTATTTAAGCACAATGTGAATGCTATAAAATAACAGCTTATTTTAAAATAAATAAAATTAAACAAATTTTAAAATAAAATTCATTTAATGTTAGTTATATTAATTATATACATTTTTGAAATTAATTTGATTATAATTTTATAAATTTCGTAGGCCTCATTTTTATTTGAAACTATTGAAGAAGAATAAATCATTGTATAATTTTTTAATGTTTTTTTTTTATATATTTAATAAAATTAAAATTATTTAACAGTTTAAGCTTGGTTTTTATAATTTTGATTGAGATGTTATTAAAGTAATTAAATATTTATTAGTTAATTTTAGTTAAATATATTTAATTATTTAAAATATATGAAATAATATTATGAGTAGCATAATTTTGGGGAAAATATAAAATAGTGTTTTAATTTAGAAAAATATAAGGGGAAACCGGGGCTAAATCGATACTTGTTTGGAAATGCTTACTTTGACAGGTCTGTCAGTCAGTTTGTCTGTTTGTTCCAGTAACACGTCTAAACCGCTGAACCGATTTGACTGAAATTTTGCACGAGGATGACATAGGCTATATATGGCGGGGATTGGACAAGGGGCGTGGCACCTCCCATACAACCTAAACTGTAAACGCGTTATAACTTGGGACTTACACAAGCTAAGAAGATAAAACAAAAAACTGAAACACAAAAAAAAATATACAATAGCAAAAACACAAAAACAAAAGCAATAATCCAATACAAAAATAAAAGCAAAATATACGATAACAAAAACACAAAAACAAAAGCAATAATCTAACACAAAAACAAAAGCAAAAGATCAAAACTAAAGCAATAACACAAAACCAACATCAAAATAAAAAACATAAAAAAGAGATGGATAAACATAAACAAAAGCAAATAAAAATACGAAAAACAAAGCAGATACAGAAAAACTAAAGAAAAAACACAAAAGCAAAAACAAAAGAAAAAAAAGCAAAATCAAAAACACAAAAACAAACACAAAACAAAAGAAAAACACAAGAACAAAAGAAAAACGCAAATACAAAAACCAAATATAAAAACAAAATCAAAAACACAAAAACAAAAGCATTAATACAAAAACAAAAACACAAATGCAAAAATACAAAAACTTAAGTAAAAATGCAAAAAAAATAAACAAAAACTCAAAATCAAAGCAAAAATACAAAAACAAAAGAAAATTATAAAAACTGTAGTAAAAATGCAAAAACAAAATAATAAAAACTCAAAAGCAAAAGCAAAAAGTAGAAACACAATCAAAAGAAAAACCAAAACACGAAGTCAATCTCAAACCAAATATAAAAACAAAAGCAGAAACACAAAAACAAAAGCATTAATACAAAAACAAAAACACAAATGCAAATGCAAAAATACAAAAACTTAAGTAAAAATGCAGAAACACAATCAAAAGAAAAACCAAAACACGAAGTCAATCTCAAATAAGAGCAGAAACCAAATCCAACAAAAACAAAAGATAAACACAAAAATAAAAACAAAATAAAAAACAAACAAAAAATGTAAAAAAGTAAAAATACGAAAACAAAAAGCAAAAATTAAGACTCATTTACATTTAGAACAGCATACCTTTAAATTTGTGTATAATTCACATTATATTTTTGTTACTAAACTTATATATAAAACAAAATAAACAAATATGTTTAAAAAATAGATTAATAAAAAAAAATACAGAAAAACCACGATGCGCAGCCCGGGTACAAAATACTATTTGGAATATATCTATCGAAGAAACCCAGAAAAAGTTAACAACCTAGCGAAAATAAATACTAAAATATTCTTTATACTAATTAAATCACTCCGTATCCTTGCATTCACAAGAGTCGTACATGGGTCCTAATGTTCTTATAATATTTGTGTTATATACGATTTTTAATTCAAACATAGTTCAAATTTCAAATCAAGTTCCGTATAGGTGAAACGCGTCAAAGACACACTTTTTACATAAAAACTGAAGTTTAAGTTTATGGGAATGTTAACCATTCGATTTTAAAAGCAAAAATCTCCTGGTGTCGAGTTAGTCCCGAAATATAACGAAATATAATTCGAGTTAATATTTATTTTAATACCTTAAAGTATGCTCCGAAAAGTTGAATTTAGAGTAATTCAAAATTAACAAAATTTAATAAATAAAATGTAGAAATAAAATATGTATGTACTTATGTGAAAATTAATTAGTATTTATTGTAAATATGGAGATCTTTTATATAAATTGAAAAAATACACAACTACCACAAACAGAATAATGAAAATATAACAAAAACAATGACATACTTCTGGGGCATAAATAGTCTTTGTTTAAATTCATATTTAATACAATCGACTTTTAATTAATTGCATTTTCAATTTAATAGTAAGATTTCGGCGCAACGTTCTACTAATAACTCTGAAAACTAATTTTACAGCAAACTGAAATAAAACAAAAGTGCATTTTATATATTTAGGCTTCAACTGAAAACTGATAACCTACCACATATTTTCCGGAAAAATGAATTTAGCGTAGTTTTCGTATTTAAAACCGCATTACTTTGCCGCATCGTCCAAACTATTGTAATTTCTTGAGGGATTTGCATTCGAAAAGTTTTACATTTAGAAATTACAAAATGTTCTACTGGTGCTGGGAGTAGAGTCATCTGATGATTTGAAAACTTAACTTGGAATAAACTTTGTCGTACGTTGGTTGTTGCAATGGCAGCTGCTACTGCTTCTGCTGCTGCTGCTGCATAACCACAAAACTAATTAATTTTTAGCCCAAGTATGTCGCAATATTGGGAAACCATTTAAATCTGTTGCGGAAATGCATAATATTTTGGCCAAAATAAGGTTTCTGTTTCGACAGAAGACATTTATGTGCCGTGCCAGTGCATCGAGAAACTAATGAGCTTTTATGGTAATAATTTCGTAGTATATATTGGAATATATTAATATCTTCACAACACAGATGCATTTGCATTATTTATTTATGTAGCATCTGCTGCTTAAATGCATTTTCAAGTTGGTTGCATACTTTCAGGCTTGACATAATTTGATAATAATATCATTAAAATTAATTACTATTCAATTATTTAGTATAATTTAAGATAATTAACACAAACTACGTTAGTAATTTGAATTAAAGAGATAGAGAGAAATAATTTTTAGAGGCTAGATTAAAAAAGAAAATTTTAATAAATTCATCCCTAACATATGCAATGTTTTGCGATATTAAAATTTCATAGAATTTCAAAATTAACTAGATTTTAAAATTAAAAATCAAAGAATTATGAAAAATTTAGCAAGTTTTTAAATTTCGATAAGTTTTAAAAATTTCAGTGAATTTTAAAAATATCATACAATTTTAAAATGTCATAGATTTTAAAATTAAATATCACAGAATTTTAAAAATTTCAGTAAATTTTGAAAATTTCAGTGACTTTTGAAAATTTTATTGAATTTTTCAAATATAATAGAATTAAAAAATAATTATCAAAATTCATCGAATTAAAAAAAATATATATAAAATTATAAAATTCACAGAATTAAAAAAATAATTCATAGAATTTTATAAAATTCATAGAATCTTAAAACTTGCATAGAATTTAAAAATTGCATAGAATTTAAAATAGATTTTAAAATTAAAAATCATTGAATTATGAAAATTTCAGTAAATTTTGAATATTTCAGTGTATTTTGAAAATTTCAGGGAATTTGGATAATTTCAGTGAATTTTGAAAATTTCAGTAAATTTTAAAACTTTCTTTGAATTTTTCATATACAATAGAATTTAAATAAAAAAATTATCAAAAACCAAAGAATTTAAAAAATATAGAATTAAAAATTTAAAAATTCATAGAGTTTAAAAAAATTCATAGAATTTTAAAAATTCATGGAGTTTAAAAAAAATCCCAGAATTTAGAAAAAATCATAGAATTTTAAAAAATTCAGAAAATTTAACAAAGTTCATAGAATTTTTAAAAAATCATAAAGTTTTGAAAATTCATCAAATTTTAAAAAATCCAAAGAATTTAAAAAACTCGTAGAATATTATAAAATTCATAGAACTTTCAAAATTATAGAAATTAAAAATTCATAGAATTTAAAAAATTCATAGAATTTAAAAAAATCAAAGAATTTAAATAATTCGGAGAATTTTAAAAAACTCATAGAATTTTAAATAATTCATAGAATAAAAAAAAAATCGAAGAGTTTTAAATAATTCATAGAATAAAAAAAATCGTAGAATTTTAAAAAATTTTGAAAATTTTAAAATATACATAGAATTTAAAAAATTCATAAATTTTTAAAATATTCATAGAAAGTCAAAATATTATATTCATAGAATTTAAAAAATCATAGAATTGAAAAATTCATAGAATTTAAATAATTCAAAAAATTTAAATAATTCAAAGAATTTTAAAAAATTCATAGAATTTTAAAAAATTCATAGAATTTAAAAAAATTCATAGAATTTTAAAAAAATCATAAATTTTTGAAAATTTATCAAATTTTAAAAAATCCAAAGAATTTAAAAAAACTCGTAGAATATTATAAAATTCATAGAACTTATAGAAATTAAAAATTCATAGAATTTAAAAAATTCATAGAATTTAAAAAATTCATAGAATTTAAAAAATTCATAGAATTTAAAAAATTCATAGAATTTAAAAATTCATAGAATTTAAAAAATTCATAGAATTTAAAAAATCATAGAATTTAAAAATTCATAGAATTTAAATAATTCATAGAATTTAAAAAATTCATAGAATTTAAAAAATTCATAGAATTTAAAAAATTCATAAACTTTAAAAAAATTTTAGAATTTAAAAAATACATAGAATTAAAAAATTCATAGAATTTAAAAAATTCAAAGAATTTAAATAATTCAAAGAGTTTTAAAAAACTCATAGAATTTTAAATAATTCATAGAATAAAAAAAAATCGAAGAGTTTTAAATAATTCATAGAATAAAAAAAATCGTAGATTTTTAAAAATTCATAAAATTCATAGAAATCATAGAAAAAATTCATAGAAAAAATTATGGAATTAAAAAATTCATAAATTTTCCAAAATTCTTAGAATTTAAAAATTCATAAATTTTCCAAAATTCTTAGAATTTAAAAAATCATGGAATTAAAAAATTCATAGAATTTTATTTATAAAAATTAATAGAATTAAAAAAAATAAGAATTTAAAAACATTCATTCAATTTTAAAAATTAAACCACTTAAAAAAATCATAGAAAAGTATCCTAAAAAACGAAATGGAAATTTCGTTATTTTGAGAAGGCCAAATACAAATACAACTAAAAGCACATATAAAAGTTTAAAAAAAGGTACACACAAAAATTTCATTGCATAATTTTAGACACTTTTGTAATATGTATATTTTCTATAAATATTTATAAAACTGTTTCTATGATTTTCCACGAAGTTAAAATGTCAGTTTGTAGAAAATAATTTCCCGAAATAAATTCCGATGAATTACATAATTGTGCACAATGAACGACAGGCCAAAAATTATGCAATCATTTGTTATAAAGTGTTTTTAGCGCTGTTTTTTAGCGCTACAAAAGTTTTTTTTGGGGGTTTTTCAACAGGGACGCTACAAAAGTAGAGCGACAGGGACAGCAAAGGACGCCATATTTCTTGCTACTCCTTTGACATTTCTCTTCAGTAAAGTTTGCCATTTCATGATGGAAAGATATACGAGCCAACAACGAGTCAAAATTATTGAAATTTACTACCGAAATTCGAATTCGTATATCTTTCCATCATTAAATGGCAAACCTTAGTGAAGAGAAATGTCAAAGGAGTAGCAAGAAATATGGCGTCCTTTGCTGTCCCTGTCGCTCTACTTTTGCAGCGTCCCATTTGAAAAACCCTTTATTTGCACTTAAAATAAAAGTAATTAAATAACACTATATGAGTTATAAAATATATGTTTAAAAGTGAAGAAAAATTTCAAATATTGACATTCGAAAGAAAAAGTAGAATGGATTACTAAAATTCAACGAAAAAAAAAAATTGTTGCATAACTTCAGACATATTTAGAATACAGACTTTTGCGAGAAATATTAGTAAAACTTTCATGAAACATATTAAAATTATTAATATTACAAAGTACTATAACAAAAATGGAAAATAAGTTAAACAATTTGTATAAAATGCAGCTGCTAATTATAAAATAGTCATAAATAGCGATTATTATAAAAACACCTAAAAGTAGGGAATGCTTTTTAGCACCAGTAATGGTTTTAATATACAGTGGTTTGATATAAGAAAATGAATATTATAAATACCTACGTATTTTCAAACGTATAACGAATTTGAAAACTATTAATTTATCAATCATTTTTTTGATTATTCAACGCAATACCAAAACCTAAAAATAAAAATTTCGTTGCATACTTTTTGAATTTTTCTTATATATATAAAATATCAAATATAGCGGAATTTTAAAGCAATTGCTATGAATTTCAAAGATTATATAAAATATGCTAAAATTCAAAATCTGCGATAGCATGAAATACAAAGTTTTTGCACATTTAAAGACAGCCTCTAAATTATGCAATAATTTGTGATAATTCTTATCAAAAGAATATTAAATTTTATTAAATAAACACATTTAAAAATTACTTTAAAATAACTGAGAAATTTCAAATATTGATATATGATAGAAAATGCCAAATGCAATACTGAAAACACAACGAAAACTTTTAATGTTGCATGACTTTAGGCATTTTAATAAAACAGTTTTTGGCAACAAATTTAAATAGAACTTGAAACAAATTGAAGTTTTATTAATTCTGCGTAGCACTGAGAATGTTGAATGTTGTTTGCATTAAAAATTTGTATTATAAAATATATTATGAACTTTAAAATATTGCAATAATTTCAATTTATACTAATGCCTATAAATATGCAATATTTTGCTAAAGTTCCGCTTTAAAAGTATGCAAAACTTTTTGCTTAAATGAACTCAATAATGTATGGCGGCAAAAAGGCTGTCCATTTCTGTAGAATTTTTTAATATTTAAATTATTTGGTGTGAAATTTACAAGAGAAAAAAAAATAGAAAATAAGAGTAAAGAAAAACAGCAAAAACTTTTTGTTTTAATATAAAACTTTGCAGCAATTTATAGCAGACATCATTATTACCATCAACATTTCCCAATAATCGAATTTTTGTTGTTATTAATATTTCATGGTCAATTGAACAGGGAAACAGAGCTACAGATGTTTGAAAAACAATTTTTTTTTTTACATAAAAATATAAATTTCAATAAAACAGTCAGTTTAATCATCACACTGTGCCGCGTTGTGCGCGCGCCTTAAATTATGCTACGCTTTATTGATTAACGCGTTTTGTGTATAGCATTTTTTTTCATTTTATATTTAATTTCATTTTAATTTTATTTTTTGTTTATTTAATTTTCTCTTTTCAATTTTGGCCTTTTTTATAATTTTTATTTGCTTTCTCTGTTGGCCTTAAATTTTGCTTATCAATAGAAATAGAAAATTTGTCATTATTATGATTGATGGTGCCACATAAATCATATTATTTGCCGTTTGTCTGTTTTTGGCTGTTTTGGCAATTTTTACATTTTTTGCGTTGTTTTGGCGCCAATGTAAATTTATTTTAATTTTATGCTGTTGATTAGTTGCCATTGTGCGCAAATTATATATAATTTTAATCAGATTCATTTTTAAAATTTTAACTTTTGGTTGCAGTCTAATATTTTGCATTGAAAAATGTCACATACAATTAGGGGCTATTCAGGTTTATTTTTTAAATTAACTTTTGTAATAGATTGTTGTATATTTTCTGACATAAAATATGGATTTTGTGATTACTAAAGTATTTTTTTAATGATAAAATTATGTATGATTTTATAAATTATTTCTTTTTAAAGTTGAATTAAAATATTACTAAAAATATGCTTTAATTACAAACCAATGATCTAAAAGATTTAAGCATACTTTTAGATCATTGGTTTTTAAAATTAAATTAAAATAAATAAACAAAACTAATAAATACTTTTAAAATTGTTAAAAATACATATTCTTATTTATATATTTATGTATTAATAAATTAAATAAATAAAATATTAATATAAACTTATATACAAAAATTTAAAAAAAAAAATTAAATTATGCCTAAAAATATGCAACAAACAATTATATATCCTCCTAACATAAAAGTAGTTTTAACAGTTGATTTCTATAAAAATTGATTAAAATGATACAAAAAAAAAAATCTGAATTTCATATAAAATAGTATCCACTACAATAGCTATAACAAACTTCAGCAAGCACGCATCTTTAACAAATTTTTTCACTAAAACATTTGTTTCAAAAACTATTCCTTCTTCCACGCAAAAGTCTGCAGGTGCAACACTGACCATGACCAAAGATACCACACAACCCGGTTCATTTTCGGAAAAGTTCAAAAGGCTCAAAGGAATCAAACTGATCCGCACTGATTTGTTTTGCTGTTGCTGAAGTTTGACGTAGTTGCAGCAGGGTTCTTTGGCTAGTTACTTAGGGAGTTAGTTAAATGTAACACTGTGTTGACTGTTGCCCGGTTTATCTTTTGATGTGTTAAATGGAATGAAATGAAAATGGTAGTTGAATTTTTTTTTGCACGCATCAAGCTCTAAAGGCAATTTTTCATTTTATTTTTTTTGTTTTTATATTTCTTTGTGTAAATCTTTTGTTACAAAGTGCAGATAAGCAAAGTTTTTCTCGCATGATATTCGAATTTGATATTTTGTTTATATTTGCCAGCTTATTGTGTGGTTTTCATCATCACTGAACTAAACAAACAATGTTTGAAAGATGTCTTAAGGTTATCTTTTAAATGTTATTAATATCAGAAAGTCTTACAAAAATATAATGGAAATGTTAACTTTTAGTAATACAAATAATTGTCCAAAAGTTACCTCTTTACTAATTCTAAATATAGTAATTATTTTATATTTTATAATAATCTTAAAGTTGAGTATATAAATTGAAACGTAACTAATTAATGTTGGCAAAAATTATGATATTATTTAAAAATTATGATATTTTGTATGTATTACCATTTATCTATTAAAATTATGTTTTTATCAATTAATGAATAATTTTTTCGGACAGTATTTTTTGAAAATTTCCATATATTATGAAAATTGTGGATATACTTTAATTTCTGATTAATATGATATTTTCGGAAAAGTACGGTTTTTAAAATTTATCTATTAATTTTTTTTATAAAATTTTCTTTTCCTTTTTTATAATGAAAACTATGTTTTTACGAATTTGTTCGATATTTTTAAAAATTACTATATATGTTGAAGATTACACTATTTTTTGAAAATTACGATAATTTCTGACAAATACGATAGTTTTGAAAATTACGATATTTTCTGAAAATTACGATAATTTCTGACAAATACGATATATTTTGAAAATTAAGTTTTATCTATTATTTTTTTATACATTTTTCATGTTTTTTTTTATAAATGAAAACTACGATATCTTCTAAAAATTACTATTCTTTATGAAAATTACGTTATTATTAGAAAATTATGATATTATTTGAAAACTACGATATTATTTAAAAATTACGAAATCATTTGAAAACTACGATATTATTTGAATATGATAACTTTTATTTGGAAATTACGATATTATATGAAAATTACTTTATTATTTAAATATTACGATGTTTTTATAAAATTACGATATTATATGAAAACTAAGATATTATTTGAAAATTACGATGTTATTTGAAAACTATGATATTATATCGAAATTTCGATATTATTTGAAAATTACGTTATTATTAGAAAATTATGATACTATTCGAAAATTACGATACTACTTGAAAACTACGATATTATTTAAAAATTACGAAATCATTTGAAAACTACGATATTATTTGAAATTTATAACTATTATTTGGAAATTACGATATTATATGAAAATTATTTTATTATTTAAATATTACGATGTTTTATAAAATTACGATATTATATGAAAACTAAGATATTATTTGAAAATTACGATGTTATATGAAAACTACGATATTATATCAAAATTTCGATATTATTTGAAAATTACGTTATTATTTCAAAACTACAATATTATTTGAAACCTATGATATTATTTGAAAACTGTAATTATTATTTGAAAACTGTAGTTATTATTTGAAAATTACGATATTATCTGAAAACTATAATTATTAGTTGAAAATTACGATATTATTTGAAAATTACGATATAATATGAAAATTACGTTATTATTTGAAAATTGCGATGTTTTTTGAAAATTGCGATATTATTTCAAAATTACGATAGTATTTGAAAACTAAAATATATTATATAAAAAAACGATATTTTCTGAACAGTTAGTTTTTAAGAGTTTATCAATTATTTTTTTTTTAATTTTCATGTTTTTTTTATGAAAACTACGATATTTTATAAAAAATACGATATTTTCAGAAAATTAAGTTTTTAAAGGGTATACATAATTTTTTTTTAATTTTCATGTTACGATATATTCCAAAAATTAAGAATTTATATGAACATTACGATATATTCTAAAAATTACGATATTTTTTGAAAATTACTATATTACTTGAAAACTATGATATTGTTTGAAAATTACGATATTATTTAAAAACAACGATATTATTTGAAAACTATTATTACTTGAAAATTACGATATTATATGAAAATTACTTTATTTGAAAATTACGATGTTATTATAAAATTACGATATTATTCGAAAATTACGATATTATTATAAAACTACGATATTATCTGAAAACTATAATTATTTGTTGAAAATTACGATATTATAAGAAAATTACTTTATTATTAGAAAATTACGATGCTATTTAAAAGTTGCGATATTATTTAAAAATTACGATATTATTCAAAAATTACGATATTAAAAAAAACATATTTTATAAAAAAATATTTATAAAAAATCTTTTCTATATTTTCTAGTTTAGCATTTTCATCTGAAGTTTTTTTTTTACTTTATTTATTTTACTCATAGTTTTTGCCGCCCTTTTTTCTTTTACAATTTTATCACGCGCTCAGAGCCTCATAAATATTTGACGTAAAAATAAGTTTTTATTTTTCCGCACCACTCTCACTAAAGTTTTTGCGAATTTCTTAAGTGTAGCGTGCCAAAGTTGCTTTATTATTGATCATGCCAACATCCTGATAGATTAGCTCTAATGAATAAACCGGGTCATTGCAATGCAGCAAAACTTTGGCACTTTGTATCACAATAATATCAAAGTGAAGCGCGTAGCAAACCGAACAAAATAAACTGCAAAAAGTAAAAATAAAACAACAAAAAAAAAAAAAAAAGAAAAACAGAAAAAAAGTGAAAAACACGAATAAGTTTCAACAAAAGTAAATCGAAAGTGTGTGAAGTGTAAAACTTTGCTGTTGAATGTCCTTGAGCGCAGATATTGTGCGCATGAAAAATCAAAAATGTTGCTGGAAAAAACACCGCAAAAAACTTAAATAAGCACTGCATACTTTTGGGTAGTTTAACATAATAAACTGCGTTCAAGTGCTCCAGGTAAAAGTCAAATAATAAAATAAAAAAAAAATGAGAAAAAAGTTGTTAAAAATAAAACTCAAACAATGGCGCACGCAAAACATTTGGCAAAAATTTGCACAAATTGTTGAGTTGGAAAATCGTGAAAATACCAAAATGTGAAAATTATATAAAAAAAAAATGTTTCAAAGCAACGAAGTTAAAACCACAAGCTTCATTTGTTATATATATAGCTATTTTGCGTGTCGATGATGTTGAGTGTGAACAGCAACAAAATGAATTCAATTTGGTTGCTCGTAAATAGAAAATATTGCTTTGGAAAATAATAAAATAAAACAAATATTAAATTTTTGCCACTTTATATTTGTGTTGTAGATGTTATATTGTATTGCAATTGTTTGGCTTAAGTTGCATTTAAATTGAAATTTGTTTGGTGCAAGGTGTCGTATGAGTGACATTTAAAGCATTGCGTTATGATGTTTTTTAAATAAGTATGCTAAATATTTTTATTAAATAAAATTTGTTTTTTTTAGCTTTTAAAATATTATTATATAATTTTAAATTAATTTAAAGTAATTATTTAATTGCATTTTTATACATTTTATTTGCTTTGTAGTAACACACTTTGTATATTTTATGAAAATTACGAATAAATTAAAAAATATGATATTTTATAAAAATAGCGATATTCAATCAAAATTACATCAGTCAATAAATCGTACGATATTTAATGAAATTACTATAATTAATAAAAATTAGATATTTTATAAAAATTATGAAAATGAAGATAATATTTAATACCTATAATTTAATTAAAATTTAATAAATCATAATTATTGAAATATATATATATATATATATATATATATATATATATATATATATATATATATATTTAAAATATTTATATTAAAAATGTGTGTGTTTTTTTAATGTAAAATGTGATATTTAAAAAATTACAATATTTAATAAAAATGCGATATTTAATAAAAGAAAACAATATTTTTAAAAATTAGAATGTTCAATTAAAATTATGATATGTAATAATATATACGATATTTAATGAATTGACTTTATTAAATAATTTAAAATAGATATTTATTGAATATTACGATATTCTTTAAAAAAAAAAAATTCTTTTACGATATTGTAAAAATTACGCTATTCAATGAATATTTCTATATTCTTCAATAAAAATATTTTATGAAAATAACGATATTTAAAAAATTCGATATTTTATGAAAATTGCGATATTAAAAAAAATGCGATATATTTTTTATATATCGTAAAATATCTTAAAAGAATTTTGACAACATATTGTTAAGGAAATTTAATATTTTTTAAAGAATACCGTAATATTCAATAAATATCTTTTTTTTTATTTTTCAATATAGTCATTTCATTCGATATTTAAAAAAAATACAATATTAAATTAAAATTATAATATTTAATAAAATGTACGATATGCTCTAAAAATTGTGATATTTTATAAAAAAAAAGATTTTTTTATGATAATTACGAATTAAATAAAACATTCAGTATTTCATTAAAAAAAGATATTTAATGAAAAATAAGTTATGCCTTGAAAATTATGTTAATACTTTACAGTTGTTTGTTAAAATTCTTTCTTCAAAATATTCTTTAATAATATTGTAAAAAATACGATATTCAATAAAAATTTCTATATTCTTAAATGCAAATAAAAATATTTTATTAAAATTTTGTCATTTCCTGAAAAATACGATATTTTATGAAATTGACGATGATATTTAAAAAAAAAAAATACGATATTTCAAAACAATACGAAATATAAAAAATATGAGCTTTTATAAAAATTACGATATTTTTCAATAAAAATAATATTTTATAAAATGTTTGTTATTTCTTTAAAAATACGATATTATATTAAAATTACGATATTTTATGTAAATTACGATATTTAAAAAATACGATGATTGTAAAAATTACAATATTTAATTAAAATTTTGATATTTTATACAATATACGTGAAATAATGATAATAGCGATATTTAATAAAAATAGATATTATTAAAAAATACGACATTATTTGAAAGTTACAATATGTTGTTAATATTCTTACGATATTTAATGAACGATAGATATTTAATGAAAATTGTTATTTGTTGAATTATTATTATTTGTTAAATTTTATTAAAATTTTGTTATTTCAAGAAAAATACGATATGCTATAAAAATTACAATTATATTAAAACTACAATATTTAATACAAAAATTATGTTATTTATTTATTTATTTATTTATTTATTTATTTATTTATCACAATTTGTTTATTATGAAATTGCAGAAAATATTTAGGTAATTTAAAAAAAATAATAATTTATATTTGCTGATATTATAAAATATATAAATTACGAGATACTGAAAAACTACGATGTTCTTCAATGACAGAAAAAATGAACATTAAATAAATTATTTTAAATACATAAAAAAATGATAATCTATTTCTAAAAAAAATATTTTATACTTACGATATTTTATGAAAACTACTATATTTTTTTGAAATCTATGCTATTTTTTAAATCTGTGATATTTTATGAAAACTACGATATTCCCACATGATCGTGAAAAGTCGAAGAAAGTTGTGAACATTTTAAAGAAAGATCCAAGCATATCTGGAAGGAAATTGGCGAGAAAGGCGGATTGCTCAGAATCTTTCGTGCGCAGGACTAAGAAAAAAGCTGGGTTGAAGACGTACAAGGTCCAAAAAGTTCCGGATAGAAATGCCGTCAAGAATGAAACCGCAAAACAACGAGCTAAAAAGCTGAACCAAGATTTTTTTTTAAAATTCGATTGCTGCATAATGGACGACGAAACTTATGTTTTAGCGGACTTTTCTCAGCTACATGGGCAGGAATTTTATACAGGCGATTCTCGAGGAAACATCGCTGAAAAATTCAAATAAAAAAAAATGACAAAATTCCCAAAGAAATTCCTTGTTTGGCAGGCAATTTGCAATTGTGGAAAAAGGAGCAGCTCATTCGTCGGGTACAATTAATAGCGAAATATATGTGAAGGAATGCTTGCAAGAGTGATTGCTTCCATTTTTACGCCAACATGAAGTGTCCACATTTTTTTGGCCTGACCTCGCTTCATGTCACTACAGCAAAACGGCCTTAGAGTGGATCCAACAAAATGCAGTGGTTTGGTGCCTAGAGAAGCCAATCCACCAAACTCTCCAGAACTCAGGCCGATTGAGAGATACTGGGCTTTAGTAAAAAGGGAGATGAAGACAACAAAAAAGTGGCCAAAGACCTTCAAGACTTTAAAAGAAAGTGGTCTTCAGCAGCTGTGAGCGTGTCGGACACTACCATTACAACATTAATGGAAGGGGTTCCGGAAAAATTAAAACTTTTTATTAAAAAATATTAATTTCAGTTTTTTTATATTTTTTTTTAAATCTAAAAATAATTTGCAAAATAAAATATTTTATTCTATAAAAATTCGATTACTAGATTTCTAGATTTTTACAATTTTGTAGCGGACAATTTTATTCGACGCAGTCCTTATTAATGAAATCTATGATATTTATGAAGTCTACGATATTTCATGAAATCTACGATATATTATGAAATCTACGATATTTTATGAAATCCACAATATTTTATGCATTTTACGATATTTTCTGATAATATCGTAGTTTTCATAGACAACATAGATTCAATATGTTGTTTATGAAAATTACGATATTTTTTGAAATCTACGAAATTTTTTGAAATCAACGTTATTTTTAAAATCAACAAATATTTTATGAAATTAACGATATTTTCTGATAAAATTCTATGAAATCTATTATATTATAAAAAAACAAGATAAGCTAATATGAAATGAAATCAACGATAATATAAGAAATCTTTGATATTCTATTAAATCTCAGTTGTTCTCTTATTTTATAGTTATATAAAATCTTTGATATTTCATTAAATTGACGATATTCTATAAAATATTCAATATTTACGATTCGTTTATATTACGATATTTATTAAAATTTATTTAATTTAATAAGCTATGATATTTTTTACTAAAATATTAAATATACGATATTATATTAAAATTACAATATTCTCTGAAATTGACGTTAGTATATAAAAATTACCATATTCTAGAATATTTACGCAACGATGTTTTATGAACTGGACGATAAAGATCTGGATTCTTTTATGAAATCTACGATATTATATAAAATTACAAATTTTTAAGAAATCTTCGATTTATTAAAAATGTTCAATGTTTTATAAAATTTACGATATTTTATTAAATTTTCAATATTACATTCAAATTAAAAAAAAATGATAATAAATATTATTCTATGAAATTATTTCAATTAAACTAAACTTGTGTTTTTTTTTAATTACAAAGAAGGATATTTTTAAATAAAAAAAAAAAAAATAATAAAAAAAAATATATATAATAAAAAAAATAAATAATAAAAAAAATAATAAAAAAAATAAAAGTATTTTAAAAACTTTCTGTGATTTTTTTCTATGCATTATAAGTATTAAATAAAGAATTAAATTACGATATTTTATGATATTTTACGATATTCCATGAAGTCTTTAATATTACATTGAAATTAAAGAAAATCCTATTAATATAATAAATCTGTTTGTTCGTTTGTACGTTTGTACGTTTGTACGTTTGTACGTTTGTACGTTTGTTCCGCTTCTCCGTCTAAACGGCTGATCCGATTTCCTTGAAATTTTTACCACAGATGCGGTATGGTCTGGAAGGAATGATAGGCTATATATGGGCGTGGCACCTCCCATACAACCTAAACTTTCAATACGATATAACTCGGCACTTTCACCAGCTACGAACATGAAACAAAAAACTCAAATACACAAAAAAAAATTAAAAACACAAAACCAAAAGCACAAAACAAAACAAAAGCAAAAATACAAAAACAAAAGCAATCACGTTTGTTCCGCTTCTCCGTCTAAACGGCTGATCCGATTGTCTTGAAATTTTTACCACAGATGCGGTATGGTCTGGAAGGAATGATAGGCTATATATGGGCGGGATTGGGCAAAGAGGCGTGGCACCTCCCATGCAACCTAAACACGATATAACTCGGCACTTTCACCAGCAACGAACATGAAACAAAAAACTCAAATACAAAAAAAAAAATAAAAACAAAAAAGCAAAAGCACAACACAAAACAAAAGCAAAAATACAAAAACAAAACCAATCACATAAAACCACAATCCAAACTAAATGAAAAACAAAAAAAGGAAAGAAAAAGAAAAACAAACTCACCACACTAAAACTAACCAAACTAAAACTCACCACACTAAAATTCACCCTTAAATTAACCACACTAAAACTCACCACACTAACATTCACCACACTAAAACTCACCACACTAAAACTCACCCCACTAAAACTCACCACTTAAAAACTCACCACACTAAAACTCACCACACTAAAACTCACCACACAAAAACTCACCACACTAAAACTCACCACACTAAAACTCACCACACTAAAACTCACCACACTAAAACCCACCACACTATAATTGACCACACTAAAACTCACCACACTTAAAAACACCACACTTAAACTCACCACACTCAAATTCACCACACTAAAACTCACCACACTAAAACTCACCACACCAAAACTAACCACAATTAAACTCACCACTCCAAAATTCACCACATCTAAACTCACTACACCGAAACTTACTACATTAAAACCCACCACTCTAAAACTTCTACTGGGAAAAACTCTACGGGGAAGAATTCTACGGGAAAGAATTCTACCGGGAACAATTCTACCGGGATAAATTCTACGTTGAGAATTCTACGGGAAAGCGTTCTATGTGGATTTTACGGGAAGATTTCTACTGGGAATAATTCTGCGGAGAAGCGCAGTCTGAGAAAAAATTGTCTTTGAGAAAAGTTGTTTTGGCGGAGAATTATTTGGTTACCACATTTATAAAACGAATAAAAAAATTTCAACAGCTAAGCACGGGCCCCTCATATCAATAATAAAAAAATGTTTTTTATATTAATAAAATCGCTCCATATCTTTGAATTCAGAAAATCCTGGCACGAGTCGTGCACGGGTCCAGCTAGTATTTAATAAATATTATTTTCTTAAATTTTGATATTTAATGAAAATTACGTTATTAATATTAAACTAAAAAATTTAGTTATTAAAAAAAAAGATATTTTTAAATAAAAAAAATAAAAAATAATAAAAAAATAAAAATATTGGCAAGAATGGCATTTTAAGTCTTGCACAAACTCTTTTAGCATAAATTATACCAGAAAATTAGAATAGCTTATAATACAAAATATTGTTAAGACAATTAATTTTTTAAATATAACTATATTAAAGCAAATTAATTAAACTTTTCAAAAGTATTTAAAAACATAAAAAATATTAAAGATAAAGTTACACCAAAAATGTACAAATCATGCGAAATGCGTAATTTTAACTATTATCAAACATTCTATTACAAGTTAATATTTATAATAATTTTTCAAAAGATTTTATTACTGAAATTGATGCTTGTTAGTTGCTGCAACTGCCTCTGTTATTGATATAAGAAAGTTTTGTATTTGAAGCAAAAGTTTGGCATAATTTTCTGCGTAGCTGCCTTTGAACGTTGGCGCATTATTTCGACGGTAATTTTGATTTTACTCTCAGTTTGTATTTTGTCTTGTGCACTTTGTAGCGAAAGTTTTAGTATTTTTCTATTTTTTTTCTGGTATTTTGGCTGCCGCTTTTAAAGGCTTTTCGCATTGTTGCAATATGTGCGAGAGTATGCCAAGTACTTGGTAACAATTTCACCTCTTTGTAAGTGCCACTCAAAGTATCAAAAGAAAAACAGCCTGATCGAGAAGCTTTGTGTATTGCAACGAAAGCTCTTAGGCAAGATTTGCAAATATTTGCAAGATGGCCTTGAGTGCTATGGTGATGGCGTTGTCGATGAATTTGGCTTTGATGCTAAAGTGCGTTGTAGCAAAGACACATAATGCAATAATTGAAACCAGAATTTTGTGCTAATGACGTGAAAACGTTGAGTTGTTAAAAAAATAATAGAAAAAGGTTTAAAGGTTTGCTAATTAATTGTTACACGTGTGTGTGATAAATGTTTGAGAAAATATCAAATTAATGAAAAAGGTTTTTCAAAGGTCAACAGTATAATGGAGTGTATTGAAAATTCCATTAGCACAGCGCGACAATATGTCTTTGCTGGTATGACGACAAGTACAAGCAGGACATCAAGAACAGCAGGACAAAACAAGAACAAAACAAGGACGACGAGGACAACTTTGACTTGCAGCACAAAACATTTTTCAACCAAGTTTTGTGATTGATATGGTTGTAGTCACTTCTGTACTTGTTGATGTTGTCTTTGTTTTAATACACTGAGCATTGAATGCGTGAGAATATCACTTTTTCTATTTTTACAGTATTTATTATAAGAATTTTGATTTTATGATTGAGTTTTTCGATAAAAAATATATATTTTTATATAATTTGTAACGTGACCGGTTCTCCGGGTTCAGAGCTGGGATATCCTCAGCGGGCTCCAGTAGTCCGCGCGTTACAAAATTTATTATTGTGCAGGGAAACCCTCATAGAAATGACCACACCGACACAAGTCTTTAATTTATGCGATATACATCGCGTTTATTGTGAGTTAGTATTATATTAATTAAGTATTTAATTATATAGCAAAATTCCCCGTGCGTTGTCTCTGCGTACTGTTGACGGGCCGCTGCTGCATACGGGCCTCTGCTGCATCCGGTCCCTCGCCGCTTCTAAATTTTATATATATGTAATCTTAACCAGACTTACTCCGCCGCCTTGCTGGAACTGCGCTTATCCTTGGTCCTTAACCAGGACGGGAAACTGAACCTCCGGTCACGGTACAACGCTCCTACGGATCTCGCCTGCAGAAAGCGTTGTAACCGATCGGTCTTGTCGAGGTCGAAGTCAGGAACAGAGAGAGAGCGAATTAACGCTGTGCAGCGCCTTTTAAAGGCCTGCGATTGGTGACTTGTTGCCTCGATTGTTGATTTGTTGACCGGTCGTTGGTGACTTGTTGCCCGCCGCTCTTGTAGTTTCGTCCATCCGTGTGAGCTTTCCCGCTCACCAGTGAGAGTGTGATAGTGACGCTTTTGTCGCTTCGCTCGCTGGTGAGTATGTGGTAGTCAAACACTCGTTGCCTTCTTCGCTTCACCAGCGAAAGCTTTGCTCACTGATGGGTGTTGGTGGCTTTCGTGCCACGTGCCTGTGCCTCGCTTATGTCGACGGCTTTGATTCCCACGCTGATTCTTATTCAACGCCGTACAGCAGCGTAAATGTGTGGTTACCATTTGCCCCCCAAATGGTACCGTCACACCCGGTCCCTACTTCGGGGTGGATGAGAGTGGAAGTCTTATGATGCTCACGACGTCCGAGTAGTTGATGCGGATCCGCCACCGATAGGCGCCGTGAAAATGGATACATGACACCCGCTTGTGGGCTGGCCTGTCTCGCCTTAGTCGGTGCACCGCTGCCATCACCTCTGGGGGAACCTCGTCGAGTCGCTCCGATGATGGTGCGTTCTCTGGGGGGTTGTCCTCGTTTGCCCCCGCCGTTGGAGCATTTGGGCTGTCCATACTGTTATGGTGGACGCTCATCTGGCTCTTGTGGCTGCTCTTACTGTGGTGGGTACTGCTGCTACCTCCACTACCGCTGCCTCTGCTACTTCCGCTACTACTGCCGCTGCTACTGCAACTGCTACTTCCGCTACTACTGCTACTCTCGTTACTGCTTCCGCTACTGCCGCTGCTGCTAGTACTGCTGCTACGCCTAACAGGCTCGTACTCCTTTCGTGCGGCTGCTGTGCGCCACGGTGTGGTCCGAGTTGCAGTGCTCACTGTCGAATGTGGTGACGTTGGTTCGGCCGCCTGCCGCGCCACTGGTTCTGCTGTCACTGCTTCGTTCACCACCGGCCACTGCTTCAGTAGCTGGATCTCGGGAAGCGTCATATGTCGTGCTGCTTCTGCCGTCGTTATGCGTGGGGCCCTCCGTGTCGCCCCTGGCTGACCACTCTGCGTAGTAATCACCGCCGTCCGCGGTGTGGTGCTGGTTGTTGCCTTGTCCTGGGCAGCTGCTACAGCCGTCCGCTGTGCACTCTGCCAATCTCCTGCTCTCTGTGGGGCGCTGATATTCGCGCCAGCCACCTCTGACCGCGGCATTATTGCTATGCCCGCGCCTCTTTGATTCTTCGCCTGCACAGCCGTCCGCTGTGAGACGCTCGTGGTCGCTTCGTCTGCAGCTGCTACAGCCGTCCGCTGTGCAGTCTGCGTGTTCGTCGCTGGTGGTGGGGCGCTGATTGACACGCCCGCCACCTCTTGGTGCGTCTGTGTCGTCACCTCTTCGCTGCGTCGCTGTTGCGCTTGTGCGGCGCCTTGCTTTGCGGCGTCCAAAACCTCCTCAATCTGGGTGCCTACAGCCGTCCGCTGCGTACTCCGCCAGACATCCTCCCACTTTGGAGCGCAGGTTTCCCAGCCTACGGCCTCTTGGCTCGTGTCCATTGCCACATCGTGGCTTTGCTGCTGCGTCTGTGTGGCCACTTGCTGTGTGACGCCAGTCGCCTCTGTCGTTGTCGCAGGCGCGACCCTCTGTCGCGTCATTACTGCCTCTGTTGCTGTTGCAACCATCTGCTGCGTTGGGGCCTTCACTGCCCTTTGTGCCGGACGTCTTGAAAGATCCGGCCATGCGATGCCTATCGCCGTGTCCGCTTCCCGGGCCAACTGGCGAATTTGCTTAGCCACGTCCTCTCGTTTGGTAGCGCCTTCTTTCCCCGAAAACCAATTCGCCCTGTTGATAGGCGGAACCAAGTTGTTCAAGGGGTCTCGTCGCAATGACTCCACATTGCGTAACAGATATACGCCGCAGTCCGTCAAATTCGGCTGTTGTGGTACTCTCACCTCGTAACACGGCATGTTCTTCTCGGTGAACTCATGCCCGGTCGCGCCACCTTTCCTTGAGACCTCCGTCAAGAATCTACGCACCTTTGTAGCAGCGTGTTTGCGCGATTGTATGGCCAGCGAGTCTATGATGAGGATGCACGGCCGCTGTCCTTGCATACCGTCGCCCTGTGTCGCGCGCCATGCGGGATCCTGTGGCGCCGCGCCCTGTAGACAGATCGCCGCCAAATACCAGTGCAGGTTCTCGTTGATTGGCACCAACAGCAGATCCTGTGAGAACGGATCCATCTTTCTGGTCCACGTCTTCGCGCAGCGCTCGATGTCATTCGTCATGCTTGTGTAAAAGAACGTATCATACGCATACATTCTTCTGCCCGGAACTACATCTTCGGTGTTTCGTAGTGCCCACTGCACCCCGAAATTCACGATCGTATCGTTCACGAATCGCCCTGCCGCTAAGAATCGGTAGTCGCCGATGGTCACCGCTACACCGCGCCCCATCGGCGGGTAGGTGAACAAATGCCGGGTATCACCATCACGTTCCATGACTGCTGACAATTCTGGTATCACCTGCTGTCGCTCCCGCACTCCGGCAATCATTGCGGCACCTGCTGCCGTGTTCCGGATGCTCTGCGTTGTTGGTGCGATTGGGGCGCCTGCGTTTGCCCTTGCAACTGCGGTGCTAGTTGCCTTCGTTGCCGTCACGGCGCTTGTCGTCGCCGTCTCCCCCGCCGCCAGAAATGCTGGGAAGGCTCCTGTGTGAGCATGGGCTTCTACACGCAGTCGCTTACCGCGTCCTTCGAGCACCTCGACGTATTCTGGGCCCAGCGGTTGAGTGCGTCTCGTTTGCTGGAGACTATCCAACAACTTCTGCCGATAATGCGCTGCACTTTCGGCCAATTTATTTGGATCACAATTATCCATCGTAATTTAAATCAAAAATGTTTGTTTAATTGTTTGCTGTGATTTACTGAAATCTTCACTTTTAAATTTTTTCTAGGTTCGTTTGAATTTAGCTTTTATTTCGCGGCGCACATGTGTCGTTATTGACGATCGCGTAACTAATGACGCCGATGAGTCATGATTGTTTCGTATGATGTTATGCTTCGTTCGTGCCACGCACTCGACTCGTTCGTGCCACGGCTCGTTCGTGCCTTCGCGAATTGTTGCGAACCGAATTCCGCGAAATTTGACTATTTGAATTTTAACGGCCGTCGCCTACTTGCGCACTTCGCACACATTGCAATGGTCATGTGTGTGTGTGCGCGCGGTGCTCTGCTTTCTGAATGCGCCTGAGCGCCGGCGTCGAAAGCTCTGCTTCTCCCCGCTCTCTGTGCGTAGCTCCCTCTCAGCGTGCACGCACTTGGGGTTGATTTGTGCTTTTTCGCTGTGAGTGTCACGTCCGTCTATTTTACAACGGATTGGTTTGACATTTCTCGCCGCCTGCGTCGTTGTTATTTCCCCACCGCTTCTTTGCTCAGCGGTATTTAATGACTTAATCATTTTAGGCTCCTTGGAGCGTAGATTTTTAACACGACATTGATTATTACTTTTAGGCTCCTTGGAGCGTAGATTTACAACACGACATTGATTATTACTATTAGGCCCCCTTGGGCGTACATTTTCGACACGACATTTATTATTAATATTAGGCCCCCTTGGGCGTAGATATTGATTATTACCTTTAGGCCCCCTTGGGCGTAGATTTTGATTATTAGTTTTAAGCCCCCTTGGGCGTAGATTTAAACGATAATTACTAATATTTTCCGCGCTACATGATGGCGTTTTAGTGTGCATTTTAGGCTCCGCAGAGCGTAGATTTTTACTATTTCTATCAGCGCGTTCTACGCGTCTCTGTCGCGAGCGGTCGTCGCGCGCGTTTCCCTTCATCGATCTGACGTCCTCTACTTGCCCGCAAGCTTCCCTTGACGTCGTACAATTCACCTGTTGCACCTGCGCTTTGTTTCCGTTGTGGCCCTGATCTCCACTGAAGTTTCCATCGCGGAAAGGGTTCTTGTGGGCCGTGACCGTTGTGCGAAATGGATTCTTTAATCTCGCTGTCGCCTGGTGATCAACTACGTTGCTCTGGTGATTGTTGTTTGACCGCATCTCATTCTGCTGCCTCGGTGGCGTCCTTGCTGCTGCTGCTGTTTCGTCCGGCATCGCGTCTGCTTGATGAAACTGTTTTATTTCACTAAGATGAGCTGTCCTTGTCTTCGACTGGCCCAATCTCTTGACCACGGCTATCACCGGTGACTCGTACGTGAGTACCCTGTATGGTCCGTCAAACTTCGGTGCCAGTTTCGCTGCGAAACCGTCCACCGCCTTGGATAGATGATGCTGCTTGATGAGCACCAGATCACCTACTGCTGGTTTCCAAGATCTCCGCCTCAAATTGTAGTGGCGCGCCTGATCTTGTGCCGCCTTGGCCAGCTGTCGCCTTACAACTCCAAATACCTCACGCAGCTCCGTGGCCCGCTCGTCGGGAGTCTGCGTCTCCACGCCTGTTCCCACGGTGACTTCATCGTAAAGGGCCTTAGGAAGCCGCGGCTCCCTCCCTTGCGTTAAATATGCCGGGCTGTAACCCGTAGTTTCTGAAATACTAGAATTTATAGCCAACGAAATTTCAGCTAACTGTTCGTCCCATCGGTTCTGCTGATGTCCTGACAACTGTGCGATGATGGTTTTTAACGTCCTGTTGGCTCTTTCGGTCGGGTTCTCCTGAGGTGTGTATGGCGCCGTGAATTGGTGCTTCACGCCCATAATCTGAAGAAACCGCCGAAACGAGTTACTCGTAAACTGCGCCCCGTTGTCCGTGATGAGTACCTTGGGGACGCCATATCGCGCCAATATGCGTTCACGAAATGCGCGCTGCAGGCTGTCGCTCGTGGCTTTTCGTAATGGCACCATTTCGGTCCATTTGGAAAATTTATCAAAGAATACGAGCAGCATCGTGTTTCCGTGTTTTGAACGCGGTAAAGGCCCAACAAAATCAGCGCACAGCCATGCCCATGGCTCCTCCGCTATTTTAGTCAGCATTTTCCCTGCCGGCTTTTGTTGCGACACCTTGAATTTCTGACATGACTCGCAGTTGCGCACATATCGCCGTATGGTTCGAGTCATGCCTGGCCAGAAATATCACCTTGATACGCGAGCGATCGTCTTACGAACACCCATGTGCCCTGCGGTGGCGTCGTCATGGTTCTCGCGCATCACCTGAGCGCGGCGTGGTGTCGGAACGCACAGCTTCCATGCTGCGCCGTCGCTGTCACTTGTGTGTTGTGGTATGTGCCTGTATAGATTCCCATCCTCAATGGCGTAATCTGCAAATTTCTCCGGTTGCTCTCGAACTTCCATCATTCGTCTGTCTGTCCATGCACAGCGTCCTTCGGCTGATGCCTCTTCTCCGGTCTTCATTAGCGTCTCCAACGGCTGCCTGGATAACGCGTCAGCCACGACATTCAGCTTTCCTTTCCGGTACTGGATGTCAAAGGTGTGCTGTTGTAATTCTAACGCCCAGCGCGCTATTCGCCCTGATGGGCTCTCAATGGAATTCAACCACTTGAGAGACAAGTGGTCTGTTATGACCAGGAACCTGTAGCCTTCCAGATATGGTCGCATCTTTCTGATTCCCCACACTATTGCCAAGCACTCCTTTTCCGTCGGCGAGTAATTCTCCTCTGCCTTATTTAGCCTGCGGCTTGCGTATGCTATTACGCGTTCCTTATCGTCGATCTCCTGCGTCAGCACTGCTCCCAGCCCGTAGTTGCTAGCGTCGGTCTGCAATGTGAACTTTTTCGTAAAGTCAGGGCAGCCTAGCACCGGTGCCTCGGTCAGCATGCTCTTCAACTTATCAAACGCCTTCTGCTGCTCCTCCGACCAGCTGAAGTGCTTTCCCTTTTTCAACAATTTTGTCAAAGGTTGCACCACATCCGAAAACTCGGGTACGAATCTCCGGTACCATGAGGCAATGCCTAGACACTGGCGTACCTCCCGAACATTCGTTGGTGGTCGTAACTCACGTATTGCGGCAATCTTATCCGGGTCTGTGTGAATACCTTGGTCACTCACCATATGGCCAAGATATTTGATTTCACGTTTGAAGAAATCGCATTTTTCCTTATTGAGCTGCAACTTGGCTCGCCTCAATCTCCTGAAAACTTCCTTCAAATTTGCCATGTGCTCCTCCAGCGTGGATCCCGTGACAATAATGTCATCCAGGTAGGCGAACGCGTGCGGCTCCATGTCTGGTCCTATGACACGGTCTAATGCGCGCTGAAACGTCGCTGGCGCTGAGTGCAATCCAAATGGCATCACTCGCCATTGATACAGCCCTCGTCCAGGCACTGTAAACGCGGTATACTCCTTGCTGCTTTTCTCCATTGGAATCTGCCAATAACCGTTCTTCAGATCCAAACTGCTGATATATTTTGCGTTCCTCAAGCGGTCCAAAATATGATGGATCCGTGGCAGTGGATAGGCATCAGGCACTGAATGTGCATTCAGCTGCCTGTAATCGATACATAGCCGCCATTGTCCCGTCTTCTTCTTCACCAAGACTATAGGCGCGCTATGTGGGCTCCTTGATGGCTCTATGCATCCTTTTGCGATGAGTGCGTCCACTTCCTCATTGATGACCGCCTGCATCGCTGGGTTTTTGGGGAAATAGCGTTGCTTGATGGGGCAATCATCCTTCATAATGATTTTGTGGGTGGTGATGTCCGTAGTCCCTCCATTGTTCACAAATTTTCCCAGCTCCTCCTGTAAAAATTGTTCGATCATATCTCGTTCGCTACGTGTGTCGGGTCGCACCACTGTGCAAACTGGCGACTGGTCGGGCTGCCGCGCTGTCTCCCTCAGCGTGACGCTCTGCCCACCACAACTCAATGTGGCGCCTGCTTGCTGCAAAAAGTCCATCCCCAGGATGATGTGGTCGACCACGTTGGGTAACACCAACAGTGTCAAGGGACACTCCTTGTTGCCTAGCCTGCCCATCACTCGAATCTCCTCTCTTATGTGCCTGGTGGCGCCGTCCGCCATGCGTACGTGGACATCCGTACTTCTATAGTTGAATGGTGTGCGGATCATTCTCGCGCAGAACTCGCTTACAAAGCTGCGCGTCGCGCCTGTGTCCACCGTTGCGATTGCCAATTCATCGTTGATGGCAATCGTCGCCACGATGCGGGTCGCCTCCTGTTTCAATACGTCAGTGGGGTACGGGGTGAGATTGTAGGAACCGCCAGCCCTCGCTACTGGCGACTCCTTCGGCCATTTCCCGAACGTCGTCTGCAACACTCAGAAGCACGCACGCCCCTGCGCCCGCATTCCCAGCAAAACGTGACCGCGTCATTGCGGCAACCTGCTTGATAATGGCCGTCGCGCCCACATCGCCTACATGCCGTCCTCGGATTAATCTTCATCCTGCTGACATCGTTCCCTCGTTGATTAGGCTCCTCTCTCGGTGGTGTCGCGCGATCGCTCTCGTCTGCGTCGCTCAACCGCCTATCACTTTCTTCTCGTGGCCGCGCCGTGTACTGTGGCCGCGTCTGACTGCTCCTACTAGCGTCGTTCAACCACCTATTGTTTTCCCCTCTTGGCCGCGCCATGGGGTATGGTTCCGCATGACCGCTCCTTTTAACATCGTCCAACCGCCGATTATGTTCTTCTCGCGGCCGCGCCGTGTGCTGTGGCTGCGTCTGACCGTTCCCTCGAATCACATCGTAGTCGTCTGCCAAGTCTACCAGTTCGGTTATCGTCGTGAAGTCGCGGCGCCGAATATAGAGTTGGTACTCCTGACGGCAATTCTTGAATATCCGCTCCATCTGCGCCTTCTCCTCGTAATGCGTATGTCGCATCATATCGCGCATACTAATCACAAAATCTTTAAATGCCTCTCGCGGTCGCTGTGTTCGCTTACGTATGGCGTCATCTAGATCCTCGAAGAACCGTGGCGGCAGGAAAAACCGTAGAAATCCCTTTTTGTAGTCGCTCCACTGGTGACACGGTGCATAATTGGTCCGGTGCCATACTAGTGCCCTTCCCAGCAGAAGTTCCTGTATCGCGTATGGAACGCAGTCGGGGTCGACGTTATGGACCCGCGTTAACTGCTCAACGCGCTCTATAAATACCAGCGGGTCACTGGTGCCATTAAACTTTATTGGCCACTTCCTGATGCGGTCCATCGCGGCCTCAGGTGTCACAGACGCACCTGTACGAGCTGCCGATGAGGGATGGGTTGCCACCGCATCTGCAAGTGGTGGCCTGCTCTGTCTGTCCGATGATCGATACCCCGGTGTATCGTTACTGTTGAGCGGTGCCATATGCGCCTGTTGCTGTTGTGCCATATGCGCCATATGTGCCATATGCGCCTGTTGCGCCATATGCGTTTGTTGCTCCTGCGCCATTTGCGCCTGATGTGTATGCTGCGCCCCTTGCGCCTGATATGTCTGCTGCGCCCCTTGCGCCTGATATGTCTGCTGCGCCCCTTGCGCCTGTTGTGCCTGCTGCGCCCCTTGCGCCTGATATGTCTGCTGCGCCCCTTGCGCCTGATATGTCTGCTGCGCCCCTTGCGCCTGTTGTGCCTGCAGCGCCATTTGCTGCACCATTTGTTGCGCCATTTGCTGCGCCATTTCCATAATTCTTGTCTGCTCCTGTTGCTGAGCCGCTTGCGCAATTCGCGATTGCTCCTGTGGTGCCTGTTGCGCCTGCTGCGCCATTGGCGTAATTCCTGTTACGCTTGTTTGGGTTGTGTACCGCATCGGTTGCGTGCCAGCCGTTGAAAAAATGCACGGTGACGTAGATCGCACTGACATCAACGGCCTGGTGCTGAAGGTGGGTAGCGTCCACACCTGCTCACCTGTAGTAAAAATTTTAAATTTTGACTCACCAGAGTGTAGCGTTCCGTCCGTCGTTGACATCGTGTTTGTGGTTTGTGGGACGAATGGTAGATTGAAGAGCTCCTGAAACCCGGTGTCACTTGCTACCGGCAATGGCGAAGCCCCTTTGGCGTGTTTCAGCTCCAATTTTCCTAGGCGCTCCAGCTCCTCAGCTGTGCGCTTGCCGTCATTTACGTAAGCGGCAAAATTCCTACGCAGTTCTTCGACGGTACCGCTCCCGTCGAGACCGAACTCTGCGGCATACTTGGTGAGGTCCTCCCGGCGGAGACCGTATACCCAGGTTACTTTTACCATGGCGATTATCTTTTATGATATTTCTTTTTTTTTTTCTCACTAGCTTTCGTGTCACCGACTTGTTCGTTTCACAGACTTTTCGTTTTACTGATCTTTGTTCGTTTCACTGATTTTCGTTCGTTTCACAGACTTTGTTAGCTTTCGTTTCACAGACTTTTTTTTTTTTTTTGTCTCACCGCGCTTTTGTTTTATATTTTTAGTGCGTTCCTTTAATTATTTTACTAGCGCTCTCTTTTTTTTTTCTTTTCCACTGTGTATCAGTTCTTTTTATTTCACTTTAGTTTCTTTATGCCGCACTCGGCCCCGTTTATGCATTTGTTTCTATGCTTATTTTAACTAGCGCCTTTTGGGTTTTATTTATTTAATTTGTTCCTTTATTTAGTTCACTCGCGCTTTTTCTTTTAACCAACCGACTTCGATTCCTCGACCATACTTTTTCTTTTCACTGTCTCATTTTTCTGTGTTCGCTCTCTGTTCTTTTTTTTTTTTTTCTTTGTTCTTTTACACGCACATATTTTCTTTTCGTTTTCTGTTCATCTTACACGCACATAATTACTTTTTAATTCTTAATTTCTTTCATGTCTTTCTACCGAAAATTTATCGACAACGTTCACTTTGCTTATTTTTTTTTTCTTTAACTCACTCGCGACGCAGTGTGCTTTCTATGTTTTGTGCACAATTCCTTTTGTTTTGCACTAAGGGTCCCTGCTCGGGCGCCATGTAACGTGACCGGTTCTCCGGGTTCAGAGCTGGGATATCCTCAGCGGGCTCCAGTAGTCCGCGCGTTACAAAATTTATTATTGTGCAGGGAAACCCTCATAGAAATGACCACACCGACACAAGTCTTTAATTTATGCGATATACATCGCGTTTATTGTGAGTTAGTATTATATTAATTAAGTATTTAATTATATAGCAAAATTCCCCGTGCGTTGTCTCTGCGTACTGTTGACGGGCCGCTGCTGCATACGGGCCTCTGCTGCATCCGGTCCCTCGCCGCTTCTAAATTTTATATATATGTAATCTTAACCAGACTTACTCCAGGCCGCCTTGCTGGAACTGCGCTTATCCTTGGTCCTTAACCAGGACGGGAAACTGAACCTCCGGTCACGGTACAACGCTCCTACGGATCTCGCCTGCAGAAAGCGTTGTAACCGATCGGTCTTGTCGAGGTCGAAGTCAGGAACAGAGAGAGAGCGAATTAACGCTGTGCAGCGCCTTTTAAAGGCCTGCGATTGGTGACTTGTTGCCTCGATTGTTGATTTGTTGACCGGTCGTTGGTGACTTGTTGCCCGCCGCTCTTGTAGTTTCGTCCATCCGTGTGAGCTTTCCCGCTCACCAGTGAGAGTGTGATAGTGACGCTTTTGTCGCTTCGCTCGCTGGTGAGTATGTGGTAGTCAAACACTCGTTGCCTTCTTCGCTTCACCAGCGAAAGCTTTGCTCACTGATGGGTGTTGGTGGCTTTCGTGCCACGTGCCTGTGCCTCGCTTATGTCGACGGCTTTGATTCCCACGCTGATTCTTATTCAACGCCGTACAGCAGCGTAAATGTGTGGTTACCATTTGCCCCCCAAATGGTACCGTCACAAATTTAAGAAAATTTACTATTTTTCTTGAAATAAATATTCGATATTTTACACATTTGTTAAGTTTTTTGAAATACACATTTTCTATGTTTTTTAATTTTTTCTATGAAATATCATTTTTCACAAAAGAAAATTGTTCTATTTGATAAGATTTTCAATGTTTTAATTTAAAAAAAATATTTTCTATATAAATTAGAAATATTTAGTTATATTTCGAAAAATATCAATTTTAATCAAACAAAAAAACTAGATTTCCTAAATTATAAATTTTCCAAAATTAATGATTTCTAGATTTTTAAAATTATCGATTTCTAAAATTATCGATTTTCTAAAATATCGATTTTTCATTTAACGATTTTCTTAAAATTTTTTCGCAATAAACAAATTCGAAGTTTTTACACATTTTCTATGTTTTACGTATCAATATTCTATGAAATATAATTTTCTATGTTCTATGAATTCAAATTGTTCTACGTTATAAGATTTTTCAATGTTTTAATTAAAAAAAAATTAATATTTACTATGTAAATTAGAAAAACTTGGTTATTTTTCAAAAAATATAGATTTTTATCAAACAATAAAAAACTATATTTCTAAAAATGTAAATTTTCGAAAAAAAAATACCAATTTTCTAATAATATGGACAATTCTCGATTTTTAAAATTATCAATTGCTACAATTATCGATTTTCTAATTTATCGATTTTTAATTTATCGATTTTCTTAAAATTATGTTTTTCTAAAAAAAAATCTTTTCTAATAATATTAACATTCTAGATTTTTAAAATTATCAATTACTACAATTATCGGTTTTCTAAAATATCGATTATTCATTTATCGATTCTCTTAAAATTATGTTTTTCTAAAAAAAAATATTTTATAATAATATAAACATTCTAGATTTTTAAAATTATCAATTACTACAATTATCGGTTTTCTAAAATATCGATTTTTAATTTATCGATTTTCTTAAAATTATGTTTTTCTAAAGAAAAAATATTTTCTAATAATATTAACATTCTAGATTTTTAAAATTATCAATTACTACAATTATCGGTTTTCTAAAATATCGATTATTCATTTATCGATTTTCTTAAAATTATGTTTTTCTAAAAAAAAATATTTTCTAATAATACTAACATTCTAGATTTTTAAAATTATCAATTACTACAATTATCGGTTTTTTAAAATATCGATTTTTCATTTATCGATTTTCTTAAAATGTTGTTTTTCTCAACAAAATTATTGTCTCTGTTAAAAAAAATGATTTAATAAATATAATGTTTTACGAATAATATCGATTGTTGAAAGACAAATTTTAAAATGGTTTAAATATTAAACTTTTCGATTTATTACAAAATATGTCCCAGATTTAGTTAATACTTAAATATATATGAAAAATTAGACAATTCATAAATACGTATTTTCTAAAAATATCGATATTTCAAAAAAAAAAAAAAAATCTAAAAATATTATTATTTTTTTTTACTTTTATCGTCTTTCAAAAAATATCGATTTTTACATTTTTTGATTTGTATAAAATATCGTTTTTTTGTAAAATAATTGACTTTGTAAAAAATTTCAATTTTAAATAAAATATTGATTTTCTAATAAAAAAAAACACATTTGTTCAATAAAATCGATTATAAAAATAAAATTTGTTCAAATTTAAATTGTTAACATATCGATTTATTACAAGATATGTATCAGGTATAGTAAATATTTGATTATATATGAAAAATTAGAAAATAAATAAATAATGATTTTTAAAAATATCGATTTTTAACAGAAAAAAATCGATTTTTCTAAAGTTATTATTTTATTTTTAATTATTATTTTTTTTACTAATGTATGAATATTTTAAACATAGATATACAAAAACATATAAAAAAAAAACAATTTACTGAAGTTTGTTTGACTGAATCTTAAAGAAAATAGCGGTTTCAAAAGAAATGTCGGTTATAAATTTTGATTTACCAGTTCATCCAAAATTAATATCAATTATTCAAAAAAAAATTCTTAAATATAGATTTTACTACAATTGTTGATGTTTTCAAAATTTAACGATTTAATTAAAAATATCGATTTATTTAAAATGTGTTATCGATTGTTTATGAGTATTGACTTATTTCCAAATGTATCAATTAAGTTCAAAATATCGATTTATTTAAAAATATATCGAGTTTATAAAAATTGTCTACTTTATTTAAATATTTATCGAATAAAATATATATATATATATATATATATATATATATATATATATATATATATATATATATATATATATATATATATATATATTAAAACAATCCATTTAAAAAATATCGATTTATTTAAAAATGTATAGTGTTTCAAAAAATTAAAAAGAAAATGTCAACATTTTTTTTAAATCTGCAAGAATATCGACGTATTACAAAAATATCGATATTACATCAAATGGCGATTTAATTAAATGTTTATATTGCTTTTATTTATTTAAGATAATGGTTTAGATTTATAGTCAACTAAATACAAATAAAAATTAACTTTTTCAAAAAAAAATATCGAAAATTTGATAGCGATTTTCAAAAATAGTGATTATTAAAAAATTTCGATTATTCAAAAATATCGATTATTAAAAATATTGATTATTCAATATAATCGATTATTCAAAAATATCGATTTTTCAACAAAATCGATTGCTCGAAAGTATTGTTTATAACAAAATTTTTGAATTTTCTAAAGATATAAATATTTATAAATATCGCCTTGTTATTCGATAAAATTATGTTTTTCCGAAAATTATCGATAATCATAATTAACGAATTTCTATAAATATTCATTTAATAAAAAAACCCTAATAAAATGATTTAAAAATATAAATTTTTCTATATTATCAATTTATATATTATTTTGAAATAATCGATATTTTTTGAATTTATTTATAAATAATATTTTTTTTTTAAATCGATTTCCTCTTAAAGATTTTTTCTTAAATGTTCAATTTATTTTTATTTTATTGAATTTCTAAAAAAAATCGAATCGAACTATCAATTAATATTAAAATATCGACATATTTAAAAATAATGTTTTATTTTAAATAATATCGATATTCTCTAGAACCAAAAATATCGATTTTTCAAAAAAATCGATTGTTTGAAAGTATTATTTATTACAAAATCTCGCCTTGTTATTCGATAAAATTATGTTTTTCCAAAAATTATCGATAATCATAATTAACGAATTTCTATTAATATTCATTAAAAAAAAACCCTAATAAAATGATTTAAAAATATAAAATTTTCTATATTATCAATTTATATATTATTTTGAAATAATCGATATTTCTTGAATTTATTTATAAATAGTATATTTTTTTTAAATCGATTTTCTCTTAAAGATTTTTTTCTTAAATGTTCGATTTATTTTTATTTTATTGATTTTCTAAAAAAAATCGAATTAATATTAAAATATCGACATATTTAAAAATAATGTTTTATTTTAAATAATATCGATATTCTCTTAAACCAAAAATATCGATATATTTTTTTTTTTGTTGTTGATTTCTAAAAAAATATCATTTTTGAAAATGATATCGGCACACTGTTGAAATATAAATATTATTCATTAATATTATAGTTATTTAATTTCTATAAAATTTTGATAGTATCGAGAAAAATTTATTTTATTTTAGTTTTATATAAGGTTTAATAAATTTAAAAAAAGAAAATTTAAAATCTCATTAAATTAAAATAAGTTAAACTTATTTTGAAAAATTAAAAATGAATTATTTCAAATTCTATAAAATTTCTTCTGTGTAGCTTGTTACACAAGACAAAGTTCTGAAATCCATCTGTTCGTTGGCATCACTTACGTGTTTTGCTGGTGCTACATACTGCTGCAGCAAGCAGCTACGTGACCGGGTAAATTAACAGTTTTGCGAAAGCTTTCGATATCTTCAGGATGAATAATAGTGGGCGAAGCGAACAGAAGTAGGAGTGCTGCATCGTAATCAAACACAGAGTGTGTGGGTGGCACTCAGTAGTGACTACTAGGAACAGCAGAAGGAGTTGCTACTGCGCTGCACTGAGGTGCACAATCGCAATCGCAACCGGAAACGCTGCTCGGTTACACATTGAAATTCAGCATGTGATGCGCAACACGATGATGAGTGTCGTTGTTGTTTTTGTTGTTGTTGTTATTGCTGAGTAGAAGGATGAACGAAGGATGTGGCGGCATCCTTATGAACAACGATAAATGATACGGTGTTTGATTGTAGTTCTATGGTTTATTTTTTCAACTTCTTAGATTTTTTGTCTTTTTTTTTGTTATTTTGGGAAATGTTCATCTCTTTCGAAATGTAATTCGATTGAGGGAATGTGTAAGCGAATGAGTAGTGAGTACAAAGTACTATAGGGAGTGGGTAAAATACCGAGTTGGCAAAAATACAAAAAAAATACGTAGGTACTATAGAAAATGAGTTAAACAAGGATTGCGAGAAACAGTAGTTGAGAGATAACTATACAAGTTGGACACATGAATGAATAAATCGAATGAATCGATGAATAAACGAATAAATGCAACAAGTGTGGCTGCACGTAGTGTGGTCTTGCGAAATGTATTTGCTGTGGCCAAATATATTACTTTATTTTGCGTGTTGCTCTTGCATTGGCGCAAATTGCCACATTTGTCAGTGGCAGCTGCTGGGGGCATCCTTTGAAATTTTCGAAATAAGCGCAGATTTATTGCAAGTAATTTTGAAGTGCAATTGTTTTTCAACGCAATAAAAATTACATTTTTTTTTTAATTTTTTCTACTTCCTTTTGTGATTTATCCGATGACACAATGTATTTTAACAGTTGATTAATAAAATTTGGTGATATAATTTTAATTTGAAATTTAAAAATTTTTCAATTTTAATAAAGTTGATATTTTAGTGCAATTTCAAGGTTCTATTAAATATAAATTTTATGAAATTCTTTACTATTATGGAGTTTCCATGAAATAATTGAATTTCAATTTTTTTCAATTTTAAATTATAAGATTTTTTTTAATTTTTATGAAATTTTGTAAATTCTATGAAATTTGAAGAATTCTATTAAATTTAAAATTCTGTGAAAATTTTACAATTCCTTACAATTTTGAAAACTCTATAAAATTTTGAAAATGGTATGAATTTGGTAAAGCTATCAAATTTCTTACAAAATTCTATGATATTTGGAAAATTCGATGATATTTTCGAAATTCTATGAAATATGGAAAATTCTATGAAATTTTGAAAATTCTATGAATTTTGAAAATTCTATGAAATTTTAAAAATTCTATGAAATTTTGAAAATTCTATGAATTTTGAAAATTCTATGATTTTTAATTCTATGAAATTTAAAAATGCTATGTTTTAAAAATACTATGAATTTTTAAATTTCATTGAAGTTTTTAAATTTTTACTATGAATTTTAAAAAGTTTATCAATTCTATGAATTTTATAAATTTTATGAATTTATATATTCTATGTTTTTATAACTTCAATGATTTTATAACTTCTATGAATTTTTTAAAATTTTATAAAATTCCATTAAATTTTTAAATTTTATGAAATATTTGAATTTTAAAATTCAATGTAATTTTTTAATTTCTTATGTATTTTTAAAATTCAATGTTATTTTTAAAATTTAATAAAAATTTAATTTAAAATTAAATGAAATTTTAAGAGGCAATGAAATTAAAAAAAAAAACTATGCAATTTTTAAAATTTTATGAAATTTTGAATTTTTACTAAATTTTAAACTTTTATATAATTTTAGAAATTCTATGATATATTAGAAATTCAATGTTATATTGAGTATTCAATGAAACTTTTGAATTGCTATTATGGATTTCGTGTATATCTTAAAAAAAATTTATTCCTGTGAATGTATTAGAAATTCTATGAAATTTTTGAATTTCTATGAAAATTTTGAATTACTATGATATTTTTGAATTTTTATAAAATATTTGAATATTTTAAAATTTTTGAATTTCTGTAAATTTTTAAAATTCTATGAAATTATGAAAATTCTATGAAATTTTGAAAATTCTATGAAATTTTTAAAAGGTGAGAAATTTTTGATTTATTTGATACTACTTAGCTGGACTCGTGCACGACTCGTGAAAAGATTTTGTGAATGCAAGGATAAGGAGTGATTTTATTAATATAAAGAACATTTTTATTATTTATATCAGTGACCCATGCTTCGCTGTGGACGTTTTTATTTGTTTTATTTGGTTTTGGATACTCCATGGACTTTATGCATAGTAATGCAAATTGTCATAAAAATACAATAAGTGGTTTTGCAATGAATCTGAATGATACACCAAAAATAAAAATGGGTGTAAAAGTGGACGTGGTCAACTATGTAGTGACCTTCTTCTGGGTATGTAGGATATATATTCCAAATTTTAAGAAAATCCGTGCACAGGTTTAAGTTTGCATAGCGCACAAACAAACAAACAAACGGAAAATGAGTTTTATATATACAAATATAGATTTTTAAAATGTCTCTGAACCTTTTAAAATGCAATAAAATGTTCTAATGCTATGTAATTCTTAATTTTCTATGAAGTTTTTTAAATCCTAATATTTTATAATTAAAATGTTATACATATTTCAATTACTATAAAATTTTTAAAATTTTATTTTCAGACTACAAAAATTAAATCCAATAAAAAACTCATTAGACACAAATTAAATTAGACAAGTATAAGTTTTCATTATACTTGTTGTTGTGGTGACTACTTATACAACAAAAAAAAAATCGTAAAAATATATACATCATAAAGTTAAGTTGAGTCGCAACAACATGAGTAGCAATAAAACATAGCAAAATAATAGGCGAAAAATGCAAGCGGCATTCCCTAACAAAAATGCGTCTAATTTGTTTCAATCAACGCTGCTTAAACTTTACTCCAAAGAATAATAAACAAATCTTGAGCGATTTTTCATGAGGCACAAGAAGACTTTTGAATTCTTCTAATAATAAAAGTAGAAAATATATAAAGAGAATATGAAAAAAAAAGCACAAAGAGAATTAAAAGTTGTCCGGGGAGCAATTTTTGCGGCTGTGCCGTATACAATGCGTTCGAAATAAAACTCGAAACCAGCGAATTAATCAACGAAAATTATTCATTATGCGCAGAAGTGTGAAAGGCATTGAAATGAATTTGGGCTAGAAACTGAAAATGTTGTAAAAAGATATATTAGATTTTTTTAGAATATATTGGGAGAAAAAAGTAAAAATAATAATAATATATATTAATACAAATTTTTAAAATAATAAAAATCTTAAAAGAAAATTTAATAAAGAGAAAATATTAAAAAAATTAAAAATGGTAGAAATATGAAAAATATTAAATATGATAAAACTGTTATAAAAAGATTTAAAAAGTTCAAATTAGTAAACATGTTAATAACGTTAAAAATGATAAAAAGTTAAAAAAAAGTTCTAAATGTTAATAATGTTTAAAAATGTTAAAAATGTTAATAATGTTACAAATGTTAAAAATGTTAAAATGTTAAAAATTTTAAATGTGTTAAAAATGTTAAAAATTGTTAAAATGTTAAAAATGTTAAAAATGTTAAAAATTTTAAAAATGTTGAATATGTTAAAAAAGGTCTATTAAATTTTCAAAATTCTATCAAATTTTTAAAATTCTATGAAAATTTCAAAATTCTATGAAATTTTCAAAATTCAATGAAAATTTCTAAAATTCTATGAAATTTTTAATATTCTATTAAATTTCAAAACATGTTAAAATGTTATAAAGAATTGCTAACAATGTTAAAAATGCTAAAAATGTTAAAAATGTTAAAAATGTTAAAAAATGCTAAAAATGTTAAAAAAGTTAAAAATGATAAATATGTTAAAAAAGTTAAAATTGCTGAAAGTGACAAAAATGTTAAAAATGTAAAAATATTAAAAATATAATAAATGTAAAATATGTAAAAAATGTTAAAAATGTTAAAAAATGTTAAAAAAATGTTAAAAAATGTTAAAAAATGTTAAAAAATGTTAAAAAAATGTTAAAAAATGTGAAAAATGTTAAAAATGTTAAAAGTTAAAAATGTTCAAAATGTTAAAATTACTAAAAATGTTAAAAATGCTAAAAATGTTAAAATGTTAAAAATGCTAAAATTGCTGAAAGTGATAAAAATGTTAAAAACACTAAAAATGTTACAAATGTTTAAAATGTTAGAAATAATAAAAATGTTAAAAAATGTTAAAAATAATAAAAATGTTAAAAATGTTGGAAATGTTAAAAATGTTAAAATTGTTAAAAAATATTATAAATGTTAAAAATGCTTAAAATATTTAAAATGTTCATTGAAAAATATTAAAAGGTTAAATGTTTAAAAGGTTGAAAGGTTAAAACTGGTTAAAAATAATAAAAATGTTCAAAATACTAAAATATTAAAAATGTAATAAATGTAAAATATGTAAAAAATGTTGAAAATGTTAAAAAATGATAAAAAATGTTAAAAAATGTTAAAAAATGTTAAAAAATGTTAAAAATGTTAAAAAAATTTAAAAAAAATTAAAAATATCTATAAAAGTGGTAAAAATAAAAGAAAATCTCAATTAAAAAAGAAAAAAAAAACCATAAAAATATATGTAAATCTAGATAAATAGTGACACATATGTTTAATTCGAACCATTGTATTTATTATGAAATCACAAAAATAACAAAAATATTTTGATAAATTAATAAAGTAAAAACTAAAAAAAAAACAACAAAAACCATGAGAAAGAACAACACAATGTTATAGCTGCTTCACAAAAACAATTTTAAGTAGTAGGTGCAACTGTGCTAGGATTTGCCCAATCGGGAAATTCGCCCACCGTCGGCCAGATGACGTAAATCCATGTCTGGCACGCGAGAATAGTAAAAATAATTGTGATGATTGTGGGTCCAATGCCTGCGATAGCCTAAAAATGTTATATGTTAAAAAAAAAAATAAAAATTAAAATTATTAAATATTTTTAAAATGTTGCTCAATATTTAAAAATGTTTAAAACTGAAGAAAACATTTTAAAAATGTTATGAAGGTTAAAAAATGTTAAAAATGTTTAAAATGTTTAAAATGTTTAAAATGTTTAAAATGTTTAAAATGTTTAAAATGTTTAAAATGTTTAAAATGTTTAAAATGTTTAAAATGTTTAAAATGTTTAAAAGGTTTAAAAGTGTTTAAAAGTGTTTAAAAGTGTTTAAAAGTGTTTAAAAGTGTTTAAAAATGTTTAAAATGTTTAAAATGTTTAAAATGTTTAAAATGTTTAAAATGTTTAAAATGTTTAAAATGTTTATAATGTTTAAAATATTTAAAATATTTAAAATGTTTATAATGTTTAAAATGTTTAAAACGTTTAAAATGTTTAAAATGTTTAAAATGTTTAAAATGTTTAAAATGTTTAAAATGTTTAAAATGTTTAAAATGTTTAAATGTTTAAAATGTTTAAAACGTTTAAAATGTTTAAAATGTTTAAAATGTTAAAAATGTAAAAAATGTTAAAAATGTTAAAAATGTTAAAAATGTTAAAAATGTTAAAAATGTTAAAAATGTTAAAAATGTTAAAAATGTTAAAAATGTTAAAAATGTTAAAAATGTTAAAAATGTTAAAAATGTTAAAAATGTTAAAAATGTTAAAAATGTTAAAAATGTTAAAAATGTTAAATATGTTAAAAATGTTAAATATGTTAAATATGTTAAAAATGCTAAAAATGGTAAAAATGATAAAAATGATAAAAATGATAAAAATGTTAAAAAAAGTTAAAATATTAAAAATGTTAAAAATGTTACAAAAAATTTATGTATATTTCAAACACTTGCCATATCCTTTGTGCGTATATTGGCCAGACCCTGGACAATGGCATTTGGTGGTGTGCTAACGGGCAAATGGAAGGCCATGCTGCAGGCGAGCGCAGCCGGTAGAGACAAATACAAAGGATGCATTTCTAGGATGACGGCCTACGAGGATAATTTGCATTCACGATTAATTTTCATTAATAAAATATATTTTTGTTTTACCAATTCATTCATAACGGGAACTAATATATTACAAATGGCTACATTGGCGCTGAAGGCCGTTAGAAAGACGCCCGTCGCAATGCCAATAAATTGTATAGCTTCGATGGGCCATGGTTTCATAACACTCAGAGCTTCGCCGACCATCACCGAAAATCCACTGGCCTTGACACCTTCGGCAAGAGCAAAGCCACCACCTTAAATCATAGAAAAATAAATATTGATGCGGATAGATAAGAACATGATGAATAATTTGTTTAATATTTACCAAGCAGAAGCAATAGACCCCAAGGTACATTCGCATTGATGAATTTCCAGGTAACCAGCGATGATGTTGTGCCTTCAGGATCGGGACCTATATAAAGCATGAGAGATAATACATTTAAGTTTCTTAAGTTCATAAAAAATTAAATATAAGAATTTGAATTATTTCTAAATGATTAAATATTTAACATAAACTCTATACAAATTTGCATTGTCCTCGAAAAACCTGCTGATTTCTTGTCTTCCAAGATTATAATTATTATTTTTTTTTTTTTTGTATTCTTCAAAGAATTCACTTCGTTATATATTCGTAAAACATTCAAAAACAAAAATGAGACGAAATTTTGACATCTATGGGAGTCGAGACAAACATTTTGATATCCAGAGAGGTCACATAATCAATTTCCAAAAAGTTGAATATTTAAAAAAAAAAATCCAATAAAATCACCAATCTGTATATCCTAACAAGTTCAAAATGTCAAAAATATTTTCGAATATTGAACTCTGGAGATCTGTAAAGCTCAAAATCTGAGATTTTGCGTTTTTTTTATTGATCCTTTACGAGATTTAGTTTCTTTTTTTGGATTATTTTCGAGATTATGACCTTTGGAGATCTAAACATGTTTCAAATCTCCATTTTAATTCAAAGATTTTGATAGATTTGGAGATTACTTTCTACATTTTGCCTTTGGAGCTATCAAAAATTTCATAATATCGATTTTTTTCGAGATTTCGATATTTTTGAAGATTATTTGAACTTTAGATATCTCAAAAATTTCATAGTATTCGATATTTTTAAGACTTTGATATAATTTGGGCCTGCAGATCACAAAATTTTATAAATATATTTTGAAGATTTAGATCTACTTGGATACTATTTTCAAGACTCTTGTCTTTAGAGATCACAAACAGTTCAAAAACTGCTATTATTTTTGAGAATTTGGTCTTTGTGGACAAAAATTCAAAATATCTTTTTTTTAGGTATTGTCCTTTTTGTAGATAATTTTCGAGATTTTGCTCTGGAGATATCGACATTTTGGCTTTTTTCAAAAAGTTCAATATTATTGATTTCGAGATTTTGATCTTTTTGTAGATATTGGCTTTCTGACATTTGAAAATTCTCTACTTTTTGAGATTATGATCTTTTTGGAGAATATTTGGAGATTTTGGAGATCACATAAGTTGAAAATATTAATTTTTGTGTGGTTTAGATTTGAATAATTTTGGAAATTATTTCGAGAGTTTGGCCTTTGGAGATCTGAAAGAGTTCAAAATATCTTTTTTTAAATTTTGATCTTTTGGAAGATTATTTACGAGATTATGGACTCTTTAGATCACAAAACACGAATTTATTTTTCGAGATTTCGATATTTTTGGAGATGATTTTCTACATTTCGAACTCTGGATATATCAAAAATTTCATAGTCTTGGATTTTTTATGACTTCGATATAATTGGAGACTATTTTCGAGAATTTGGTCCTACAGATCACAACATTTTTTAAACATATTTGGAAGATTTTGATCTTTTTGGATACTATTTTCAAGATGATTGCCTTTAGAGAACCTTTTAAGAATTTGATTTGGATACTATTTTCAATATTCATGTCTTTAGTGATCATAAAAAGTTAAAAACCTGAGATTAATTTCGAGATTTTAACCTTTATAGATAACAAAAAATCAAAATGTTGTTTTTTTAGGTATTGTCATTTTTGGAGATTATTTTCGAGATTTTGCTCTGGAGATGTCAAAAAGTTAAAAATCTATTTTTTCGATATTTTGGCTTTTTCAAAAAGTTCACTAATATTGATTTCGAGCTCTTGATCTTTTTGTAGATATTGGCTTTCTGACATTTGAAAATTCTCTACTTTTTGAGATTATGATCTTTTTGGAGAATATTTGGAGATTTTGGAGATTTTGGAGATCACAAAAGTTCTTAAAAAGATCTTAATTTTTGTGTGGTTTAGATTTTGATAATTTTCATGGAATTTATTTTCTAGAGTTTGACCTTTGGAGAAGATAGAGTTCAAAATCTTTATTTTTTTGAGATTTTGATCTTTTTGAAAATTATTTACGAGATTCTGGCCTCTTTAGATCACGAAAGGTGCAAAATTTGAATTTTTTTGTAATTATTTTTGAGAAATTGGACATTGGAGATCACAAAAGGTACAAAGACTCATTTTTTTTGTGATTTTGCTTAAAATATTTTTCGCTCGATGAATTTCATTGATTTCGATAAACATTTTGTTTTGGTATTTTTTAAATTTTTGAGCTGCAACGATTAAATGAAATTTTTTTGTTTATAGTATAGACGAACATTTAACCTAATTTCTTAAGTTGTTCGTAAATTTTTACGAAATAATTTAAAAACCTTATTTAAAATCACGACTTACGTCTGCATATACAATATTTCATAAATATGTAGTTAACTGGCACAGCAAATAGCAGAATAGCGATCAACATAAGTGGCAACGAGCCTTTAATTTTTCTGTAAACATAAGAGAGTTTATATAAAATAAATAATAAAGGAGGAATTTGGAAAATACCAAAAATATAAAATTACTTACTTGGCATTTAGAATGTCAGCCCAACCAGTAAAAATGCCTGGTTTTCTTGTAAACATTAACACAATCATTAGTATAAAACCTATCAAAACCTGAACCTCGTGCAATGACATTCTACCCAACTCCTTGTATTTCTGGAGAATAATAGCCTTCGATGTCTCAGCGCCTGCTTTGCCCACATTGATTTCTATGGCTTCGGGACTGTTTGGACGCAACCAACCCATGTAGAGCCACTGCATCCACATGTACATGAGGGCCGTCTCAAAGACCATCGGTATCGAGGCAAAGGCCATGAACGAAATGAAATCAACATCTTGGGTCTCGGGAAAACGGCTATGTGGTTGAAGGGAAGGGAAGGAGAGAGAGAGGTAAAGAGCAATTTTTATATGCATTTTATATAGCTATCTTTTTATAGAGTCGTGGTACAACCAGGGATTTATACATTTTGGAATATTGTTTCCGGTTTCATAGTTTAGGAAATAGCGGTTCCAACAAAAAAAAAATATATATATTGGTTCCGGTTCCACAAATATATAAATAACGGATTCGCTTCTGGTTCCGATATCAAAAATCTATTTGATTCCGGTTGTTTGTGGTCCCTGCTAGGAACTAAAAAACTTTAGAATATCGGTTCTGGTTCCAAGATTTTTAAACCGGTTCCGATTCCGGTTTCAACAAAAAAAGAAAATTATTTGGTTTCCATCTCCGGTTCCAGTTCAAAAAATCGAAAAGGTTCCGAAACCATTATTTTGTGGTTCCTACCAGGGACTAAACAATTTGGAATATCGGTTTCGTTTCTGGTTCCAAGATTTTTAAACCGGTTCCGATTACAACAACAACATAAATATATGGTTTCCGATTCCGGTTCCAGTTCTACATATATTTTAATAACGGTTCCGGTTTCAGTTCAAATAAAAATCGATACGGTTCCGATAACAGTTTTTTGTTGTTCCCACCAGGAACTAAAACAATTTGGAATATCGGTTTCGTTTCTGGTTTCAAGATTTTTAAACCGGTTCCGATTCCAACCAAAAAAAAAAATATATGGTTCCAGTTCCACATATATTTTATTAACGGTTCCGGTTCCAGTTCCAGTTCAAAAAATCTAAACGGTTCCGATACCAGTTTTTTGTGGTTCCTACTAAAGGGACTAAAACAATTTTGAATATCGGTTTCAGTTCTGGTTCCAAGATTTTTAAACCGGTTCCGATTCCAACAAAAAAATTATATGGTTCTTGAATTCGGTTCCAGTTCCACATATTTTTTAATAACTGTTCCAGTTCAAAAATCGAAACGGTTCCGATACCAGTCTTTTGTGGTTCCTGTCAGGGACTAAAACAATTTGGAATATCGGTTTCGTTTTTGGTTCCGATTCCGTTTCCGACCAATACAAAATATATATGGACCGATTCCGGTTCCAAACACTTTTTAATATAGGTTCCGATTTCGGTTTCAGATTCCGGTTCCGATTTCGGTTTCATTACCGGTTCTAGTACCTGTTCCGATTTCAGTTATTTGCGTCCCCTGAGTACCACAAACCCCTACTACGTAATGCTATTTCATAATTATGAATTTTACATACGTTTCATAGAGCCCTTTGAAGGTGACATTGGTTCCAGTGCCGATGAGCGTACCACAACCGCCAATAGTTGCCGCATAGGCAACGCCCAGATAGTAGCATATAACACTTTTCGAAGGATATGGTGGGCTACAAATATTTGAAATCAGTTTTGACGTTAAATTTGTATTTCCTTTACTTACTCGTCTTCATTTTCTACTGGCTTGTCGGTGGTTAATTTGATGGCACCTTGCTGTGGTTTATAAAATATGTATTTTAACATTAAAAATTTATTTTAAAACGTTACACCTATTAATACATACGGTCTCCAGTTCGGTCAAGACAGCCTTAATTATGGGACACATCATGGCGGTGCAGGCCGAGTTCGAGATCCACATGGAGAGAAACATTGTGACAAAGATCAGACCGAAATGAAGTCTAAAAGAAGAAACTTTAAACTTGAATAATACCAAAATGCCACTACAAAAAAGCACTAAAAATAGGACTAAAAATCAAATAATTATATAAAACTCTAAAAGGCATATAAAACAAATTTAAATATTATAAAAATGCAACCTGCGTGGACTGCAGCCCACAATAAGTATGGTGCCCAGTGCTATGCGTTGATGCAAATTGCAGTACTCAATGGCCAAGGCCACGACCAGGCCACCGAAGAACAATAGCAGCGCATCGTTAAAATAGGCCAGACAAACAGCATTCGAATCCTAAGAACAGAACAAAAACAAAATTAATACTTAATTATTTTATTCCAATACCTATACCTACCAAAATACCAAATAGTGGAAATAAAACAATCGGTATGAGTGACGTCACATAGAGCGGTATTACCTCCGTAATCCAGTAGAATGCCATAAGTAGCACCACATACATGCAGTGAAATTCCTTTCAATTGTACATCATTGCATCACACAAAAGAAACTTTATTTTTTAATTAAATAATTAATTTTTATTTTATCTACCGGTATTGGTTCCACAAACAAAAGCGGCAAGAATACCAACGGCAGTAAAAACGTCAGAGTACCCTTAAGATGATTTTTTTGAAATCTCATACATCGTTGACCAACTGTCAACGTTTCTGTTGCGTCGGCTGGTTGACTAAAATATTTGCATTGAAATTAAATATAATTTTTACAATAGTTTAATACTTACGGCTCCATGTTTAGCGCGACTTTTTCAACGATTTGTCTGTCTGCTTTTTCGTGTTGCAAAAAGTCTTCTTTTTAAATTCTCTTTGAATATAAAATTTGTATTTTTTTATTAACTGAAACTTGAAATTAAATAATTTTCAAACTAGAATATTGTATTTTGACAATTTTTACAATGTTAAATGTGCTTGATTAATAATGTGACGTATTAAGGTTCTTTAATGAAGTAAAAGGCATTGTTGATTACTTAAAAATATTGAAAGACGAGTATTTTATTTACCCGGACGTGTGATAATAAAAGTATGCAAATTTCAAAAATTCACCATGGTTTTTAACAATAAGAATTAGGACCCAACCTGGGGAGAATTGCACTTTACCGGTCGGAGTGACAACCCCCTGTATTTAAAAAAAAAGTCGCTCGGACCCCTGGTAACGTTGAAAAATCAAAAACCGGTACACCTACTTACCGGTCGTGTGGGTACTCAAAGCAAACGTAATTAGGTGATTGTATCACGATTACAAATATGTAATTATTTTTAAGATCGGTCAACTATAGCGCTCTCTACACTATTTTATGTTCGTAATATTAACACATTTGTGGATTGAGTTTCTCGGTAAGGTTTTTGATTTTTGAAGGTCACCAGGCGTCCGAGCGACTTTATTTTTGATTTCTCATTTTTTTGCAAAAACACATTGGGTGACAATTTTTGTTTTAAATTTCACTCCGGGTTTTTCAATAAGAGCGCTACAAAATTTTTTTTCAAGGGTTTTTCAAGTGGGACGCTACAAAAGTAGAGCGACAGGGACAGCAAACGACGCCATATTTCTTGTCGCTCTTTTGACATTTCTCTTTTCAGTAAGGTTTGCCATTTCATGGTGGAAAGATATACGAGCCAACAACGAGTCGAAATTATTAAAATTTACTACCGAAACTCGGAGTCAGTGGCCTCAACGTTAAGAGCGCTACGTCCAATTTATGGTCGTCATAATCGTCCTAGCAGATCAACAATTGAGCGTCTAGTGGAAATATTTGAATCCATAGGCACAATACAAAATGTTCCCGTGCCAGTGAGACAAAGAAGTGCCCGTAGTGTCGAGAATATTGCTACCGCTGAGGCTTCAGTTGAAGAAAGCCCAAATGTGTCTCTCACACGTCGTTCTCAAGCGTTGGGCATCTCTGTGACGTCCTTGTGGCGAATTTTGCGAAAAGATCTTGACCAACATCCTTACAAAATCAAATTGACGCAAGAACTGAAGCCGCTTGACCACCAGAAGCGTCGTATGTTCGAGAATTGGGCTGAGCAACAACTTGAAAATGATTCGGATTTTCATCGAAAAATCATCTTCAGCGATGAGGGTCATTTTTGGCTGAATGGCTGAATGGCTTCGTCAATAAACAAAATATGCGTTATTGGTCAGACAGCCATCCACACGTACTCCATGAGTCATCATTGCATCCCGAAAATATTACGGTTTGGTGCAGTTTATGGGCCGGGTGCGTCATTGGGCCGTACTTCGTCCGTGATGATCAAGATCGGCACGTTACTGTGAACGGGAATCGCTACCGTTCAATGATAACCGAATATTTTTGGCCCCAATTGGATGATATGGACTTGGAGGACATGTGGTTCCAACAAGATGGAGCCACAAGCCACACAGCGAATGCCACAATCAATTTATTGGAAACCAAGTTTGGAAAGCGTGTTATCTCACGAAATGGTCCAGTCGATTGGCCGCCTCGGTCGTGCGTTTTGACGCCGTTAGACTATTTCCTGTGGGGCTACGTCAAGTCTATGGTCTATGCCAATAAGCCAGCGACGATTGATGAACTTCGTACGAATATCGAACGTGAAATTGCAGCAGTATCGGCCGATTTATGCTTGAAAACCGTCGAAAATTGGGTTCAGCGTCTGGACTTCTGCAAGCGTGCCCGTGGTGGCCATGTAAAAGAAATCGAGTTCCATACATAATGGCTTCGAACGTACTTTTACAGGAATAAAATATTTCATTGATATCCAAAACCGTTGTTTTATTTAAAAAAAAACTTTTGTAGCACTCTTATTGAAAAACCCATTGTGGAAAATGTATACAAACTGCGATTGTTGGAACTGAACTGGAATTCGAACGTGTTTAAGCTGCTGACGACTGTGAAGAAGATGATGATAATAAAGATGTTGTCAGCAGCATAGGCTAGAATTCAAGCAATTGTCAAGCTTATTCCGTAGCGTGAAATAGTAGTTTATTTCGAATCGAATACCAAGATTGTAATAAGTTTGGAAACTGTGTAGATTTTAAGTTTGTTGTATCTTGAAATATAATTTGACAAATAGGATGGATAGCAAAAAGACGTTTTGATTGAGAAGGCTATATTTCAGAACTTTTTAAATAACGTTTCTTTATGCTATTCTCACCACAATAAGTAAATTGAGAAAAATACTTGATTTAAACTTGCAAATTACATTTATTCAAGGGCAAATGTTTATTGGGCAATATCCGACACCGTTTTTTATACAGTATTTCATTTAAATTTAAAGTACTCCCAGAAACAAAATGTTCCGTAACCGTGACGTATATGGAACAGAAACAGTTGATGCTTGATGTATAATGAAGTTAAACCGTTGAAAGTACGTTTCGTCGGTCCGCCAGTGACGAACCATGATTCATGACAAAATACGCAGTTAGTCCCTTGAGACTGAGTATCGACGGTCCGTAAAATTAAAAACATCGTGTTTTCATACCATATAAAATTACCTTCGGCATATTTTTATTTTATATTAAACAAAACTATGCAATAAAATCATAAAAAAAACGTTAACGGAGTGACCTCCAAAGTCTACGTTACGTTTCAGTGCCGTATACGGTCCGTATTTTTGTTATAAAACGGAGTGGACTCCGTTGAGTGCATTGAAAAACGTACCGTAGACGTGATTTATCTAATATGATCTACTGGATATCCAATTGGATATTTCTAGTCACAAATGACAAAACCAAAAGGGCGAATTCGAAAAATTGAAAATGGTGTCATGCCAAAAGGGCGAATCTTTTTCGTATATTTGCCATAACTTTTGATTAGTATAAGATAAAATAGTGGTGTAAAGGTATTAATTGTTTGCTTATAAAGCAGCTGTCGATCATCATCATTATTTTAAAATATTTTTTTGAATTTTTATCATTTGCATGAGAAATGTTTGGTAAAGTATTTTTGAATAATGATGCAAATCGATTGGTGCTTTAAAAAAAAAACAATATATGCATTTATATCACTACTTTATCTTGTACCAATAAAGAGTTATAGCAAAAAAACGAAAAGATTCGCCCTTTTGGCATAACAAGATTTTCAATTTTTCAAATTTCTTCGGTTTTTTACTATAACTCTTTGTTGGTGCAAGATAAAATATTGGTGTGAAGACATTAATTATTTGTTTTTAAAGCACCTATCGATTGACATCATTACTAAATTTTTTTATTTTGCGAAACATTTTTTAGCAAATAACAAATGGCAAATTAATATTTGGAAAATTATTTTTAAATATTGATGCCAATTGATAAGTGCTATGAAAACAATGGACCATTGAAACGCAATCTCAACGGTCTCACTTCGTGTATTGTCCAGAATGGCGATCCGTTAAAATACCGTCGAAACGTAATATCAACAGATTCAGTCCGTATTTAATACAGTACTGTATGAAATGACTGTCATACGTATGACAGTCATTAAAAGTACCGTTGAAACGTACTCTCGACGGACTCACTCCGTTTGTCATTCTGTATGACGGTCCGTTAACGTACCGTCGAAACGTATTCGCAACAGATTCGAAAACCGTTCGATGTTTCTCTATATCCGTTTATTGGACCATTTTCGTATCCAGAAAACGGAACGTTTACGGAATCGTATTCCGTAGCGCTGTTCTGTATACGGCACTGTTAATGGACTATTTTGTTTCTTGGAATACTATCACAACAAACAAAACGTTCTGTGAAAGATGCAATATACAGAACCGATATACTGAATACGATTCTGTAAACATTTCGTTTCCTGGATATGAACATCACAATGCATTGCGATTCAATTGAGAGTAAAATTGACGGTACGTTTACGGACCATTTGGTTCGATACTAAACGTAGCATAGTGCATCCGTTGAGAATACATTACGACGTTAACCGACAATTATTCCAAATAAAGAATTAAAAGGATTCGGAATAAAGGATTTTTTTTTAAATTAGTTTTTAGATTCATATACAAAATATAATTACTTTGAAAATGCATTTCGTCAATTGAACTAAGTTTAAATTGCACTTTAAACTAATACTTTAGTAATTTCGTTGCATAAAAATGCACTCCGATTCCTTCAATACTACTTTTGACCCAACCTTCTTTCCAACGATCAATGCAGGGAGGTCCCCCGAGCATTTCCTAAATGAAAACAAAAATTCAAATAATGTCAATTATAATTATATTTTAATGTAAATTAACAAACAATTATAATGGAAAGTTGAAATGAAATTATGCAAAGAACTTAAGTGAGTTCAATAAAAACAAAGCTTAGATAAAGAACTTAAGACATGATGTTGTTTTTCTTTAAGATATAGAAATAAATATTAGCCACCTGCCGGCGGTTCTGTTGTAGTAGTGGTAGGAATAGCCCAATCGGGAAAGGTATCAACACTGGGCCAAACAACATAAATCCACGACTGCGATGCTAGAAACGTGAGAAGCAGCGTGATGATTGTTGGACCAATACCGGCAATTGCCTAAACAGTTTTACATTACAAGTTTCCATATTTTATAATTTCACATTCACATTTACCATGTCCTTGCTGCGTATGCCTGCAAAACCCGACACAATAGCATTAGGCGGTGTGCTGACAGGTAGATGGAAGGCCATGCTACAACCCAACGCAGCTGGTAATGTCAGATATAAAGGATGCAAGTCAATGGCAACGCACTAAAGAATATATTTAATAAATTTTAATAAAATAGAATACACCCAAATGCTGGATTAAACTCACTAATTCAGTTAGAACGGGTATCAAAATATTACAAATGGCTACATTTGAGCTGAATGCTGTTAGAAAAATACTTGCGACAAGACTTATGAACTGAATGGCGCTGACCGGAAGGCTTTTGAGCACGGCTAAAGCATTGCCGACCATAACCGAGAAACCACTAGACTTGACGCCTTCTGCCAGAGCAAAACCGCCACCTGAAAAAGAGTAGAACAAGGGTAGAAACGGAGTAGATATAGCAACGAAATCTCTAAACCAGCAATATTAAAAAAAGGTTTACCTAGCAGCAGCATCAGACCCCAGGGCAGATTGTCATGTACAAATTTCCAGGAAAGCAGAGACGGTATTGTTTTTTCCGGATCAGGTCCTGGGGAGAAAAAGCAGAAACTAACAGAATAAAGCTTGTTTTTTCTTTTAACATTTGAAAGAAAGTTAAAAATCAATTTAATAACAAAAAATCTTTTGATAACTTCATTTTTATTTTCATTCAAAAGTTCAACTTACTTCTGCAAATCCAATATTTCATAAATACATAATTTACCGGCAGCATAAACAGGACCACCACCGCCAGTATAATCGGATTGGAACCTTTAATAACTCTGCAGTATTGTTTTAATTTAAAAAATATAATGTACAGCTTTTGCGATCACTTACTTATCATTCAGAACATCTGCCCAACCTTCAAACAAGCCCGGTTTGCGTGTGAACAACAATACAATCATTATTATAAAGATAAAAAGCACCTGCATCTCATGTGCATTAACTTTTCCCAATTCATTGTACTTGTTGTTAATGACCGCCTTCGAAGCTTCGGCGCCCTCCTTGCCGACATTAATCTCTTGTGCTTCGGGACTGCTCGGACGCAGCCAACCCATGTAGAGCCACTGCAGCCAGAAATAGGTAAGCAATGTTTCGAACACCATTGGCAAAGAGGCGAACAGCAAGAATGCTAGGAAGTCAGTATCGGAATTGTCGGGAAAACGACTAAAAATGTAAAAATAGAGTAGAGAAACCTGAAATTCTGATATGCTATAAATTACGATCGAAATTGTTATTGAAGGAATTTGCTCTTTTCAGTTCCAACAATTGACTTTTGTTCTTAATTCGTCTTAAAACGTGTTCAAATTCTTTGAAACAAAATTCCTTTCGTTAATTTTTGTTAAATATTTAACTTTCGATTGTAATTGATATTCAGAATAAGCAGAATTGTTGATATTACGTGTCATAGAGTCCTTTGAAGGTCAGATTGGTGCCGGTGCCGATGAGTGTACCACAGCCGCCGATGGTCGAGGCATAAGCAACGCCCAAGTAGTAACACATGACAGTCTTCGACGGGTAGGGTGGACTAAAGAAAGGAATTGAATTTGGAAAAAAAATAATTGTTTCTTTATATTTTGAATTAAAATTTTAAACTCGAAAGAGAAATCGAAAATGTTATCGCTTGATTTACAAAAACGAGCTTCAGATCTCTTTTTGACAGTTCGAGCTCAGGTCAGAACTATGAAACAAAAACGCCCAATTTGAATTTCATATTATCTGAGATTTAAAAAGATTGTAGTTAAAAAGAGGTCCGACGTCCAACTGAAAGCTAAACTTCATTGGATACCGAATCCCAATTTCTGAAATACATAGGTCCGGTTGTCCGATGAGACAGCTAGGAATATGGAGGAGGTTAATGACATCGCAGAGGTGTCTAAATAAGTAGAGGAAAGTATCGGCTCGGTTCTACCAACGATTAATCCGCCATTGTATGGCTGCTCTACAGTGTTGTTTCCTCTCAGAGCCGTTTCTGTCACGTATTTGAGATCATGGGTCTATCGAAGGACGAAGTAGGACGTCCAACTGAAAGCTAAACTTCTATTGTAGACCGGATTCCGATCTCAGATTGTCCGATGAGACAGTTAGGAATATGGAGGAGGATAATGACATCGCAGCGGTGTCTAAACAATTTGAGGTTGAAGATCCGGTTCGTTCCTACCAACGACCAGTCCACCATTGTATGGCTGCTCGACAGTGTTGTTTTCTCTCAGGGCTCCTTTCTGTCACGTATTTGATACCACGGGTCGATTGAAGGAAAACGATGTGCTACCAAGTTTAAATAATAGAGAGTCCGACGTCCAATTAAAAGCTAAACTTCCATTGGAGACCGTATACGGATCTCTGAAATACAGAGGTTAGGTTGTCCGAGGTCAGGTTGTCCGATGAGATAGCTAGGAATATGAAGGAGGATAATGACATAGCAACGGTGTCTAAATAAGTAGAGGAAAGTATCCGTTAGGTTCTATTAACGACTAATCCTACATTGTGTGGCTGCTCGACAGTGTTGTTTCCTCTCAATGTTCCTTTCTGTCACGTAATTAAGACCATCGATCGAAGGAAAGTGGTGTCCTACCAAGATTAAATCCTGAGGAATGAGAGGAAAGATCCGGTTAATTTCTACCAATGACTAATCCACCATTGTATGGGTGCCAACATTTAATCCTAGAGAGTCCAACGTCCAACTGAATGCTTACTTCCATTGGAGACCGGTTCCGGATCTTTGAAATACAGAGGTCCGTTTATCCCATGTTCAAATGAGTAGGAGTAGGAAAATTCCATTGTAGACCGGTATCGGATCTCTGAAATACAGAGGTGAGGTTGTCCGATGGACAGCTAGTAATATTGAGGAGGTTAATGACATCGCAGCGGTGTCTAAAAAAGTAGAAGAAAGATCAGGTTTGTTTCTACCAACGACTAATCCTCCATTATATGGCTGCTGGACAGTGTTGTTTCCTCTCAGGGCTCCTTTATGTCACGTACCACTTTCCCTCCAACATTTAATTCTAGAGTCCGACGTCCAATGAAAGCTAATGTTTCATTGGACACCGTATACGGATCTCTGAAATACAGAGGTCAGGTTGTCCGATGAGACAGCTAGAAATATGGAGGAGGATAATAACATCGCAGCGGTGTCTAAACAAGTAGAGGAAAGATCTGGTTCATTTCTATTAAACGACTAATCCTCCATTGTATGGCAGCTGGACAGTGTTGTTTCCCTTCAGGGCTCCTTTCTGTCACAAATTTGAGACCATGGGTCGGTCGAAGGAAACTGGTGTCCTACCAACATTTAATCCTAATGTCCGATGTTCACCTGAAAGCTGAACTTCCATTGGAGTCCGTATACGTATCATTGAAATACAGAGTCGCGGTTGTCCGATGCTCAAGTGAGTAGGAAAAATACAGCGAAAGGTCGTAAAAATGTATACAAACCACGGCAGATTTACGGAATGTTTTTGAATTCTATAGACCTTGCCTTGTAACATGTTTTCGGCAGACAACCCGAGACATACATTTTGCAAGAATAATGGTATTTTATTAGCAGTTTTGGGAAAACACACACATTGCGTAGTAAGCATTATGAATTTATGAAAATAAGCAGGCCATCTATAGCATGGATACTGGTAAGTTCAAGCCTGTCCCTAGCATTTAAAAGTCTCATAAATGTTAGGGTTTTTGTGCTCATAAAATTGTTGTATCTTTTTTTGTTTCCGGGAGCCTTTTTGTAATCTTTATAAATACACGTATTTTACGATTTCTGAAGCAATGGCTGAAAATGGTACTGATCAAAAATATCTTTTTCTTGCATTTATGCAAGAGGAAGTTCATCATTTTATTGCAAGAGCAAAACTAACTCTGCAAAAAGTGCATACATAAACCATTGCTGGCGGTAAGATTCAAAACCAATCAATCGAGGTTTGTGTCTTTGCTACTATATGAAATCTGTCTCTGCTGTTTATATTGAAAAGTGTTGTCAGCATCATTCAGCACTTTTAATGTGTACTGCCTAAAACATATTTGATCTCTATTTGTTCCTTGAGGGTTGTGAAATGAAATTTATTTTCTCACTACTACTCTATAGCTAAATCAAGGTGGGAAAGACTCTCATCTTGGGCCGTCTTCACAAAGACCTGGCCCACATGCGACACAAAAAGATCAAAAGTTTTAATTTCCAGGTCACGTGTAGACATAGCGAGTTTGCAATTTTCACAGGGCCCTGGGGGAAACATGCAGCCAGACTCGGAATACATAAGTTGTGGCATCAAAAAGGATCTTCGAGAGCTAATTGGGTCCATGTGCAAAAACAGGACTACCATTTAAACTGCGAAACACATTCTGGGGTACAGTGGGAAACGTAATTTAAGCAATGTTTGTTGTAATTTTAGTAAAATATTGTGTTATATGAATTATTAAATTGGTTTAGCCAAGATAAAACTTCAATCTTGGCCAGAAATCTGAATTGCAGAAAAAGCCGAGAAGCGCACCTTTAACACGAACAAAAAGTATATAGCAGTTAATATTCTTCGACTTTTACAGAAGTACAAGAATTTTGTACAATTTGCTTGAATGAAATTCCGCATTATTGTTTATTAAATATTTTAGAAACGATTCAAAGAATGAAGTTTTTCAATTTTTCCTTATGAAACCTTTTGAATTGAATATTTATCGATTGGAAAAAGTTCGGTTCTATTTATATTGCATTTGTTTTGTTATGTATCATTTAAATAAATTTTAAAATATTCATTTAATACTCACTCGTCTTCTTCTTTTAGAGGTTTGTCGATCGTCAATTTAATGGTACCTTGCTGAACATTTTATATTTTATTAAAGTTGTTTGAAAAATATATATTTCGATATTTAACTCACAATTTCCAATTCGGAAAGTACCGCTTTTATGATGGGACACATCATAGCGGTACAGGCGGCATTTGAGATCCACATCGAAAGAAACATTGTTACGAAGATCAGTCCGAAATGTAGTCTGCGTGGACTACAGCCCACAATTAGTATTGTACCCAGAGCAATGCGTCGATGTAAATTCGAATACTCGATGGCCAGGGCCACAACAAGACCGCCCGTGAAGAGCATCAACGAGTCATTGAAATAGGCCAAACAGACTTTGTTAGACTCCTAATATAAATACAAAATGAACAAAAACAGAAAACTAAACTACAAAAAAAAAAAACATTTACCAAAATATCCATCACCGGAAAGCATACAATCGGTAGCAGTGACGTTACGTAGAGCGGTATAAGTTCGGTTATCCAGTAGAAAGCCATGACCACCACCACGAACATACAACGAAACTCCTGTCGCATAGGCAAAACAAAATCTTTATACTTGAATCAATTTTGCATTTGCCAAACTTACCTTGGGTGGATCCAGAAATAGTAGTGGTGAAAAAACAAGCGGTATAAAAATTAAAGCACCGCCAGGCCAATGCAGACTGAAGCATGTTAGAATGCGTTTTCCATATGTCATGGTCGCTCTGCATATTTAGTTTTTTTTAGAATTTAAAATATTTCACGAAAATGTTTAATACTTTGCAAAAAAAAAAAAAAAAAACTTACGCATCTGGTGGTGCTCCAGGATCCTGCATGGTGATCTTATTTACGTTTTTTGTTTGATAAGAAAAATTCTACTGAAATTCTTAAATTTTAATTTTTTAAATGAATTTTTATTAACACAAATTTCATAGTTTGTATTTGTAAATGTTTTTTGTTCTTTTTGAATGTGATAAGTAGTTTTGTAATATATTAGAAATTTAAAAATTCATATACAAATCTAGTTTTATAAAGTATGAAACGCTAAAATGCTTCATGTACCAGAACCGAAAGTAATTTCGTCATGGTACTTTCCGAATTATGAAAATACTGTGAATTCGTATTTCGCAGAAATTAAACCAAACCCAAAAATAATTAATCGTCGTACATAAGTAAGAATTTTGATATTACAAAATTAGTATTATAGAAGTACCAAAATCGAAATTTTTGAATTCAAATCCTGTGAAATAAAATACCCAAGAAGCGAAAAGAACCGGAATCGGAACCGTTATTAAACAGATATGTGGAATCGGAACCCATATAATTTATTGTTGGTTGGAAACAGAAATGGAATCGGAGCTTGACCGCTATTTAAAAAACTGGAACCAATATTCCAAAGGGTTTTAGTACATGTCAGAAACCGCAAAAACCGAAATCGGAACCCGAATTGAAATCAGAACCAGCACAGATTTTTGAAACCGGAATCGCAACCGTTATTAAAAAAATGTGTGGATCCGAAAGTCATTTAATCTTTTATTAATCGGACCCGGTATTTTAAAAAATCATGGAGTTACCACCAGTACCGAAATCGATATTCCAAAGGGTTTTAGTTGCTGAAATAAAAACAATCAAAATTCTGAATTTAATGATAAAATCAACTTTACCAATATCAATCGCGCCATTTGGAGTTATGTATTTTTTTTACACTTTAACCAACACTGAGAAGATGATCCCTATTCATGCCATATACAGTGTTGATCATAGCAAAGGAATATATGTTGTAGAAGGGGGCAAGATTGAGTAAAGTCGGTGAATGATTGTTTTGAATTTTCCAATAGTAAAAATGACACAGGGAGATTGTTTCACAAACGTTTCGTGTGATTGAAGAACAAATTCAGTTCGTAATGCGTGATTCAATTGAGAAACATGTAGAAACGAAAGAATGTTGAAGCCCATATTGGCGCTGGATCTTAATGCGCCTGACTATGTCAATGTCGGCGTAGAGCTCTTACACCTCAGAGTTCCATCTGATTCTGTACTTGTTTTCAACGCATATCGGGCCAAAGATTTTCCGAAGAATCTTTCACTCAAACGCTCCTCGGCAAGCATCCATGCCTCAGCATCATAGAAGATGACTGGCATGAAGATTGACTTATAGAGCGTAATTTTGATCTGTCGTGAGAGGGCTCTGCTCCTCAATTGCCTACTGAGCGAGAAGTAGCCCCTGTTGGCAAGAGTTATTCTTCGATTAATCTGAAGACTGACGTTGTTGTTTTGTCGATGTTGGTACCTATGTAGACGAAGTCCTTTACGACATCCAGGTACTTCATATTGCTTGCACATCGTTTGGTGCGTCAATATGCCTGTCTACCGCACGGTCTCTGCCCCCCTTGCAAGTTCTAATGGGGATACCCCCACTTGACCTGGAGGTAATATCTAAATGTATTACTTACAGAATCAAGAGGAGAATAACGCATCCGGACAGCGACTGGCAGATTAATATCGAGCGATGCTAGTCTACCAGAGAACGGAAGGTTGTGTTACGGGAGGAGGTGCTGTATAGGTGGCAATCTAGATTGGAGTTCGAGTGGCCGAACCACCTATTTGAGTGATGTCACGTTCGTAGAAAGTCGACCCAAATTCGATTTTGGTCTAAATTTCAGGTTCCTACTTACGGTACATGGCTATATGAATGAGTAATTGTTACTGAGCACTTTGGGTGCAACCGAATGTTGTGCGTGCTGTGCTGTAGAAGACAGCGTTCACATTATCTGTGACTGTCCGCCATACGAAGACTATTCAGATTGGTAGCATACTCTCCATCGGAGAGCGTGTGTTGCTAGTCTTAATCTTTTGCGTGTGATGTCTTCACGAGGCGGCGCAGAAACAGATAGAATTGGGTCGATCACCAGTTCCGAACTATAAAATAGCTATTGAAAATAGTGGCATTGTGGTAGATTTCGGTAGATCTTAGAATATTCTTCATTATCAGATTGAAGAAATCACACGGCAGGGAATCGTCTTGGCGTATAGGCAACTCTTTATTGAACTGTTGAAAGCAGCTTTGCAGTCGACGAGAAGGTGGTGGGTGTCGATCTGGTGGGCTCTCTTTGGTCTTCACCAGTATTTGCCCAAATGTGAAAATCTGGTCTATGGTGGACTTGTCAGGTCTGAAGCCGCACTAATAAGGTCCAAACAGTCTGTTGACGATGGGCTTCAGTCTTCCACATAATACGATCGATAAAACTTTATATACCATATTAAGAAGACTTATCCTGAGTAGCTCTTCTTGAAGATAGTGCCGTTATGATGGAGTTGTGCAGCTCTTACAACATTCTCCATTATTCGGATGAAAAAGTCACACGATGAGAAATCGTCTTGTTTGGAACCTCGTTTGGTATTAAACGTATCGCAGATGTTTTTCCCAATTCCCACTATCCAGCGTGTGTCGAGGGTTACCCTGCAAAGCCTTATAAGTTTCGCAGGTATACCGAACACAGACATGGGAGTATAGGCGACTCCTTATCGGACTGTCGAAGGCAGCTTTGCAGTCGACGAGAAGGCGGTGGGTGTCGATCTCAGACCAAAGAGTGGTGGGCACTCTTTGGTCTTCTCCAGGATTTGGCGTAATGCGAAAATCTGGTCTATGGTGTACTTGTCAGGTCTGAAACCCCACTAATAAGGTCCAATTAGTCTGTTAAAAATGGGCTTCAGTCTTCCACTAAATACGCTTGATAGAACCATATTAAGAAGACTTATCCCACGGTAGTTAGTGGTCATTTATCATACGTATAACTTACATTTTACACAACTTTAAATATTTTTCTAACTTAAGTTTCTTCAATTTTCAAAGATTACACAAATATTTGTATATAAATCATTTCTATAGAGTATACTTTTTCGTATAATTATAAGGAATACTTATATAAAAGTACAGCACAAGGTAATGTCACTTGATCATCGGTGTGAGGTACCCCCGCCCCTCCTTTCCCTGCTACGGATACCAGGCGACCTTCGGAATAACTAGCTTTACCCGCATATACGGATCTCTCTGCGGGTAGACCTTTCCCGGTGGACCTTTCTCTGTTACTCGTGGAAACAAACATGAACAACAACGGGGTGAAGGCGTACTTGGCGTGACGCACTGCCTTCCGTACGATCAACAGGATCAGCCGGACCCCAGAGGTAAGGCTACGGACATGCTAGAGGTAAGGCCTTGGAGTATGCTAAGGACCTTGAGTATGCTAAGGACGTTTCATGCTAAGAAAGCGTCAAACGTCTGCGGAAGATGCTAAATCAAAGCCTAATAAACAGAGGGTGCTGTCCTCCTGAACTAAGAGACCCTTCAGCGAAGTGCTGAAGGATAACCTAGTTTTAGCTGTAATCGACAGAAACGACGTCGACGGTAGCATCATCTCGGAGAATTGGAAAATAGTGGTGGACAAAATTTTTATGTTTTTTTTTTTTAAATATACTTTTTTGGATATTAAATTTAACTTAAGCTACAATTTCCGAAAAAAACAGCTTTAAGATTATTATGTCATTTCATCGGATAAAGCAATAAGAATTGCGCCAACGGTAGGCCGACTCAAAATCAGTTTTGTTTGCCGGTTAATAATATTTTATACTTTATATAAATTTACACAATTAAAAAATGAAAAATAAACTCATATGTACCCACGTTAAGTAAAAAATACGTTGACTAATAAAATGCTTATAGTAAAAAATATAACAAAAAGCAAATCAAAGCCTTATAAAAGAATACAAAAAGGCGCAAAAAGTTGCGTTGAGCTGGCAAAATCCTTTAGGACGTTGAAATATGCCAAAAGCTAAGCACACAAAAAGGACAAAACCAAATATAAAATAAAATCTAAGTTAAAAAAAATGTTTGCAGTATAAAATGGTAGTTGTAAAATGTGAAATAAATAAAATTTAAAATAAAAAAATAACAATAATAAACATAGTATACAAAATAAACTTAAATAAAACAAACAAATAGTAAAAGGAATTATAAAACGTATAACGCATACTTCCGTTGTACGGAAATTGTATTTATTTGCGTTGATCTTTTTTTGGAATGGGCCCACCATTCATTCCTTCCGTAGCTTGTGTAAAAAGTTTCCTTTGCCGTATATATGTGTTTAGGACAATTTGCAGGCATCACTTTATTGACATTTATTGAGTCATTTGCGATATTATCTGGCGGACATTGTTGACATTTCAATTTAATGTATTTGATTGAGTGAGGAATGAAAAGTTTTTTTTTGAGGAAGATTTTTTTTTTGAACTTAGTGCGTTTTAAATCGCTTACAATTACCTCAATTTATTATATACTTCAGAAATCTACTTTGATTGATGCTGTCAACTATGTTTAATAGACGTTTTATTTTTGTTAAAGATTTTTTATTTCCTTTTTCATTGATATGTATTAATAGTCCTTTAAATCTACTGCAGTTTGTATTTTGATTTTATATTTTAACTTTTGAAAAGAATATTCAAACTGTTATTATAAATCATATTGTATTCAAAAGTACCGATAAACCCGAACACGTCTATTTCCAAATCAGACATCGTATACAATAGTAATCAAAATTTTGAGTTTCAATGATTTAACACATTTAGTTTTTCAGTAATCGTGATTTTAATAGAAGGCCTAATAGTCAGACTGAAGGATTTACATAGCGATTTACAGACAAACGGACAGACAGTCAGATGTTTATATAGATGGATAGACTGACATCATAAAACCAGAAACCCCTTCTTATGAGTGTTACGAATGGATGCCAAATTGAATATACCCTTTCTCTTTTATTGTAAGTTATAAAAACAGTAATTTGGTTTTGTTCTTAAATTTGTATAGAAATTTTAGCAGAGTTTCCGATTTATAGTTTTGTTTTTGGAAGATTTATGATTTCTAGTTGATTGATCCAGATTTAAAAACCGGCCCCAACCGAAGTCCAGAGAGCGTTCGAATCTCGACAAATATAACAACGAACGTCTATTCCTAGCTCGTTGTAATATAAAACAGAAAAAAATATGGAACCCAAATATAGCAACTAAGATTAATTGATACAAATAATGAATTCTATTAAATTAATTAATTGGATATACGAATTATTTAAAAGTATAAATCACTGCGAGGTCCTATGTTCAAGCCTGAACTGAGGCTAACAACATCTTTTTATAGAAAACATTTTTCTATACCGCGCTACCTCTCTGCAGTTAATGGAAAACCTACGAGAGTGAAACATTGCCTACAAGAGAAAAAAATACTGTATTTAAGTATAAAAAAGACTTAGAATAGCACCATTCCAAACTGAACTTATATTAAGTCCGCACAGACTTATATTAAGTCCGTACGTACTTAATATAAGTCTGTGCGGACTTAATATAAGTCCAATTTGGGATGGTGCTATTCTAAGTCTTTTTCATATTTAAATACAGTATTTTGTTTTTTCTGTGTATGAAAAGCTCTCATCCGCCATTCGGATTCGGCATTAAACTGTAGGTCCCACCACTTTGAGTACAAATATAACACGCTCAGCTGAAAATAGTGAGAGTGGTCGGTGTAAGTTCTTCAGGACTTTAGTACCAACCTATTATTATTATTATAAATCAAATCCTTTGTGGGTTGGTGTATATGCTAACATTTATACATAGCATATATACGAACCGACTGTTTTAGAGGCACTAGCACAGTTTTACAGTCATGCACAGTTTTAAATTCACTACACAGTTTTGCAGGTACTAATGTACCGATCTTATTTTACATTTGTTCATCGCAACGAGTGCATGTCTATTCGGTTCATCGGGTTGTTTTTTTCGTACATCATGTGTAGTACATTTGATATTTTTCTCCATATTTGTGTTTAACATGCCCTTACATTATATATAGCTCTATTGGTAATGAGAACGTGGTTCGAACTTCCGACAAAAAAAGTAAAAGTATTAAGTATAGTAAGTAGAAAAAATATAAATAAATAAAATAACAAATAAGAAATACATTTTTTTTCATCGGATGTGTTAATTGCCTTTAATTTTTCGGTACAAAGCAGACTGTACTGTTTATGAATTTAAATTAAAAGTTATTAATTAAAAAAAACTTACCCGAAGATTGGGAACTCATGAATTGATTCAATGGAGTGTAGTAGGTAATATCTCTGTGATGTATATTATAAAATGAAGGAGTGATTGCAAAAGTATTATATGTCATTTGATGAACTACCGCACTGATTAAACGAGTCACACTTTTACCGAACACATTTCAAAATCGCGATTAAACGAAAATCTACCGCTATCGGAAGATTTGCTAAAAAAAATATAAGAAACGGACACTTTTCATTGTGTTATTGACATCTAACACAGCAACGGCACGAATTCGCGGAAAATGAAATTCGCGTAAAATCAAATTTGCAGTATTCGCGGAGGCAGTTTTTCGCGTAGTTTTTTACGTTGCTTCATTGAAATATTTGCAATGCGAAAAAATACTAGTATAAACATTTTCGATGCCTCATTCAGTAGGATTTTTTTTGTTTAAACATAGAAAGATCTGCACCTTTTTTGTTCATCACTTTTTCATTGGTATTGACAGCAATTCGCACAAATAGTAAAATTTTGTTGAGGGTTTTCATTTAGAGTTCGACAGAAACCGGGAAAGCCGAGTAAGCTGAAAAGGAAATAAATTAAAATTATTAGTAAATATATATATAAAAGTTGATATAAATTGCAAATAATGGAGTTCGGTAATGTAGCGTCGTTGGTACAGTCGGTTAGTGCGTCGGACTTAAGCGAACAGGTCGCGGGTTCGTATCTCCGAGACTGCAACATAAAGTAGAAAATGTTAACTTTCGGCAGTAAATATTTTAATTTACTTATCTGAATACTAAATATCTCCTTAGTCGGAAATATCGTTAATAGGAAATATCGTTACATAAATTTATCAACATTTTTTAATTTTATCGAAATATTATGAATTTATCGACATTTTATAAATTTATCATAATATTATAAAAGAATAGAATTTTTTTAAAATTATCGAAATTTTATGTATAGAAATTATATAAATTTATTGAAATTTAAAAATTTTATCGACATTGAATGAATTTATAGGGATTTTATAAATTTATCGAGATCTTATGAATTTATCGAAATTTAATGAATTTATCGAAGTTTTATAAATTTATTGAAATTTTATAAATATATCGAAATTTTATAAATTAATCGAGATTTTATAAATATATCGAAATTTTTCTAGATCTTATAAATTTATCGATATTTTATAAATTTATCGAAATCTTATGAATTTATCGAATTTTTTAAATTTATCAAAAATTTCATAAATTTATCGACATTTCATAAATTTATCGACATTTTATAAATTTATCGGAATTTTATAAATTATCCAAAATTATATAAATTAAACGAAATTAATAGGTGGTATTTAGTAAAAGTATTTTGAAAAAAAATACATTTATAAATAATAACAATTCAAGTATATAAAATCATTCACTAAATAACGTATGTTTTATTTGCAATTTCAATTTTCCACCATTTTTCAATTTAAAAATAAATTGCCCTTCAATATTTCATTTTATGTCTCCCACACATTTATGCCATAACCTTTGTCGTCACCTGCTGTAACCTTAAATCGTTTAACATATTTTGCAAATTCTAATTAATTCCCGTCGATTAATTAATTCAAACAATGTGCGCTCTGTCATGCACATAAATTATATTTGACATCTACATGTGACGTGTGACGTCCCATTTTCAAACGCCTACTCAATGGCTTTATTGCGAAATATGTATGTATGAAGGTTTTCTTATTTGTATTTTACTTTTCGTTGGTTTTATGATTTTCGCATTGATTTTCAGACGTCGTCGCAGTCATCGTTGTCGACATGTTGCAGGCAACAACTTAATTTTGCGCTTTAATGATGTCTACAGCGTTGCCACCTTCTTGAGTTGATGGCAAATTGACGGCAACATGTGTTGTTGTGTGTTTGTGTGTCTTCAATGGTTAGTCACAAACATACATGACTTGGGTTGTTAAGTGTGAGGATGCGTGTATTTTTGCCAATAAAACAATATATGAGGAATTTTTGAAAATTGAACCTTTTTCCTTAGATTGTCGCACATGGCCATCCTACCCCGCCAAATGTTTAAGGTTGATATTATTGCGGATTGTGCGGAACTTCAGAAAAATCCACTTTCAAATACTTTAAAGTATAAATGTTAAAAATGTATCCAAATTTGATAAATTTATCTAATAAAGTTATCGAATGTTTACAATTTTATTGAAATTTTATATATTTATCGAAATTTTTTAAATATTTAAAATTACATAATCGAAATTTTAGAAATTTATCGAAATTTAATAAATTTATCGACATTTTATAAATATATCGAAATTTTATAAATTTATCGAAATTTTATAAATTTATCGAAATTTTATAAATTTATCGAAATTTTATAAATTTATCGAAATTTTATAAATTTATCGAAATTTTATAAATTTATCGAAATTTTATAAATTTATCGAAATTTTATAAATATATCGAAATTTTATAAATTTATCAAAATTTTAAAAATTTATCATAATATTTTAAATAAATAGATTTTTTTGAATTATCGAAATTTTATGAATTTATAGAAATTGTATAATTTTATTGAAATTTATCGAAATTTATAAATTTATCGAAATTTTATAAATTTATCGAAATTTTATAAATTTATCGAAATTTAAATCTTTATCGAAATTTTATAAACTTATCGAAATTTTATAAATTTATCGACATTTTATATATATAGCGAAATTTTATAAACTTATTGAAATTTTATAAATTTATCGACATTTTATATATATATAGCGAAATTTTATAAATTTATCGAAATTTTACAAATTTATCGAAATTTTATAAATTTATCGAAATTTTATAAATTTATCGAAATTTTATAAAAGAATTTGAAATTGTCAAGACGTAAAAGTACAAAATATATACAAAAAATAAGAAATAAAAAATATTTTTTAATATAAAACGTTTTTATTGTGAAGGATCTAATACAGTTTCATTTTAAATCATACCAAAAATTTACCTTCGAAATGTTTTATATTAAAAAATATTACTTATTTCCAAGGATTGAAACCTAAACGAATAACGGTTTCGATTTCGGTTTCGGTTTTTTCCGCGTTTCGGTTTCGGTTACGGTTTCGGTTTTAAGTTTTTATAACGAAACGGTTTCGGTATACCGGTTCCATGTAACGGTTTCGGTTTTGATTTCGGTTTTTGTATAAATTTTCTTTATTTCCATATTTTTTATATGGTGCTAAATTATGATCAAATTATTATACTGGGGTAAAGTGGGAAACGTAATTTAAACAATGTTTGTTGTTATTTTAGTAAAAATATTGTGTTATATGAATTATTTAATTGATTACGTCAAGAAAAAAAATTAATTTAAAATTTCGTGACCACAAACCAATGAAAAGCAACATTTTGACTTCACCTGATATATGATTTGAATTGAAAAGAAGATGAATTTTGTACAATTTGCATCCATAAAAGCCAAATAAATTAAATTTCATCAATTCTGTGAATTGAAATATATGTAAACTAGTGATTATCATTTGCAAGAGCAAGGCAAGAAATGTTAATCTTAATCTTTTAAATTTTAAATAAAGATCGAAGACAAATATCTTAAACTGCATATTAATTATGAAAACGAATAGAATTTGAACACTAATTGTATTTAAGTTACTTATTTTCCATATTTTCAATTTCTTCAACATTTTACTAACAAAAAAAAATCCAATAACATAAAATTTTGAGTTATATTTTAACAAGAATTAACAAATAAAAAATAATTGTATAGAACAAGTGATGTTGACAAGACAATTCAAAATGTCAAGGCTATAATAAAATGAACGAAAAGTCACCAAATACATTTTCAAAATGCTAAATATTTTTTACAAACATCTTTATGTATCTGTCAATTTTTAATCGATGATCTCCATTTTTTTTACCACATGATAAGAAAATGTAAATCTATCAATTGATATTTCAACTTTAAAAATGCATCAATTACTTTTTATAATATTAATCAACAAACTCGAAAATTAAGTTTTTCATAAAAATGTATTTGATGACTTTTCGTTCTACAACGACGATATACAGTATACGATATACATATCCAATAAATATAAGGAATATTTCGTATAAGCATATTTCTGTTTTCGTCACACATTAAAAAAATCCCTATGCTACACGTACCGTATGTCAAGAGATCTCAAATAATATCTTGCAGAGTAACATTTTTCTTTGCGAACATCATGCGAACATCATGCGAACACAAACTCAAACGCTACAAAGCGAATACTAACAGAAAGAAGAGAATTTAACAATAACGATTACGTATACATACACTTTCACAACGACAACTCTTCGTTGCTTTCCTGTATCATTGCATGGCAAAAAACAGACGCATGACAACAGACATACGCATGACAACGGACAGACGCATGACAACAGACAGTCGCATGACAACGGACAGACGCACGGCACCACACTACATGTATGTATCTAGTACAGCTCTCTAGTTGGCAACAACAACGAGTTCTCTTTGTGGTACAAAAAATTTCCCGCCAAAATTCTATCAAAAGCTTGGATGCTGCTTTATTCGCATTTTTGTTGTTGTTGCACTTTCAAACGAATCAGCGGATTTGTGAAAAAAAAAAAACACAAAAAGCAATATATCAGCTAAATATATCACACTCTGAAAATGTTCATGTATTATTTTTTATTACTTCATGATTTTACAATTAACAAAAAAACTATATATAAAAGTAAAACAAAAATAATAATGTGCATAAGCACAATCGATGTACGAACTTGCGTAGCGAAGAAAAGAGAAAAAACATTGTTTTGTCTATTTTTTTTTTTGAAGCGACTTTTGAAGCACTTTTAAAGCTATTTACCGCTTCAAAAGTGCTTCATAGACCTTATTTTTAAGATGCTTATATTCTTTAGAATTCGACACACATCTTCATTAATGTTCACGTTCATAAATATTTTGCACGCTTTCCATTGTTACTTATTGTTCAATATTTAGTAATATCATGAATTCTTTTGTATATTATTATTACCTTAAAAACATAATAAATACATTAAAATCATAAAAGAACGCAAGAGTCTTCCTTTTCTTGCAGTCTTAGTCTTGCACTTGCTCTTGTTCTTTTTTTTGCAAAATCTCGATCTTGTTCTCGTTCAAAAAAATGCAAGAACAAGAAATTTTTAATCATCACTAATGTAAACAAATATCTTTCCCTATACTTGAAATTTTTAAACTTGTCTACCTTGCACTTCATTTTTCGTATTTCCTTAAATAGTTACTGAGATGTTAATAATTTGAAACTTTTTTACATTTTTTTTTTACATTACATTGTTTTGTTTATGTCCGAAATGGAGCATCCATTAGAAGACTTATAAATGGTATTCTATTGAATAGATCCTTTAAAAGAATTTAAAAAATATTCAAATGAACTTTTCAAAACTTGTCCCACTTTACCCCAAGCTCCCCTATATATTTTACTAATAAAATAAAAAAAAAACCAATATTATTAAAATTTAAATCATTTTTTAACGTAAAAATTTTGCTTAATTTTATTTAATTCGATTAATGAAACAAAAAACAAATTTTAGACCAAATACCGTTGTTTTGGAAATATCGTTTCTCAAAAAACAACATATGAATTTTTGTACAACCAAAAATGTTCATTTTGGGAACTCCAAATTTTAATGAAATTTTACTTAAGATCTTCTATAAAAAAAATATATGTTTTTCTGGTTTTTTGTATACTTTTTTAAAAACCGTTTTAAACCGGTATAAAACCGAAACCGTTTATATCGGTTTTGGATATCGGTTTATTTCTGATTTTCGTATAACGGTTTCGGTTACGGTTTCGGTTTTAAAAATGAAACGGTTTTAAACGGATATCGGTTTCGGTTTCGGTTACGGTTTCAATCCTTGCTTATTTCATATTATTTATTTTTCTTATATTTTTTGTATCAGTTTGAATTTCGTGTGACAGAATTTTAAAGGCCTAATATTATTAAAATTAAAAATATTCATGTTTCAAAGTGTCTTTAATATGGAATCATGGTGATAGAATCATGATGAACCGGATGGGAAGAAAAGGATAATATTGCATTTTCACCCAGTTCGAGGAAATATTTAAAAACTCAAGTCATGTAGCTCATCGCGAAGGTAGTTTAAAATCAATTACAAAATTAGTACTGAACAGACAGACAAGGAAGCAACCTAATAAAAACGTTTTAATAACTGAAAATTTCTCTATAACTTGGTAAATTCTTCTTATTATGTTTTAATCCCATGTTATTGTAATTTATATAAACCTTTCTTGAGGCTATTGACCTTTCAGCACGCATGTATGTTTGTATCATTATGTAATATGTATAGAATATATTAAAAGTAAACAATAAGTGAAAATATTTGTTTTCAGCAAAGACAGCGCATTGAAAAGAGGATACATGAATTATGGGTGAAATGGAAAATGGTTTATATTTGAAATAATTCTGTAGGATATAGCATAAAGTCTTTAAATTTGTGCCGTCAGCCGGAGAGGTAAAGCGATTTAATGAGTAAAGCGATTTTTCGAAAAGTCTTTGTAACAAATATAAATAGCAGAAATTTAATGCCGCATCTATTCAATTTGGAAAATGACTTAAGACATATGCAGTCTGTTTGCAGAAAATTTAATATTAGATCATTTTTACTGTACAACATATCGAATTTTCAGTACTTTTTCAATCATATTTGTGTTTTTCTAATTTTTTGTAAATTTTGAATGTAGTTTTATAAAAGGCACACTCAAAGTAGTAGCAAAGCCATAATTTTGTAAATGTTGCATTAAAATTTTTAGACATTTTGAAAGGGAAGTTTTTTGGTTGGAAATTATATGAAAAGTAGCCAGTTTGTTTGGTATTGCCTGTCAAATAAGTGGAGATATTTGCAAAGATTTGTGAACATAGCTGACAGGCCTATTGCCTACCATACTCTTCCTTTTAATACCTTATCGTTTACATGTCTACCTTACCTTCCCCCTTTAATTGTCTGCCATTTCTCTATATTTTATATTAAAACTGAAGTAGAAAATTGGCAGGTTTTGTCTTAATTTCCACCGTTTGTTAGTATGACCTGCCAAATGTTTAATGATATTTGCAAAGATTGATATATGTAGCTGTCATGTCTATTGTCCAACATACTCTTCCTTTTTTTTCTACTTTACCTTTATATGTCTTCCTTACTTTTCTCTTCCATTGTCTGCCATTTCTCTATCATTTCTATTAAAACCAAAGCAGAAAATTTTGCAGGTTTTGTCTTAATTTCCACCATTTGTTCGAATTGCCTGCCAAGTGTTTGATGATATTTGCGAAGACTTACAAATGTCTATTGTCTACCATACTCTTCCTTTCTCTACCTTACCCTTTATATATCTACCTTACCTTTCCCCTTACATTGTCTGCCATTTCTCTACAATTTTTATTAAAACAAGAGCATAAAATTGACAGGTTGTGTCATAATTTCCACCATTTGTTCGTATTGTCTGCCAAATGTTTAATGATATTTGTAAAGATTTATGAAAGTAGTTGACAAACCAATTGCCCACCCTACTCTTCTTTTTTCTACCTTACCCTTTATATGTCTACCTTACCTTTCCCCTTCCATTGTCTGCCATTTCTCTATAATTTCTAATAAAACAAAAGCAGAAAATTGGCAGGTTTTGTATTAATTTCCACAATTTGTTCCTATTGCCTGCCAAGTGTTTGGTGATATTTGCAAAGACTTACAAATTTCTATTGCCTACCATACTCTTCTTTTTTTCTACTTTACCCTTTATATGTCTACCTTACCTTTCCCCCTTTTATTGCCTGCCATTTCTCTATCATTAAAACTAAAGCAGAAAATTGGCAGGTTTTGTCATAAGTTCCACCATTTGTTAGTATTACCTGCCAAATGTTTGATGATATTTGCCAAGATTTATATATGTAGCTGACATGTCTATTGCCTACCATACTTTTTCGTTTTCAACCTTACCATTTATTTGCCTACCTTTCAATTTCTGCCTTTGCTCTACCATTTCTATTAAAAGTAAAGCTTAAAATTGCCATGTTTGGCCATAAGTTCACATTACCTGCCAAATGTTTGATGATGTTTAAAGATGTAGCTGACATGCCTATTGCCTATCATACTCTTCCTTTTTCTACCTTACCCTTAATATGTCTACCTTGGCTTTCCCCTTCCATTATCTGCCGTTTCTCTATCATTTTTTTTCATATTACGGCAGAAAATTGGCAAGTTTTGTCACAGTTTCCACTTACATTAAATGTTGGATTTCGTACCAATTAACTGGTTGTTTGAGAGTCAGTTTACTTTCATTTTCATGCCGAAATGGTTATCTTAGTTTTGTTTTTGAAAAAACATGTGTTTTACATTGTGTGAATTTTCTTAAAACTTAATAATTAAACATCATAATTTAATTTTTCATTGAATTACCTCGTTAAATTTAATTTAAAACTTATTAATAATGCTAATTACTCTAATTATAGATTAATAAAACTATGAATATTTTTTATTAAAAATCTAATTCTTGAGTATTTTCATTAGAAAAGGTTGCCTTTGAATTATTTAATAAAATTACGCAGCATAATGACAGAAATAAGTAATACAAAAAAATATTAAAAGCAACTGCAAACATATTACGGATGATAATGTGAATGATGTTGCTGCTACTACTGCTGATGATGATGATGAGAGTGGTACCAACACAAAGCCAAGAATTTTAATTAAATGAATGTCAGTTAAGGTTGACTTCCGGTGGATTGACGCAAAAAGAAGAATCTTCAAATATGCTTGAGATAAAACAGTCTCTCATACATATTAAGACACGCGCTGATGCAAACATCAAGACAGAGCGCAATACAAAAACACATAGCAGGGCGCCCAGCTAGAGAGGGGGAGTGGGGGTTACAGGATCAGTGACAGAACAGACAAACAAGAAACACGGAACAGAGACCTTGAAGGATATATACTTGTGAATGCTGTGTTTAAAGATGCTAATACACTGAACAAAAATTTTGTATTTCACTTAAAATTAAATTTTTTACGAAAATTCAATTTTTCACTAAAAAAATTCAAATTTTCACTAAAAAATTCAACTTTTCACTAAAATCCAATTTTGCACTAAAAATTCAATTTTTTACTAAAACTTCAATTTTTCACTAATAATTCAATTTTTCGCTAAAAATTTAATTTTTCACTAAAAATTCAATTTTTCATTAAAAATTAAATTTTTCACTAAAAGTTAAATATTTCACTAAAAATTCAATTTTTCACTAAAAATTCAATTTTTCACTGAAAATTCAATTTTTCACTAAAAATTCAATTTTTCACTAAAAATTCAATTTTTCACTAAAAATTCAATTTGTCACTAAAAATTCAATTTTTCACTAAAAATTCAATTTTTCACTAAAAATTCAATTTTTCACTAAAAATTCAATTTGTCACTAAAAATTCAATTTTTCACTAAAAATTCAATTTTTCGCTAAAAATTCAAATTTTCACTAAAAATTCAATTTTTCACTAAAAATTCAATTTTTCACTAAAAATTCAATTTTTCACTAAAAATTCAATTTTTTCTTTTTCACTAAAAATTAAATTTTTCACTAAAAATTCAATTTTTCACTAAAAATTCAATTTTTCACTAAAAATTCAATTTTTCAATAAAAATTCAATTTTTCACTAAAAATTCAATTTTTCACTAAAAATTCAATTTTTCAATAAAAATTCAATTTTTCACTAAAAATTCAATTTTTCACTAAAAATTCAATTTTTCACTAAAAATTCAATTTTTCACTAAAAATTCAATTTTTCACTAAAAATTCAATTTTTCACTAAAAATTCAATTTTTCACTAAAAATTCAATTTTTCACTAAAAATTCAATTTTTCACTACTAATTAAATTTTTCACTAAAAATTTAATTTTCATTTAAAATTCAAATTTGCACTAAAAATTCTATTTTTTATTAAAAATTCAAGTTTTCAATAAAATTTAAATTTTAATAAAAAAAAAAAATATATTCTATAATAATTTCGTATTTCAATTAAAATGTCTTTAATTAAAAATTTTTACAAAAAATCAAATTGCACTAAAAATTAAAATTTATACGTAAACCATTTTTTTTATTAAAAATGAAAATAACCAAAATCTAAAATTATTTCTTTTTCCTTTGTTCCATGCAGTCTACTTAATTTTCCAATTAGTCTAGAAATTTATTTTCTCTGCAATGTTTTATTGCCGATATCTTGCTGTTGGCTGCATAACTAGCAATATTGCAGTATCTTCATCCAATTCTGCGGCTGCTGCCGGCATATATCTCTGTTGCTGCGGTTGTCTGTGGCGTTGCGGTGTTTCTGGTGATGCCACCGATAATGCTGCGTATGCAGCTGATTATGGGAAGATGTCTGCGGCAGCTGTAGGTATCCACGACATCAGCAGCAACTGCCAAGTTATTGACAAGTTAAGCAACTGCGTTAAACAACAGAGATAGAGCACGTAATCGAAAAGCCAGCAGCCGCCTAAATACTATGGATACGCACTCCTTAAATTCAGTTTTGTGTGTGTTTGGAGAAAGATCTTCTTGTATTCCCCATGTGTAGCTTTATTATGCTGCAATTTGTGTTGCAAATTAAAATGTTTCGCTATGTCAGGCACAAGTTAGATTATCGACAAATATATCCTAATTTATTGAGTGACGTAGATAGTAATCGTATATATTATGTTTTATGAATTAATGGGAGTGGGTGGGAGGTTTTCTTTAAAAATTGATTTTTTATTTACTAAAAATTCAATATATCACATAAACTAAAATTTTAACTAAAAATTAAATTTTTCATTTAAATTAAATTTTTCAATTAAACTCAATTTTTCACTAAAAATTCAAAGTGTTCACTAAAATTTCAATTTTTAACTACAAATTCAATTTTTCAATAAAATTTCAATTTTTCACTTAAAATTCAATTTTTCGCTAAAATTTAAATTTTTCACTAAAAATTCAATTTTTCACTAAAAATTCAATTTCTACTAAAAATTCCATTTTTAACTACAAATTTAATTTTTCACTAAAAATTCAAATTGTTCACTAAAAATACAATTTTTAACTACAAATTCAATTTTTCACTAAAAATTAAATATTTCACTAAAAATTCAATTTTTCACTAAAATTTCAATTTTTCACTTAAAATTCAATTTTTAACTACAAATTAAATTTTTTACTAATAATTAAATTTTTCACTAAAAAATTTAAGTTTTCACTTAAACTTAAATTTTGCAGTAAAAATCACTTTTTAATTTAATTTTTCACTAAAAAATGAATATTTAAAAATCCTTTTCGTTTGACATATCTTCTGTAAGAAACTCATATATCTTAAATCTGCCTAGGGTCATAAAGTCATCATCGGTTGTATTGTATCACATAGTCACCACCTCTTTTAATCATTCAATATATGTAACTGTCATGTGAACTGTCGACGTGGCTTTAACTGTCGCCTTCTACATGGAGTCGAAATCAGCTGACGCATCAGTCGAATTCGGCTGCTTGACATCCTTCCGCTCTGCACGTCCTGGCGCATTGTCTCCTGTCCCCGTTTTGTCGTCAACGCACATTGTCTGTCATCATCATGGAACAGTTGATCTTTGCGGGTTCATCAATGATTTCGTATATTTCATACACAGACGACTGACTGTCTGTGCGTCTTCTATATCTGTTCAACAAGGACCTTTAAGCCTTTTCTTTTGCATGGCCAATTCGGTGTCAGTCTGCCAGAAAATAACCTTGAAATGTCGGATATAATCAGAGTATTGCAGACATTTATATCGCACAGTTCCATTGATTGTTTCTTTTGTGTCCTTTGAGACAAAAACACACACTGAATTATTTTCACATGAATTTATTTGATAAATAAATATAAAATTAAATTTTAAATTTTAATTAATTTTTAAATATATATAATAAATGCTATTCTTTCATTACATTGCTATGCCAATAATAGTCAAACTTTTTTTTAAGAGTTCAATCACTTTTAAATGTTTCTTCAAGCAAAAGTTCTTTTCTATTGTTAATTTATATAGTTTACCAAAGATTTATGAGCATAGAAGACTCATTGTAGAAGTAAAATAAAAAAAAGAAAAACATTACAATAAAAACGCAAATTTCAAGTCGACTAAAATGAGAAATCCTAAAAACTTTAGACGCAATTTTACGTAAAATATATGCAGCAACAAAGCAATCATAATATACAGCAATACGAAGATAGTAAAATTGAAATTTGAAGTATATAAATTTGCATAAATTTAAAATAAAATAAAAATTTGTCAAAAAGAAAACAAAATAATAACTGCTATTTGAATTGGCTTTTATGAACTACCACCATTTCATTTGAGGTTTGTTAAAATAGTTTTATGTCTTTCTTCTTTTTCAACATAACCTACTTTAGTTACTTTGCTTTGTCTATTTTTTTTATTTCGTGTATAGTCGGTATACATCATATAAGTCATTTACCTCTTTTAGTCATATTCTAAACTTTTTGTTTTTTATTAAAATATCAAAATCACAACTCTTGGAAATTTTACATCCAGCATTACTTACGAATTACATTACAAACTTTTCGTATTTAGAAATATTTGAACTTTTACCGTAGTTTATCAACCGTACACTCGTTTGTAAATTTTTTCATCAATACCAAGTTTATCACGTTACCACTTTTACCACTCACCTCAGAAAAATATTAACGACATTTATAAAATTTACCACTTTACCCTCGCTAACATTTTTACCAACTGTACGACATTTACAACATTTACCATTTTACCCTCGCTAACATTTTACCAACTGTACCACGTATACAACATTTACCATCTTTATCCCTTTTACTACATCAGTATTTAAACCATTTACCACCTTTAATACGTGTACTACTTTTACAAGGTTTTCCTAAACTCTTATTTTACCACTCTTTTTTACCATTTTTATCACCTTTTCAACATTTAAGTGTTTCAACTTTTATACTACCTTTACCACCCTAATTGTATTTACCATCTTTAAAATTTTAACACTTTTACAATTTACAAAATTTACCACCTTCTTCACCCTACAAATTTTATCGCCTTACCACGCTAACACTTTTACCTTCGTTATCGCCTTACCACATTTGTTATCTCTTCAATATTTATCATCTTTAACATCTTTAATACTTTTATTACAATATTTATCACATTTATAAAATTTACCACTTAAAATTTAACTACATTTACTATCTGCAACCTTTACCATAATTACCAGTTTTACCACATTTAATACCAATTCCAATTTTATAACTTTACGACACATTACCTTCTTCACAACATTAACCACTTAAAGCATTTTAACCATTTTAACTACCCTACCATTCTACAATTATAATCATTAACACGTTTACCACTTTTACTGCATTTACTATTTTAACCACCCATACCACTTTTATAACATTTACCACCTTTAAAACGTTTACTAATTTTACAACGTTTTCTTAACCTCCTTTTTACCACCTTTTAAACATTTAAACATTTTAACACTTTTACTACCTTTAACCCCCATATCATATTGACCACCAATAAAATTATAACACTTTTACCATTTAAAAAATGTACCCTTGTTCAACCTATAACTTTTATACCTTTATTATCTTAGCACTTTTACCATCTTTATCACCCTACCATATTTATTATTTTCAATATTTATCAACTTTAACAGGTTTACTACTTATATACAATATACTATATTAATCACATTGAACACTTGTATTACAACATTTATCGTTTTTATAAAATTTACCACGTTTTACACTTCTTCAACCTTTACCATAATTACCAGTTTTACCACATTTAATACATTTCCACTTTTACCACCTTACAACACATTACCTTATTTACAATATTAACCACGTTTACAACTTTAAGCACATTAACCATTTTATTATCTTTATTCTCTTTTCATTATTTAACAACTTTAACAGGTTTACTACTTTTATAAAATTTACCCACTTTTATTACAATATTTATCATTTTTATAAAATTTCTCACCTTTACTACGTTTTACACTTCTTTAACCTTTACCATAATTACCAGTTTTACCACATTTCCACTTTTACCACTTTAAGCACTTTACACATTTTTACTACCTTACCATTCAACAATTATAATCATTAACACGTTTACCACTTTTACAACATTTATCATCTTTGAAATATTTATCACATTTACCACCTATCACACATTTTCCACTTTTACCTCTTTAACACTTATATAACCTTTTCAACATTTACCACCTTTGTACTTATGCAACCTTTACAATAGTACCACTTTTACAATCTTTACCGTATTTACCGGCCTTTACATTTGCTGCCTTTACCATTTTTACAATATTTACCACCTTTCAATATTTATACAAATCAGCTGTATAATACATCAGCTGTACCTTTTTTTCTATCTTTACCACCTCTAACCTCTTATTTCCTTTAACAATTTTACCACCTTTACAAAATTTAAACCTTTGACATCTTTACCTATTTCAACCATATATCATAATAATTACTTTTGCAGTTCATAGTTCTTCATCACTTTTAACACATTTACTACCTTAACTTTCTCTAAAGATAAATTCTTCGTTCCATAGTTTACATTTTTTAACTCTTCTACAACATATACTATATATTTATTCATTACTCCTTTTCTTTACAACATAGAATATTTATACATTTATTATATTTTTCCCCCCTACATTTTTGTATATCGCCTATATTCTTTAGCACTCTTCACCTTTCTTTGCCACACCCAGCATGTCGTCGCCAAGTCCCACTCGTCACGACTGCCCCAACAAAAATAACTTAAAATGAAATCAACGACGTAATATCTGTAAAACTTTCAACAAAAGGGTAACGAGTTCACAAAAATAATACCAGCAATAAGAGTGCCTATAAATGAGACAGAGCAGTATGAAATAAGCGAGATCTAGATACAGTTTAAGTATTATAAATACAAAAAAAAAAAGAAAACGCCTAGCATGGTAGCACTTCCGCTTCCTATTTCATTACAATGAAAACCTTTTTGTTCAAATTTGAATTTGTTTTACTTCGTTGTGTTTTACTGAACAAAAAAAAATAGAAATAGTTTCTTCAGCACTACTATGGTAACGTTTTTATTTTCAGGTCTGTTTTTTTTTTTGTTTTAATTCTTTATTACATTTTCACAATATTATTCTATTTCTATAGTTTTTTTTCAGCTTCTTTTGCTTTTTTACAAACCTACTTCACGTTAACGTTATTAACATGAAAGGGCTTCGAGCACAACAAATTACTTAGTTTTTGTTTTTGTATTTTCTTTGCAGTTGCGTTACTTTTGAGCATACTAAATTCTTTGGTTTTTTGTTTACAGTGTGCTTGAATGACTTTATTTTTGTGTAAAATATATATTTTATAAAAACTAAAAACAGGAAAATGTGAATTACAAAATTATAAAAGTCAAATGATTTATTTTTAAAACATTTGTTAGTATTTATAAAATTATTATATACCAAATTAAAGCCAAAATAATGTGTCAAAATATTGGATTCTTAAAAAAAATATAGAGTTATGCGTTTTATATGAATTATATAAGTTATTGAATTAAATGTTACTCATACGCATCGTGCTGTATTGCAGAATAGTGCACTTACAATATGAATTATTATTCATTAAGTAGAGTATATTATTTAAAATTAATAATCGAATAGTAAAGCAGAAAGATCAGTGCTAAATAAAAAATATATATTAATAAAATTGTATTTCGCAGGTGCTTTAAATACGCATCTATAATATCAAGTCATTTGATGTCACTCATACGCTTGGAGAGGTATTGTATATTCACAAGTTGAATTGTTTTAAATAAAATAAAGCACCTACTTAAAAGTAGTATGCCAAAAATTAAAGCAGAAGCATGAATATAATAATTTAAAAAACTGTGAATCATAAAAATTTGTATTTTCTGTTAAGTCAATGCATTGATTGCTACTCTTACGCATAGCGAGTTATCACAGAATAGGGCGTCCACAATTTGAATTGTTTTGAATTTATTTTTGTATAGATTTTAAAGTGATAAACCAAATATTAAAGCAGAAAGATCAGTGTTATATAAAAAATGAATATAAAAAAATAATCTTTAACCGCTACTTTATATGTGCATCAAGAAAGTGAAATCATATAATGTTGCTCATACGCCAGGTGGTTCACTTAGAACTTAACAAATTGTTTACAAGCGGTGCTTACGCATATTTAAATTATTTAAATTATATTCGCCAAGCCACAAAAATTCACTTTGATATAAAATTAATTAAAATTAATATTTGTATTTCCAATAATAAAATTTACTGTAACAATTACTTAGACATGTGTGCCTGCTTTATATTGCGGTTGTTTATTTGCTAATTTTTTTTTATTTCATTAATGTATTACTTTTTCTTTTCTTTGTTATTTATTTTTCATTTGCTCTTCAGCTGGCTGTTTTTCGAAACAAACTGCAAAGAAATAAAAATTCAGCCAACTGTGTGTGGCAGTAACGTGGCCGCATAAATAAAGAAAGGCTTGAGGGCTCATGTAATTGTGGCGACGCCTTATTGTCGTCTTGCAGCACATTGCTTTACTACATATTACTCTATGCAACAAAATTATTTTTATTTTTATAATATGTTTAAAATATATTTTCAAAGTTATTTTTATTATAACTCTTTTTAATTTTAAATGTTTTTTTATTTATTTTTCAAATATTTCTTATTACATTTATTTACTTTTATTTGCCTAATTGATGCTGTTGCACAGTGTTGTGCGATTTAAGCATTTGCCAACCTGCTTATTAGTGCTTTTATGCGCCTATGTAGCATGTTTCCTTTTTTTTTTTTATTTATGTTGTGGCTTAAAAGTGGCGCCTTTTTTAATGTGCTAATAAACAATTTTAATTACAGCCTCATGAGAAGACATGTTGCTGCCATTAAGTCAGGCGGCTTTTTTTGTTCTTGTTCTTTGGCTTGTTTGTTTTCTCCTTTAAAAGCAGCAATGTTTGTTTTTGTTTAATTTAACCGGATGCAGACATGAAATGCGCCAAATGCTGTGAGTGTGGTTTTAATAAACATTTAGAAATGTGACGTATTGTTGAATGGCATGCAATGCGACATGTTTTATGATAGCAAACTGTCATGCTGTTGTATTTGCATATAAAAACTGTTATTTAAAAAAAAGAGCTAAAAAAATAAAATTATGACAATAAAACTGCTGTAAAAAAAAATTGTAAAACTGTTGACAGTAAAACTGTTGACAGTAAAACTGTTGACAGTAAAACTGTTGACAATAAAACTGTTGACAGTAAAACTGTTGACAGTAAAACTGTTGACAGTAAAACTGTTGACAGTAAAACTGTTGACAGTAAAACTGTTGACAGTAAAACTGTTGACAGTAAAACTGTTGACAGTAAAACTGTTGACAGTAAAACTGTTGACAGTAAAACTGTTGACAGTAAAACTGTTGACAGTAAAACTGTTGACAGTAAAACTGTTGACAGTAAAACTGTTGACAGTAAAACTGTTGACAGTAAAACTGTTGACAGTAAAACTGTTGACAGTAAAACTGTTGACAGTAAAACTGTTGACAGTAAAACTGTTGACAGTAAAACTGTTGACAGTAAAACTGTTGACAGTAAAACTGTTGACAGTAAAACTGTTGACAGTAAAACTGTTGACAGTAAAACTGTTGACAGTAAAACTGTTGACAGTAAAACTGTTGACAGTAAAACTGTTGACAGTAAAACTGTTGACAGTAAAACTGTTGACAGTAAAACTGTTGACAGTAAAACTGTTGACAGTAAAACTGTTGACAGTAAAACTGTTGACAGTAAAACTGTTGACAGTAAAACTGTTGACAGTAAAACTGTTGACAGTAAAACTGTTGACAGTAAAACTGTTGACAGTAAAACTGTTGACAGTAAAACTGTTGACAGTAAAACTGTTGACAGTAAAACTGTTGACAGTAAAACTGTTGACACTAAAACTGTTGACAGTAAAACTGTTGACAGTAAAAGTGTTGACAGTAAAACTGTTGACACTAAAACTGTTGACACTAAAACTGTTGACAGTAAAAGTGTTGACAGTAAAAGTGTTGACAGTAAAACTGTTGACAGTAAAACTGTTGACAGTAAAACTGTTGACAGTAAAACTGTTGACAGTAAAACTGTTGACAGTAAAACTGTTGACAGTAAAACTGTTGACAGTAAAACTGTTGACAGTAAAACTGTTGACAGTAAAACTGTTGACAGTAAAACTGTTGACAGTAAAACTGTTGACAGTAAAACTGTTGACAGTAAAACTGTTGACAGTAAAACTGTTGACAGTAAAACTGTTGACAGTAAAACTGTTGACAGTAAAACTGTTGACAGTAAAACTGTTGACAGTAAAACTGTTGACAGTAAAACTGTTGACAGTAAAACTGTTGACAGTAAAACTGTTGACAGTAAAACTGTTGACAGTAAAACTGTTGACAGTAAAACTGTTGACAGTAAAACTGTTGACAGTAAAACTGTTGACAGTAAAACTGTTGACAGTAAAACTGTTGACACTAAAACTGTTGACAGTAAAAGTGTTGACAGTAAAAGTGTTGACAGTAAAAGTGTTGACAGTAAAACTGTTGACAGTAAAACTGTTGTCCGTCTGTCCGTCTGTCTGTCTGTATGTCTGTCCGGTTTGGCATTATCGGTCTATAGTGACCTGAGATCCGATTACTTATGTACAAATACCTCATATAAAATTTACATCTACAAATCAATTTTACTGTATACATGCTTAGGTAAACTTTTTTGGTCAAATATATATTGAAATTTTCTCAAATACATGAAAATAATGTTTTCCAACGAAACGAGTTGTGGTTCCCAAAAAAAAAAAATCGAAATTCGGTACACCTACCCATTTGTAAATATGGGTATCAAATGAAAGAAATTTCTTCAGGGATGGAAAGTTTGTAGTTATTTTCAGGATTCGTATACCCTGGTGACCTATATACCACTTTGAATGGTAACCACACATATGTGTAGGGTATTTATAGTCGGCTTAGACCGACTATAATTTTGATAATCCTAACTATTCCCATGTGATATAACCTTCCCAACTAGTCTAACTTTACAAAATACACTGTATAATTGTTATTCTTTAAACGTTTCTTAGGCTAAAAATCTTCATATAAATAGAAAAAAAAAACATTAAGAACCATTTTAGAAAAATATATTTAATATATTTATTTTTATGCACAACTATAAAAAAAGTTTTATTCTTTAATTTCCATTAGTAAAATAAAATAAATTGCAATGTCTGAGACAGAACAAATTGTGCTGACGATTCTATCATATTTTGTCGATTTTACAAATTACACAACTCACAAGTTTAATATATATATTTCACATAGATGTTGTTACATTTAGCATATTTTGGTTATATGCCCTTTTTGAATAAGTTAAGCTATATTTGTTGTTATGGAAACCTGCATATGTAGGTATTTTGCAAAGACAGGCGCTATACAAACAAACCAACAAATACATGTCATATTCATATAGTCTGAAATACCTTTTTACACCCATACAAATGTGCTTTTCTAGCCCAACTGTTACAGTGTAACGCGTTTAAGCGCGCTATTTTGTCACGGCTTCGAATTTGAATGGCGGCGCACTGTGGCTGTCTGTCTGTTTGTACGTGTGAGCAGTGTGGTAATGTTGGTGATGATTACGAAGTTGGTACTGATGATCACTATGACAATGTTGCTGATGTTGCTAATGTTGACGACATGAATTATACGCAACAATGAGTAACATAGAAATGCGTGGTTACAGCTGATTTAATTTAAACACATGAGTGCTATGCACATTTGTCTGTTTTACAATTAGCGACAGATATACGGGGTGTAAACATGATAAAATAAACAAATATAAAAACACGCAAAACAAAAAAATCAAAACAAACAATGCATAATTAACATTATGTGGTTTTCAACTAAAGAAAATAAAAAATTAAAACAAAAAATTAAAGTGATTTAATTTAAATAATTTCAAAAATTTTGTTGATGTGAATTTTCAGTGAAAATATTATTTTTAATAAATATTGCATTGGACTTTAAAATATTTTTAAGTAATTAAATAAAAAAATACAACGTATGCAACTTCATGTTGTGCCATAGAGTAAATAATTTTTATTAGAATCAACTTTGTATAAAATTGATATTCTTTATTATTTTTTATATCGTATATAATGAACTTTCATTAAGCACTGACTAAATAAAATATCTGTTTGTTATGTTTACTTCACAACGTACAGTGGTTAAAAAACGTTTTTATCGGTCTATTGAAGTAAGGAATATTTTTGCATGGGTGTTTCCTTTGTTAGATTGGAAATTTATAAAATATAGCAGGGTGCTTCGCTATGGACACACTGAGTGCTTCGCTATGGACGTTTTTATTGATGTTATAAATGTTGTAACAAAAACAAAAATATTTCTCCGCCAAAACAACATTTCTCAAAGTCAATTCTTCTTAGGACTTCACTGACCCCGTTGAATACTTCCCGTAGAATTTTTCCCAGTAGAATTCTTTCCTGTAGAATGCTTTCCCGTGGAGTTTTTCTCCGTTGAAGTATTAGTGTATCTTTTAGTATGGTGAGTTTTAGTGTGGTGAGTTTTGGTGTGGTGATTTTGAGTGTGGTGAGTTTTAGTGTGTTGAATTTTAGTGTGGTGAGTTTTAATGTGGTGAATTTTAGTGTGGTGAATTTTAGTGTGGTGAGTTTTAGTGTGGTGAGTTTAGGTATGATGAATTTTATTGTGGTGAATTTCGGTGTGGTGAGTTTCAGTGTGGTAAATTTTAGTGAGGTGAGTTTTAGTGTGGTGAGTTTTTGTGTAGACTATTTAGAATGGATAAATTACATTAAATTTGCTATACACTGATTAAATTTAGCTGTATAATAAGCCAACGTAGAACTTTTTCTTTGTTTTTGGTTTTTAGTATACAGAACAATTTTTTCTTGTAATACGTTTTTTTTATTAATAGTTTGCATGATTGATTATATTTGTTACTAAAACAACAGTTTAGTTTGTTTTAAAATATTGAACCTTTGAAAATGTTTGATAAGTGTGAATTTTTGAATAGGTTTGTTTCACTTTGAGTTCTAATATCTGGCTTTGGTAGCAACCACATTTAGTAGCAACCACCAACAGCAATTGAATCAAATCTAAACTAAACTTAAAACAGTACAAGAGCAACAGCGAAAAATTTTGTGCAACCTCAATGCAATCAACATTATCAGCAGCAACCAGGGCTGGCATATTTTCTCTAGTCCATAAAATCCATACGGATATTCTGAATTGAATCCGGAAACATTTAGAATATGATTGAATTGATTGATTCTAGGAGATTTTGAATAGTTGTCATGTTAAAAAGTAGACATTTAAAAAAGATTAGATTAGGCTCTAAGGACGTTTGATTTTTTCGCATATTACATAAACAAAAAGGAAAACGGCATAAATATCTGTTCTAGATCCAAGACTTTGTAAATTTCAAACAAAGGTTATTCATCTGTTCTGGGAAGCGAAAGTGTGAGAAGTAATAGCTTCAAAAACCGATTAATCCAATTGAAATAATGTTCTTTATTAAAAATCCAATAAATCCCAGAAAAAATGCCAATAAAATACAATAAAAACTAAAAATTTCCGATGGAGTTGTTTTTTTTTTTTGAAGACCGGATTTTGTGTCCAGCCCTATCAGACACAAACTTTATCGTCATTAACAACAAGAACAACAGCATGATCAACAATATTGTCCGCAGCAACATGCATGACATGCGGTGTCAAAGAATCTAAATACTGCAAGGGAGACCTCAAATTCTACGTCACAGGTAGCAACACAAATCAAACAATCTGAATCACAGAGACATTTTGAAAATAGTACTGTGGCAACTATTGTTGTAAACGCTACATGTTGCCAGCACACGTTGTTGTGGCTAATGATGTTATTAGTGTTGCTGCTGTTACAGTTGCAACAGTAACAGTGCTGTGTTTGCATGTGTTGCTGGTGGTCATGGTAATGGTGATGATGTTTTGGATGCTGTTGTTGCGGTTATTGTTAGTGTTGCTTTGCATGTACTTGTTGCTATGCTGTTGTTGCTCATGTAATTGTAGTTGCTATTTCGCTTGTCGTTGTTGTTGTTGCTATTGTAATTGCTCACCTAAAAACTGCTAAATTATTTAGTGATTGGTATTTCGCTTCATTTGCTCACATCCTGCTGTTGTCTGTTGCTCGTTTTGGTTCTTTGGCTAAGTCTCGTATTTAATTGTTGTCATGTTGTTGGTTTTTTTCATATTAGTTGCAAACATATGTTTCGTGTTGTTCGATATGTTGTGATTTTAATGTGATTTGTCATTGTGGTTTCTGTTAAATGCGCATTTGTCATGTGATTAGTACACATTCGCTGAGGCGTATTCAGACACATGTATTAGTTCTGTCAGCAACATACAGCACATTATTCCTATTTGGTATACACTTAGAAAAAAACAAATGTCCGAATTGAACCAAAAGACCACGTATTGATTTTTAAGATATACAAAAAATAACTAAATATTTTCGCAATTTAATTTAATGCGATACTTAGCCAAAGAACCAAAACAAGCAACAGACAACAGCAGGATGTGAGCAAATGAAGCGAAATTGAAAGTTAAACACGATTCTACAAAAATAGAAAATAGAACGAAAATAATGTTTGCCATCCCATACATCAATCTATATATATAAAACTTTTGGTCCGTCCGTAAAACCGATTTCACTGAAATGTTGCACCAGAATACTCTGGAGTCCGAAGGGTTATATAGGCTATATAGAGGCGGCATTGGACAACGGGAGTGGGACCTCCCATACAACCCAAACTTTCAGCCAGTTTTAACTTGGGGCTTACTCTTATCTTCGTATACCAGCGAAGAAGATGAAACAAAAAAAAAAAAACTCAAATAAAAAAAATAAAAGAAAACCCGTTGCGCAGCCCGGGTACAAAATACTAGTTCTACTTATATAATTCTCGATTGCTGATTTTCGCTGCATACTCAGTATTTTTTGTACTATTTCATAACGTCTTTAAGAAATTGGTATTGAAATTTTAGGACATTCTCAGACACTTTTTAGAATGAAAAAAAAAAAAAAAAAATACCGACCCTTACACAACTATTTTGACAAAACACAGTAAACGTAATCACCAAAATTACTAACTTTTATCGTTGGTTCTCATTTTATGATATTATCATTTTTAAAATATGCTCTATTAAAATTATTAATTTTATAAAAGTTTGTTAAAAATGTATATAAATTATAATATATAAATTTTATATATAAATTATATTTTATATTAAATAATTTTGGTATTCAATAATTCAAACTTATTTATAGAGTGTATATATACAAGGTATCGAATACTCAGTTATCCATTTGGCATAAATTAGAGTTTTCGGTTCGATAACGTTTTGATAGAATATTTTATATATCAGAGAAAGAACTTAAATTAGACAAAATACTTCGTCATTTCAAATGAAATTTAGTTTAATCGGAGGTTAACATTATTCTACTTATATTAGAAATTGTTCTAAGCTACGAACTTATATTAAATTGATTTCAAAATGTGTATAAGTAAATGTATTCAAAATAAAAGTTAAATCTAGCGTTGCACATGCATTTCAAATATTTATACGTCAAAGAAACGAATTATTCTCTCAAAAACGAAGTCATTCAAATACTTTCAAATGTCTTGAATTTATGATGCATCACTCTTATTTCAAATCTGACATGAAAAGAGCTATTTTAAAATGCAATTGCTTCATATAAACTGAAATCCATTCGAATAATGAAAAATCGTTTGTAGGCTGAACATTGTCATATATAAAGTACACATGTTAATATGTCAGACCAATGTAAAACACATTAAACATTGATATGTGTCTAAAACAGGATTAAATAAAAATACCAATAGCAGTAAAAATCAAATTGCAAGCAACTGGCTACTGAAAGGCTCTACAGTAGATTGTTGATGAAAAGAATGATGGTGAAATGTTTGAAATGAAACAATTTTGAAATAGTCGGTTGTTTGTAATAAAACAGAGTTTTTTCAAATTGTTGCTATTCAGGGAAGTACCTATTTAAAAAAGATTTAATTTAAAATTTATATCATTGGTTTTAATCAAGTCGAATTGTTATAAAGTAAAATTGTTTCACAGTTAAATAGTTGTAAAGTAATACTATTACATTGTTTAGTGTTATACATTATACATTATGCTGTAAAAATGTTATACAGTGTACAATAAAACTGTTCTACAGTAAAACTAATATACGGGAAAAAATTCACACAATAAAACTGTTATTGAGTAAAACTGTTATATTGTAAAAACTGTTCTACAGTAATACTGTTACACAGTAAAACTCTTATTAAGTAAAACTGTTATAGAGTTAAACTGTTATACTCTAAAACTGTTATACAGTAGAACTTTTATATAGTAAAAATGTTATACAGTTAAACTGTTATACAGTAAAACTGTTATACAGTAAAACTATTATACAGTAAAACTGTTATACAGTAAAACTCTTATACAGTAAAACTGTTATACAGTAAAATTGTTATACAGTAAAACTGTTATACAGTAAAACTGTTATATAGTAAAACTGTAATATAGTAAAACTGTTATATAGTAAAACTTTTTACAGAAAACTGTTATATATCAAAAATATTTTAATGTAAAGATGTTTTACAGTAAAAGTGTTATACAGTAAAACTGTTTTACAGTAAAAATGTAATACACCTAAACTGTTATACAATAAAATTGTAATGTAGTAAAATTGTTATACAGTAAAACTTTTACATAATTAAACTTTTATACACTATAACTTTTGTACAGTAAACTGTTATACGGGAAAAATTTACACAATAAAACTGTTATTGAGTAAAACTTTTATACAGCAAAACTATTATACTGTAAAACTGTTATACATTAAAACTGTTATACATTAAAACTGCTTTACAGTAAAACTGTTATACTCTAAAATTGTTATACAGTAATACTGTTATGCAGTAAAACCTTTTACAGAAAACTGTTATACAGTAAAATGTTTAAAATTAAAATTATTTTACAGTGAATATGTTTTTCAGTAAAAATCTATTACACTCATACTGTTATACAATAAAATTGTTAAATAGTAAAACTTTTATACAGTAAAACTGTTATACTGTAAAAATATTATACAGTAAAACTGTTATACAGTAAAACTGTTATGCAGTAAAACTGTTATACAGTAAAACTGTTATACAGTAAAGCTGTTATACAGTAAAACTGTTATACAGTAAAACTGTTATACAGTAAAACTATTATACAGTAAAACTATTATACAGTAATACTGTTATACAGTAAAATTAATTTAAAGTAAAACTGTTTTACAGTAAAAATGTTTTACAGTGAAAGTGTTCTACATTAAAAATATAATACATTCAAACTGTTATACAATTGAATTGTAATATATTAAAACTGTTATACATTTATATATTAAAAATGTATTTTCCAAAAGTCTTAAATAATAAAACTCTCTCCAAATATACTAGATATATAGCTACTTCATTATTTATTCCGATTTATATATTTTTCTGTTAACATTTTCTACATATTCTGTCTTAAATTATTGGTCTACTTAAAAAACAATCTGCCCTAGAGCATCCAGCTCAATAACACCCCCACCACGAATAACATTTTATAAATGACCACTGGATTTTTTGAGCTAATATATCGCATGTATTTTGTTTGTTGAACTGTGGTGGCTGCAAATAATTGACGAAAACTGATTGAAATGACAAAACAACAAATGGCAGAAAATCTAGAAAATGACCAGTAATTTGTAGGTCAAATCGTTTTGCTGGCAGGCTCATTCAAAGCAGCAGCAGCAAATTGTCAATAAATAAAAACACTAAAGTTATTGAGGCATTAAACAAAAATTAATTTATAGGAATATTTGCGCAAATTAAATTATAAATTTAGTTAAATTTTATGTTGCAATAAAATATTGAAATTAATTTAAATAAATTTTCATCTTTTTGCAACTGTTTTAAATACCATTAATTGGCATATATATTTGAAAATACTTCATAAGCCTATGATGGGTGAATGATCCATCATCGACTACACACTTCAAATGCACAAAGAGCCGCTGCATTAAATTAACAGCAAATTTATTGGCTTGCGGTTGAATTTTGACCAACATCATTGTGTTGCAACAATTTGAGGCTATAACATGGACTCACACAAATACACTCTATGAATTGAACGGAAAACACATAATAAATACACAAAGCCAAAGCCGCCAACACACTGACCCCGAGTATAAACACAAACCACGACTCGAGTTTCTACCACACACTACGTCCTCATCAAGCAGCAGCAGCAGCTACACACTTGGTCAATAACCCAAAACGCGCCACGCATCAGAATTGCCTCAAACAATACATTTTGATCAGTATAAAAGAAGATAAAAAAAATAAACTAAATTACGCGCTCTATTATTGCGTTCAAACACATTTCTACACTAAAAAAAATGGAAATAAATATTTTTTTCAAGTTTGCCAGAAATCTGTCGATATTCTGCCAGTAAACTTGGTTTTCAAAAATTAATTTCTTGTTTATCTCTGACTTGTTTATCTATGTCACAAAACGAAAAAAGAAATGTTTGCGATGGACATAGCATAGATGAATTTCTAATATTCGAATTTTCTAAGTAGAGGGATGGAAAAACTTTAAATTACGATTTCATTATGTAATGAAAAAATTTAGTATGAACAAATTTAGTATGCAGTCAAAATCAACAACAGTGAATTATATAGATTAATCCCATACATTTATTCTATATAATTCACTGGTCCATGGCAAAATTCGTGTTAGGTAGTGTTATAGAAAAATTAAAAAACAAGTCTATGATTTCACTATAATTATTTGATTTGTTTTACTAAGAAAATGTATTAAAAAATGTGTTTAATATTTAGAAATTTGAACAAAATGGATTCAAGTGCAAAAGCAAGCAAAAGCGCAAAAAAAGAGTGATGGATATAATGCGCGGCTGCCTGAATAATTTCTAAAAAAATAACAGGAAAAGGAAGTTTTGTTGTTGTGGATTTTAGTTTCGATTTTGTTGTTGTTGCTGCCTTGTGGTCAGCCTTATTATTATGAGCAACAACGAAGATGAATTACTCACCCAGTTCAGTACATCCGAGTTCAACTCATTTCAGTTTAGTCGGCCAGTGAGAAAATCAATCGAAATCTAACGAAAAAAGAAATACAGAAAAAAAACAAACAAAGGAAATCGGAAACGAGCAGTGAATGCGAATGGCAGTCAGAGAAATGGCGGCCAAAAGACCGCAGCTGCGGCCAACAGAATGTGATTGCATTATGTGCTGTGCGAGAAAATATATGATGTGTTCTAGAGGAGGTCAGTAGAAAAAAGGCAAAGTATATATTTGTGACAATATGAAATAAAGCAAAAGTCTATTTTTTCAAATTTTCAAGTGAACATTTTTAAACTTTACAACTGATTTCGGAAATGATTTTTAAAAATAATTAAAAAATTATTTTTGAAATTTCAAGAAAAACTTAAATTAAATAAATGTCTGCAAAATTTTTATGTTACAATTTTCGAGATTACGATGGTATAAATAACTCAATTTAAGCATATCTCGAGTCATGTTGTTGCCACAGATATTTGGAAAATAAATTTAATAATTATATAAATTAAATAAAATTTTGTATTTTTTTATTATAAATAGAATAAAATCTGCTTTGTAATAGCACAAAATACTTTAAGAAACCAAAAACTTTATAGAAAATGTTGGAATTCTTGTTATTTTTGCTTCATGTTTCATTGATTTGATTAATGCTTCACTTAACTAATGCGCAGAATTTCAAGAATTTCGTTTATTTGATTTAGCTATAAACGCTTTTAGTATTGCGCGTGTTTTGAAGTGTTTGTTATATGGTTTTTGTATATGTATTTGTGTGGATTTGTGTGTGTTTTAAGTTCTAACGTGTGCCACTTTATGGCACTCTGGGTTACAACCAAAATAAAATCAATTGATTGCTATGCAATATAAAAATAAAACTGCGTTGGCGCAGTTTTTACTTCTATTTTCGATTTTTATTTTATTCGTACAAAAATTTAGTCTCGCATAGAAAATCAATTTTTAACATAGAATTCAACTAATATAGAATTAATTAAGTTTTTCACTACAATTCAAATTTTCACAAAAAAGAAAAAAATTTTAACTAAATTTAAATATTTCACTAAAAATTTAAATTTGAACTAAAAATTCAAATTTTAACTAAAACTTAAATTTTTAATTAAATAAATATATATTTTTAACTAAAAAATGTTAACTAAAAATTCAAATTTTCACTAAAAATTCAATTTTTCACTAAAAATTCAATTTTTCACTAAAAATTCAAATTTTCACTGAAAATTCAATTTTTCACTAAAAATTCAATTTTTCACTAAAAATTCAATTTTTCTTCAAAAATTCAATTTTTCACTAAAAATTCAATTTTTCTTCAAAAATTCAATTTTTCACTAAAAATTCAATTTTTCACTAAAAATTCAATTTTTCACTAAAAATTCAATTTTTCACTAAAAATTCAATTTTTCACTAAAAATTCAATTTTTCACTAAAAATTCAATTTTTCACTAAAAATTCAATTTTTCACTAAAAATTCATATTGTATAAATTCAATTGTTCACTAAAAATTCAAATTTTCACTAAAAATTAAAATTTTCACTAAAAATTCAATTTTTCACTAAAAATTCAAATTTTCACTAAAAATTCAATTTTTCACTAAAAATTCAATTTTTCACTAAAAATTCAATTTTTCACTAAAAATTCAATTTTTCACTAAAAATTCAAATTTTCACTAAAAATTCAAATTTTCACTAAAAATTCAAATTTTCACTAAAAATTTAAATTTTCACTAAAAATTCAAATTTTCACTAAAAATTCAAATTTTCACTAAAAATTCAAATTTTCACTAAAAATTAAATTTTTCACTAAAAATTAAATTTTTCACTAAAAATTTAATTTTTCACTAAAAATTAAAATTTTCACTAAAAATTCAATTTTTCACTAAAAATTCAATTTTTTACTAAAAATTCAATTTTTCACTAAAAATTCAATTTTTCACTAAAAATTCAATTTTTCACTAAAAATTCAATTTTTCACTAAAAATTCAATTTTTCACTAAAAATTCAATTTTTCACTAAAAATTCAATTTTTCACTAAATATTCAAATTTTCACTAAAAATTCAATTTTTCACTAAAAATTCAATTTTTCACTAAAAAATCAATTTTTCACTAAAAATTCAATTTTTCACTAAAAATTCAATTTTTCACTAAAAATTCAATTTTTCACTAAAAATTCAATTTTTCACTAAAAATTCAATTTTTCACTAAAAATTCAATTTTTCACTAAAAATTCAATTTTTCACTAAAAATTCAATTTTTCACTAAAAATTCAATTTTTCACTAAAAATTCAATTTTTCACTAAAAATTCAATTTTTCACCAAAAATTCAATTTTTCACTAAAAATTCAATTTTTCACTAAAAATTCATATTGTATAAATTCAATTGTTCACAAAAAATTCAATTTTTCACTGAAAATTCTATTTTTCACTACAAATTAATTTTTTTTCTAAAAATTAAATTGTTCACTAAAAATAAAATTTTTCACTAAAAATTCCAATTTTCTCTACTAATTCAAGATTTCACTACAAATTAAATTTTTACCTAAAGATTCAATCTTTCACTAAAAATTCAAATTTTCATTAAAAATTTAATTTTTCTCTAAATATTAAATTTTTCAGTAAGAAATATTTTTTTTACTGTAAATTCCAATTTTCTCTAATAATTCAAACTTTCACTGCAAATTAAATTTTCTCTAAAAATTAAATTTTTACTAAAAATTAAATTTTTACTAAAAATTAAATTTTTACTAAAAAATTCCATTTTTCACTGAAATTCAATTTTTCACTAAAATTTAATATTTTTACAAAAAATTAAAATTTTTACTATAAAATTAAAATTTTCACTAAAAATTAAAATTTTCACTAAAATTTCAAATTTTCACTAAAATTTCAATTTTTCTCTAAAAAATTAAAATTTCCTTTTTTTAACTAAAAAATTAAATTAATAACTAAAAACTTCAACTGAAAATATTCAAATTTTCACTAAAATTCAATTTTTTACTAAAAAATGAATTTTTAATTAAAAATTCAATTTTCACTAAAAATTTTATTTTTTCACTTATTTTTAAATTTTCACTAAAATAAAAATTTCACTGAAAATTATAATGTTCATTAAAAATTTAAATTTTCACTAAAAATAAAATGTTCATTAAAAATTTATTTTTCACTATGTATTAAATTTTCACAAAAAATTAATCTTTTTACTAAAAATTAATTTTTTCACTGAAAAATCAAATTTTTTACTAAAAATTCAAATTTTTAAAATTAAAATTTTCACTAAAAAATAAATTTTTCACTAAAAAATTGAATTTTCTAAAAATTCAGCTTTTCACTAAGAGTTAAATTTGTCACTATAAATACAAAATTTATATTTTAATTGATAAATTTTAGTTTCAAACGGAGACTTACCATTATGTTAATAAAAGTGTTTCAGTCAGCTAAAAAATAAAAAAAATTATATATATATATATTAGAAAAATAAATAATTTCAAATTACAATTTTTTTCAAAGAATACAAAATATTACTTAATACTTAAAATTAAATAATTATAAACGTACAGTAGACTCATTAAATAAATTCGAATTCCTTGCAGTGTCATTTACTAGACCTCTTTCGAATATGATATGTAGAAAATATACAGAGAAAAATAAATATAATAAAAAAACAGAATACCACCGCAGTTTGGTGTATAAAAGACATTGTTTGGTATCAAACTTATATCGTTTAAAGTAATTTTCAGTGCAACTCATACTTTTCTGAACTCATTTTGTGCAGCCAAAGTGTAGTAACTACTGTGCGTTTGTGTGGTATATGTCTGTGGTCCTCATGCATGGCATTGTACCGAATTGTATTTTTTTTTATTGTACTTTGTAACCCTTCCATTTTTTGTTGGTTTTGGTAACTCTTCATTGTTGCCATAGTAATACCACAGTGTTGCTATATGTGACACACGACCCCCCTAGAGTTGCTGTCGTGATGCCATTGTTGTTTATGACGATGACGATCAAGATTAACCGTTTTTTTTTTTTCGAAAAAAAGTATATTAAATGCTGTGAGTTACAGCAATTTACATGGTGCGTGTTTTATTTTTCTCAACTTGTTATTTATGCATTTATTAAAATGGCAACTATGTCAATGTTGCATTTTTATTTTTTATATTTATGAAAGCTTTAGTAACAAAGATAATTGGAATATTTTATTTCAGTTTTCTTCTTATCTTTTAATATTTTAATATTTTAATATTTTAATACTTTAATATTTTAATATTTTAATATTTTAATATTTTAATATTTTAATATTTTAATATTTTAATATTTTAATATTTTAATATTTTAATATTTTAATATTTTAATATTTTAATATTTTAATATTTTAATATTTTAATATTTTAATATTTTAATATTTTAATATTTTAATATTTTAATATTTTAATATTTTAATATTTTAATATTTTAATATTTTAATATTTTAATATTTTAATATTTTAATATTTTAATATTTTAATATTTTAATATTTTAATATTTTAATATTTTAATATTTTAATATTTTAATATTTTAATATTTTAATATTTTAATATTTTAATATTTTAATATTTTAATATTTTAATATTTTAATATTTTAATATTTTAATATTTTAATATTTTAATATTTTAATATTTTAATATTTTAATATTTTAATATTTTAATATTTTAATATTTTAATATTTTAATATTTTAATATTTTAATATTTTAATATTTTAATATTTTAATATTTTAATATTTTAATATTTTAATATTTTAATATTTTAATATTTTAATATTTTAATATTTTAATATTTTAATATTTTAATATTTTAATATTTTAATATTTTAATATTTTAATATTTTAATATTTTAATATTTTAATATTTTAATATTTTAATATTTTAATATTTTAATATTTTAATATTTTAATATTTTAATATTTTAATATTTTAATATTTTAATATTTTAATATTTTAATATTTTAATATTTTAATATTTTAATATTTTAATATTTTAATATTTTAATATTTTAATATTTTAATATTTTAATATTTTAATATTTTAATATTTTAATATTTTAATATTTTAATATTTTAATATTTTAATATTTTAATATTTTAATATTTTAATATTTTAATATTTTAATATTTTAATATTTTAATATTTTAATATTTTAATATTTTAATATTTTAATATTTTAATATTTTAATATTTTAATATTTTAATATTTTAATATTTTAATATTTTAATATTTTAATATTTTAATATTTTAATATTTTAATATTTTAATATTTTAATATTTTAATATTTTAATATTTTAATATTTTAATATTTTAATATTTTAATATTTTAATATTTTAATATTTTAATATTTTAATATTTTAATATTTTAATATTTTAATATTTTAATATTTTAATATTTTAATATTTTAATATTTTAATATTTTAATATTTTAATATTTTAATATTTTAATATTTTAATATTTTAATATTTTAATATTTTAATATTTTAATATTTTAATATTTTAATATTTTAATATTTTAATATTTTAATATTTTAATATTTTAATATTTTAATATTTTAATATTTTAATATTTTAATATTTTAATATTTTAATATTTTAATATTTTAATATTTTAATATTTTAATATTTTAATATTTTAATATTTTAATATTTTAATATTTTAATATTTTAATATTTTAATATTTTAATATTTTAATATTTTAATATTTTAATATTTTAATATTTTAATATTTTAATATTTTAATATTTTAATATTTTAATATTTTAATATTTTAATATTTTAATATTTTAATATTTTAATATTTTAATATTTTAATATTTTAATATTTTAATATTTTAATATTTTAATATTTTAATATTTTAATATTTTAATATTTTAATATTTTAATATTTTAATATTTTAATATTTTAATATTTTAATATTTTAATATTTTAATATTTTAATATTTTAATATTTTAATATTTTAATATTTTAATATTTTAATATTTTAATATTTTAATATTTTAATATTTTAATATTTTAATATTTTAATATTTTAATATTTTAATATTTTAATATTTTAATATTTTAATATTTTAATATTTTAATATTTTAATATTTTAATATTTTAATATTTTAATATTTTAATATTTTAATATTTTAATATTTTAATATTTTAATATTTTAATATTTTAATATTTTAATATTTTAATATTTTAATATTTTAATATTTTAATATTTTAATATTTTAATATTTTAATATTTTAATATTTTAATATTTTAATATTTTAATATTTTAATATTTTAATATTTTAATATTTTAATATTTTAATATTTTAATATTTTAATATTTTAATATTTTAATATTTTAATATTTTAATATTTTAATATTTTAATATTTTAATATTTTAATATTTTAATATTTTAATATTTTAATATTTTAATATTTTAATATTTTAATATTTTAATATTTTAATATTTTAATATTTTAATATTTTAATATTTTAATATTTTAATATTTTAATATTTTAATATTTTAATATTTTAATATTTTAATATTTTAATATTTTAATATTTTAATATTTTAATATTTTAATATTTTAATATTTTAATATTTTAATATTTTAATATTTTAATATTTTAATATTTTAATATTTTAATATTTTAATATTTTAATATTTTAATATTTTAATATTTTAATATTTTAATATTTTAATATTTTAATATTTTAATATTTTAATATTTTAATATTTTAATATTTTAATATTTTAATATTTTAATATTTTAATATTTTAATATTTTAATATTTTAATATTTTAATATTTTAATATTTTAATATTTTAATATTTTAATATTTTAATATTTTAATATTTTAATATTTTAATATTTTAATATTTTAATATTTTAATATTTTAATATTTTAATATTTTAATATTTTAATATTTTAATATTTTAATATTTTAATATTTTAATATTTTAATATTTTAATATTTTAATATTTTAATATTTTAATATTTTAATATTTTAATATTTTAATATTTTAATATTTTAATATTTTAATATTTTAATATTTTAATATTTTAATATTTTAATATTTTAATATTTTAATATTTTAATATTTTAATATTTTAATATTTTAATATTTTAATATTTTAATATTTTAATATTTTAATATTTTAATATTTTAATATTTTAATATTTTAATATTTTAATATTTTAATATTTTAATATTTTAATATTTTAATATTTTAATATTTTAATATTTTAATATTTTAATATTTTAATATTTTAATATTTTAATATTTTAATATTTTAATATTTTAATATTTTAATATTTTAATATTTTAATATTTTAATATTTTAATATTTTAATATTTTAATATTTTAATATTTTAATATTTTAATATTTTAATATTTTAATATTTTAATATTTTAATATTTTAATATTTTAATATTTTAATATTTTAATATTTTAATATTTTAATATTTTAATATTTTAATATTTTAATATTTTAATATTTTAATATTTTAATATTTTAATATTTTAATATTTTAATATTTTAATATTTTAATATTTTAATATTTTAATATTTTAATATTTTAATATTTTAATATTTTAATATTTTAATATTTTAATATTTTAATATTTTAATATTTTAATATTTTAATATTTTAATATTTTAATATTTTAATATTTTAATATTTTAATATTTTAATATTTTAATATTTTAATATTTTAATATTTTAATATTTTAATATTTTAATATTTTAATATTTTAATATTTTAATATTTTAATATTTTAATATTTTAATATTTTAATATTTTAATATTTTAATATTTTAATATTTTAATATTTTAATATTTTAATATTTTAATATTTTAATATTTTAATATTTTAATATTTTAATATTTTAATATTTTAATATTTTAATATTTTAATATTTTAATATTTTAATATTTTAATATTTTAATATTTTAATATTTTAATATTTTAATATTTTAATATTTTAATATTTTAATATTTTAATATTTTAATATTTTAATATTTTAATATTTTAATATTTTAATATTTTAATATTTTAATATTTTAATATTTTAATATTTTAATATTTTAATATTTTAATATTTTAATATTTTAATATTTTAATATTTTAATATTTTAATATTTTAATATTTTAATATTTTAATATTTTAATATTTTAATATTTTAATATTTTAATATTTTAATATTTTAATATTTTAATATTTTAATATTTTAATATTTTAATATTTTAATATTTTAATATTTTAATATTTTAATATTTTAATATTTTAATATTTTAATATTTTAATATTTTAATATTTTAATATTTTAATATTTTAATATTTTAATATTTTAATATTTTAATATTTTAATATTTTAATATTTTAATATTTTAATATTTTAATATTTTAATATTTTAATATTTTAATATTTTAATATTTTAATATTTTAATATTTTAATATTTTAATATTTTAATATTTTAATATTTTAATATTTTAATATTTTAATATTTTAATATTTTAATATTTTAATATTTTAATATTTTAATATTTTAATATTTTAATATTTTAATATTTTAATATTTTAATATTTTAATATTTTAATATTTTAATATTTTAATATTTTAATATTTTAATATTTTAATATTTTAATATTTTAATATTTTAATATTTTAATATTTTAATATTTTAATATTTTAATATTTTAATATTTTAATATTTTAATATTTTAATATTTTAATATTTTAATATTTTAATATTTTAATATTTTAATATTTTAATATTTTAATATTTTAATATTTTAATATTTTAATATTTTAATATTTTAATATTTTAATATTTTAATATTTTAATATTTTAATATTTTAATATTTTAATATTTTAATATTTTAATATTTTAATATTTTAATATTTTAATATTTTAATATTTTAATATTTTAATATTTTAATATTTTAATATTTTAATATTTTAATATTTTAATATTTTAATATTTTAATATTTTAATATTTTAATATTTTAATATTTTAATATTTTAATATTTTAATATTTTAATATTTTAATATTTTAATATTTTAATATTTTAATATTTTAATATTTTAATATTTTAATATTTTAATATTTTAATATTTTAATATTTTAATATTTTAATATTTTAATATTTTATTATGTAAAAAAATATAATATAAAAAATAATATTTTTTTCTCATTACTCAAACCGTATCCATTACTGCCGCCTGTCTCAAAATTCAGTCACAGATTGATGTCGTCTGTTGCTGTGGCAACTAAACGCCACCAGCATCGACCCTATGCATGTCGCAGAATTTATTTATATTGCAATGACACCATTTTGTTTGGACCAGACAAAAACATATCAGCGTAGTGGTCCGTTTTCGTAGCGGCCTTAACTGTTTGGAACACAAAGTTCAAAGCAAACGCCCGGCAGTTGTTGCTGCCTGTGGTTGCAGCAACAGCAGCTGTTGTGCTTGTTGTTGATGGCGCTTCGGTTGTTAGTGTTGCTGATGCTGCATTGCAGACATTTGTGGAGCAACTTGTGTCATAATTTATAAATCTTTTGGTTATGTTTTGTTCTAAAATAGGCTGAGAATCTAAAAAGTGCGCGCGTGATTTGAATATGCTGCCACTATGTTTTTTTTGCTAGTTTTTTCAATGTTTATATAGTTGTTTCTATTTTTCTGTTTATTTTTTTTTTATTTTACATATTTTTTGTGCTAAATTTTTATTCGTCATTTGCATGCATATTGGGCACAAACAATGCTGCCCCAAAATAACTCAACCTAATTTGGGTTGCTGATGTTGGTGTTGTTGTCGCATCGTGTTGTCTCTACTATAACTACCAAAAACAATAATAAAAAAATAAAAATAAAAAATGTAAAATTTTGCACAGATTAAGCAAATATTTTGAGATGAAGCTGTCAGTAAAGTGGCGCCGAAGTGAATCTGTGCAAGTTCGGTACAGGCGGCGCTACATTGTGAACAGCAGCTGCACAACTTCATCAGAGAGCAATGTCGCAAATGTCAACAAATTATACGCTTCAGTGGGTGGTAGCAATGGGCTCAAAGTGGATGATTACAGTACTAAAATAGTGTTAGTATACATATGTACATATATTAAGAATAATTTTGTTAAATAAAGGTATTTTTAGTGTTAGAGTTTTACAGAGTATTTATTAAGATGGTAAATTTTACTGTGACGAGTTTAGGTGTAGTGGGATTTAGTGTGGTGAGTTTTAGTGTGGTGCGTTTTTAGTGTGGTGAGTTTTTAGTGTGGTGAGTTTTTAGTGTGGTGAGTTTTTAGTGTAGTAAGTTTTTATTGTGGTGAGTTTTGGTGTGGAGCGTTTTAGTGTGGTGAGATTTAGTGTGGAGAAAATTAGTGTGGTATCATTTAGTGTGGTGAGTTTTAGTTTGAGGTATTTTAGTGTTGTGTATTTTAGTGAGGTGTGTTTTAATGTAAAGGAATACAATGTCTTATTGTGTGGTAAGTGGTAGGTTTAATTTTGGAGTGTTTTGTTATACGCTTTTGTAGTAAGTAACTCACCATACTAATCACACCACATTACAACTCAATGTACTACACTTAAATAATAATAATAATAGTTTGGCGCTACAGTCCTGTGTAGAACTTCGGCCGAGCTCTCTCACCAATTTGAGCTGTGCGTGTTATATTTGTACTCAAAGTGGTGGGACCTACAGTTTATTGCCGAATCCGAACGGCGGGTGAGAGCTTTTCATAGGCAATGGTTTTACTCTCGTAGGTTTGCCATTTACTGACGAGAGGTAGAGCGGTATAGAAAAATGTTTCTATGAAAAGATTTGAGCTGTGCGTGTTATATTTGTACTCAAAGTGGTGGGACCTACAGTTTATTGCCGAATCCGAACGGCGGGTGAGAGCTTTTCATAGGCAATGGTTTTACTCTCGTAGGTTTGCCATTTACTGACGAGAGGTAGAGCGGTATAGAAAAATGTTTCTATGAAAAGATGTTGTTAGCCCCAGTCCAGGCTTGAACCGGGGACCTTTCGGCTCGCAGTCCAACGCACTAACCACTGAGCTACCGCGGCTGTGGTTGACAATAACTTACCACACCAAAATATCTGTGCTAAACAGACATTCTAAAACTCACCACACGAAAATTATTTACCAAATTCTCACTGCACTAAACATATTATCAAAAAACTTAATACAAAACAATCACTGACTTAAAAATCTATCTACACTCTCCAAATTCACCAATTTTAACTAATTTAATTTCACCTCACAAAAACCCACCCAAATTAAACTCACCACTTACCACACAAAAACACAATGTAAACAACACTAAAATTCCACACACTAAAAATAACCACACTGAACGTCACCACTCTAAATCTCACTACAAAAAATCTCACCACACTAAATCTCACCGTACAAAAACTCACAACACTAAAACTCACCACACTAAAACTCACCACACTAAAACTCACCACACTAAAACTCACCACACTAAAACTCACTACACTAAAACTCACCACACTAAAACTTACCACACAAAATCTTATCACACTAAATTTTAATTAATTGTGGGGAGTTTTGCAAGGTAAACAGTAATATACGAATTTTATATTTAAATTTTGAATGCAAATATTTGGTAAATAATTTTAAAATCAACAAAATTCAACTAATACAATCTTAAATTCCGAAAAAAAAAACTTTTAACTATTTATATAAAATAAAATCCAAAAATGTATATTAAGAATTGTTCATTTTTGTTATATCAAAGCTGAGAAAAGTTAATTTAATACATACCTACCTTCTCTGCTAAAAGTTGAAAAATGCAACGCATTTCCTGATCGATTTGTAAAACTATTTCTTGTGACATCGCCTGAAAATCGACTTACAAACCACAAAGTATCAAAAGTTTCTAGAAACATTGAAAATATAGTCAATATAATGTCAACGAACATGTGCAGCACACCGAGACACAAAGTCAAAGTATATAAAAAGTGTAGAGAAAAAATAAAAATAAATTTAATGTGTATAAAAAGTGGGAAAAATGTGTAAAAAAAAAAGAAATGCAAAAAGTTTGAAAACTGTTGTCGCAAATTGTCCACTGTCGTTTTATAGTGACTACATAAATATTAGAAATATTGCAGCTTTAGATAGGCTATTTATAGCACCCCCATATATAGGATACATCGATGTTGGTGCAATATTCAATAACTTGGCTAATGAATGACGTTGCTGTCATAAATTGTCTTTACACTTGATTTTATATTGTGACGCATTGCATTTAATTCTATATTAACTGATAAATTTAGATAATAATTGTAGTAATTAAGCGCCAATTAGTCGATCGATTAAAGTATCGATAAAGTGGGAGTTTTAATAAATGTTAAAACTGCAAGATATTTGAAGATAATAACAAATAATATCTAAATATTGCTACGAAGATAATATTGTTAATGAAAATATTTATTTTATGTTAAAAATAATAATTACTTAATTATCTAACTAATAAAAGTTATCGATTTTTTATCGATTATGTCGACTGTTAAAGATCATGACCAAATATTGCTACTAAATATCCATTTCTTATCGAAAATTGTCATTTTACATAGAAAATAAAACTTTTTTATTTATCGAACTTATTATAGTTATGGATTATTTCACACATTTTTCTAAAAAAAAAATTTTTAGGTATTTATATATACAAATATTGAAAATCTACAAATATTTATTTGTTAGAATTAATTTTTGCTTTAAAAAAATGTATTAGAATATGAGTACAAATTTCTGATTTATCAATATTTACAATTTCTTTTCAAATTCGAAAACTATCGATTAATATTTTAAAGCTATTGAAAAATATAAATTAAATATAAATAACATATATTTTTTCGACATTTGAATTTAATATATTTTCATATTATTTAATTTTATAATATCGATAAATTATTTCGATCATTTTAAAAATTTAAGTTTTGTATTTTCTTGTTGTGTACAGATATTTTAGGCAATCGATTTTTAATGTTATTTTGATTTTTAAATTTAAATTTATAACATTATTTTTAAAATATGCAGTTAGTTAATCGATTAAATTATCGATAAAGTTGAATTTTAAATTATAGACAAAATTATTGTATGCAATCGATTTTTAATGTAATTTTGAATTTGAAATATATATAACTTTTTTAAAAATATACAATTGGTATATCGATTAAATTATCGATAAAGTTGAATTTTAAATTACAGACAAAATTATGTTATGCAATCGATTTTTAATGTAATTTTGATTTTGCAATTTATATCATTATTTTTAGAATATGCAATTAGTTTATCGATTAAATTATCGATAAAGTTGAATTTTAAATTATAGACAAAATTGTAAGAATTTTTAATATAAATCCTAATAACGACCAAATATAGTAAACTGTTACCAAAAATACTTATTTTATCGAAAATATAAATTTCACGTTAAAATTAATATTTCATATTTATAGTTATCGATTATTTTAATAAAGTACAAATAATTTTTAGTATGTATTCGGTTTTTTTTTATTTAGTACTATTCACAACAATTAAATATTTGAAAATTTATATTTATCGATAAATTTTTATCGATATATTTTATCGATAAACATTTGTATCGATAAATTTTTATCGATAATTCAAATATCGCTGATATTATGAAGGAGTGATAATTGATTTATCAATTAAATTATCGATAAAAATTGAACTCGGCATTTACCCACCAACATGAAACCAACATATAAAATAAACCAAAAGCAAAAAAAAAAAAAAAACAGGAAAACAAGAGTAAAACACAAATGCAATAATACTGAAACTGACAAAATATTTAAAAACACAAACACTAAAACACTGAAACAAATGAAAAAATATATAAACAAATTCAGAAAACACCAAAACAAAAACCCCAAAAACTAAAACAGTAACACGAAAACAAAAGCATAAATGCAAAACAAAAGCATAAATGCAAAACAAAAGCATAAATGCTAAACAAAAGTAATATATCACTTGAAGCAAATATTAATAAACTAGAAATCACTTGACACAATAATCAATATGCAATATTCAAAAACATCAGGAGAACATGACAGCGCATGGGGATTTTTATACTTTGGTATTAAAATAAGTGTATTTTAGTGTGTGTGTGTGTGTTTGTCTGAAGTGCTGCGACAGGAAATGCATATTTTCAGGATACGGAAGCGCTTAACAGACGACATTTTCCCTGCAGACAAGTGACTGCATGCATAGCAAATCCAGTCATAGATGGAGTCGATGCCACAACAACATCGTTGCATACTTCGATGCATCGATGACTTTGCGAGCAACAGAAGCCGAGTATTTCAAGGACTCAGCTGGATTATCCTGCATATGCTATTTGCAAGAATTTATGCAATTTTTGAACGGCAACAAAAGATTTGCATTTTATGTTGATACACAAAAATATATATAAGATAATAATGACACACAATGTGTGTGGTTAGTTGGTGGGTGGGTGGATTGTTTGGTTGACTGACTGAATTTACGAGTGAGTTCAACTGTGATGAAGGTGCTGTCTATGAAATTGTGGTATTAAAGTGGTGGCATTTAAGTCAGGCAAATAATGGAATGGAAAGAAAAAGATTGGGAATATTTATTTAAGTTTTATAGCGGTTTTATGTCGATGAATTTAATGTAGTTTTCATTTAAATACAAAAAATTATTTAATTAAGGACTGCGTCGAATAAAATTGTCCGTTGCATATCTTCCCATAATGTGCTATTGCAAGATTCAAATTAAAAAAATTTGATCATAGTACCTCTGAATTAAATGACAGAAAATGATTTGTGTCAGTTATGGTCAATACAAAATTTATTTAACGCGAAAATAGCAAACGAAGTGTAAGTACGAGAAAATATAATTAAAATTTTTCAAAAACAACCTAGTTGGTCTTTTAAAAAAATTGCCAAGGAGGTAGGGGCTAACCCTAAGGCCATTTCTCGCATTATCAACCGTTTAAGGAAGACCTGAGTATTGATCGGAAGAAAGGTTCTGGTAAAAAAAAGGACCACATGATCGTGAAAAGTTGAAGAAGGTTGTGAATATTTTAAAGAAAGATCCAAGCATATCCGGAAGGAAATTGGCGAGAAAGGCGGATTGCTCAGAATCTTTCGTGCGCAGGACTAAGAAAGAAGCTGGGCTGAAGACGTACAAGGACGTCCAAAAAGTTCCGGATAGAAATGCCGTCAAAAATGAAACCGCAAAACAACGAGCTAAAAAGCTGAACCAAAATTTTTTTAAAAAATTCGATTGCTGCATAATGGACGACGAAACTTATGTTTTAGCGGACTTTTCTCAGCTACCTGGGGAGGAATTTTATACAGCCGATTCTCGGGGAAATGACGCTGAAAAATTCAAATAAAAAAAAATGACAAAATTCCCAAAGAAATTCCTTGTTTGGCAGGCAATTTGCAGTTGTGGAAAAAGAAGCAGTTCATTTGTGACATCGGGTACAATTAATAGCGAAATATATGTAAAGGAATGCTTGCGAAAGAGATTGCTTCCATTTTTACGCCAACATGAAGTGTCCACATTTTTTTGGCCTGACCTCGCTTCATGTCACTACAGAAAAACGGCCTTAGAGTGGATCCAACGAAATGCAGTGATTTTGGTGCCTGGAGAAGCCAATCCACCGAACTGTCCAGAACTCAGGCCGATTGGGAGATACTGGGCTTTAGTAAAAAGGGAGATGAAGACAACAAAAAAAGTGGCCAAAGACCTTCAAGACTTTAAAAGAAAGTGGTCTGCAGCAGCTGTGAGGGTGTCGGACACTACCATTACAACATTAATGGAAGGGGTTCCGGAAAAATTAAAACTTTTTATTAAAAAATATTAATTTCTTTTTTTTTTTTTTATAATTTTTTTAAATCTAAAAATAATTTGCAAAATAAAATATTTTATTCTATAAAAATTCGATTACTAGATTTCTAGATTTTTTCATTTTTGTAGCGGACAATTTTATTCGACGCAGTCCTTATCATTTTATTATTTATCATTAGATCTGAAATGTTAAATAAATAATCAAAAAATAGTCTGCAAAATCCGAATTTTTCGACTTAACATTTGAATATCTTAAAAACATCTCAGTAAATCGGATTATTTTGATATATTATAATTAGACTGGATAAGTAAAAGAAAAATTGTCTTTACAATTTTTTGGGAAATTAGTTGTGTGATAGTATGTATTTTTTTTATTCTAAAAAGTGTATAAAAAGGACTTAATATTCCATAGCGATTTTCTTGAAAATATTATGTAAAAAAAAGATGAGTAAGCAGTGAAATCTACAATCATGAATTATTTAGAATTGCATTTTGTTGAATAGTGTTCTTAGAGTATTTTAATAAATGTTATTTATAATTAAAACATTTTTTAATATTACATTTTTTTCTATTTCAGGTAAGTCTCATTCAGTTACGTACGATACAGAACAAAAAGGACGATACGTGGTTCATGTTCATATTTTTTGCGCCAAGTCACAACAACTCAAAGTCTAATAATGAGAGTCTTTGAAGATGATTTTGAAGTTTTTGGTATGTGTACAATAAAATATGCAGGTAAGAAAGTCTGATTGTACAAGATGTTTTAATAGATTCTCTGTGATTTCTGGCAACTAATGGAATTATCAAAATCATTAGTATAAAAATATAAGAGGAACATGTTTTATCGGTTAAAGTTTCTTGCGATTAATGAAAATGTTTCTGATAAATAACAACTTTTTGTACAAACTGCAGTAAAAGTTGTAGTTCGAAAAAAAAAATATTTTCGATCAATTTTTTATCGAAAAAAATATTATTGTGAATTTTTTTTTTTATTTATTTTTTTTGAAAAAAAAGGAATAAAAAAATTTTATTATTGGTTTTATAAAAGTAGTAAACAAATAATAAATCTCCGCCAAAACAACTTTTCTCAAAGACAGTTTTTTCTCAGACTGCCCCGTAAAATTCTTCCCCATAGAACGCTTTCCCGTAGAATTCTTCTCGGTAGAAATCTTCCCGTAGAACTCATCACGGTAGAATTGTTCCCGGTAGAATTCTTTCCCGTAGAATTCTTCCCCGTAGAGTTTTAATATGGTGAGTTTCAGTGTGGTGAGTTTAGGTGAGGTGAATTTTGGTGTGGTGAGTTTTAGTGTGGTAAGTTTTAGTGTGGTGAGTTTTAGTGTGTTGAATTTTTAGTTTAGTGAATTTTTAGTGTGGTGAGTTTTAGTGTGGTGTGTTTTAGTGTGGTGAGTTTTGGTGTGGTGAGTTTTAGTGTGGTGAGTTTTAGTGTGGTTAGTTTTAGTGTGGTGAATTTTAGTTTTTTGTTTAATCTTTTTAGATTGTGTATGTGCTGAGTTATGTCGTTTTAAAAGTTTAGGTTGTATGGGAGGTACCACGCCCCTTTGTCCCATCCCGCCCATATATAGCCTATGACACCCTCCGGACTCCTTAGTATCCTGTGGCAGTTCAGTTAAATCGGTTCAGCGGTTTAGACGTGATACTGGAACAAACAGAGAGACAGACAGACAGACTGACAGACGGACCAAGAGTTTTATATATATAGATTAATGGTGAAATGAATATAATTTTTTGCTAGTAAATTTGATGAAATTTCAATGATTGAAATTTTCCATATCTGATAGTTGGTGAACAAATTCATAATATTTATGAATAAAATTAATATATTGAAGATTTTTTCTGTGTAGGCATGGAGTTTACTATGTTCAAGTGATGTATACAATGTAGATGATGGTGAACACTGTATACACTATACAAACAAATTATCTTCGTATTGATGAATTTCATTCATCAAACCTTGATTCTTTGCATTGAAGAACGATTCATAATGTAGTTACTACAATATATCAATGCTATCAATTCATTAATATTTTGATGGATGACCGAAAAAGTATTCTTCAATATGATGAAGTGTATGTGAAGAATACGTTTCATCATATCAATGAACAAGTACATAAAACACAACACATGTGTACATCATATAGACGAACGCTGTTCATCAAAACAAATTTCTTCTCAGTTCTGAAGTAGTTCTTTTTTATTATTTCTCATAGAAAGCTTGCTCGAAATCCATTAGTAAAAATGGTTTGTAATATAATTATTTATAATTACAAGATTTTATTAATAAAAAGTAAAATTTATAAAAAATACTAGCTGGCATGCAAGGATATGGGGTGATTTAATTAATGTAAAGAATATTTTTAGTATTTAATTTGCCAAATTTGATTGAGTTTGGTAACTTTGGGTTTCTACGATAAATATTCCAAATATTAAGGAATGTGGTGCAGAGGTTTGAAATTTAGTTTTGATTTGGTGAATTTTGATATGGTGCGTTTTAGTGTGGTGAGTTTGGTGTAGTAAGTATTGTTTAGATAAGTAACATAAAAATTAAAAGGTATAGAATTTTAAATTTTTGGAATATATGGGAGGTGCCACTCCCCTTTTTCCAATCTTGTTAATTTATAGTTTATTATACTCTTGGGGTCATACAGTATAGTAATGAACATTTTCAAAAAAGCTATTTTGCATAGAATCTGAAACTTACACCCTCATTAAAAATGGGCGTAAAAGTGGGTGTGATCGATGAAACCTATACTGGCTCTGTAGGATATATATTCCAAATCTGAATTTTGATTTGGTGAATTTTGGTGTGCTGAGTTTTGGTATGGTGAGATGAAGTAAGATGAGTAACATACAAATTTAAATTTTAATTGAAATCGATAATATTAGGGTTCGGATAGAGCGTACTGAATATTTGGGTTCTATGGTAGGTGCCACTCCCTTTTGCCCAAACTGGTTTATTAAAGGTTTAGGATACTTCATCGACTCTACAGCTTAGTAATGCATATTTTCAGAAAAGTACGTTGTATCTGAATTATACACCAAAAATAAAAATGATTCATAGCAAAATCACTGAATGTATTTTTCTGACAATTTGCATTACTATGCTTTAAAGTCCAATGAGTATCCTAAACCATATATAAACTAGATTGGGCAAAGGGGAGTGCAATCTCCCATATAACACAAAAAATCAGTACGCTATATCTCAGCCCTAATGATATCGATTTCAACTAAACTTTGAAATTGGATGTTACTCATCTTACTTAATCTCACCACACAAAAACTCACCACACCTAAACTCACCACACCTAAACTCACCACACCTAAACTCACCACACTAAAACTCACCACACTAAATTCATCACACTAAAACTCACCACACTAAAACTTCTACTGCAAAAACACTACGGGGTAGAATTGTACGGAAAGAATTCTACCGGGAAGAATTATACGGGCACGAGTCGTGCACTGGTCCCGCTAGTATTTTATAAATCAAGCAGTTTTTAATAATTAAATAACATAAATCTTAATTTTAGTGTTTAAATTTGATGTTTACGAATATCATACTGAACATTAAAATCATTAAATTAGAATTCAACCAATTAAATTATTCATATGATGAATCTGGTAGTTGGTGAATTCTTTTTTACACGATTTTGTATGAAAACAATTGACAAAAATAAAGTTGTCCTGTTTTAAAATTTTTTTAAACGGATGTAAAAAAATTTCAAATTTGAATTGTTTTTATTTGATGAATAAACTTTGTGTTAATTTTACTAAATGATTAATTTGTATAGGCCTTTTGAGGTTGTTCAACCAATCTGATATTTACCATTATTGTGTCTTTTTATGCGATTTATTTTCATACGTTATTTTCTTCAACGTATCCACCATGTAAAAACAGGAATAGGCGTAATATATGAATATGGTTTGTACTAAGCAGATAATGCTTACGTAGTGTATACTTTATAGACATGGTAATATGTAGACAAAGTGTAGACAAAGTACACAACAATGTATGCTATGTAATTATTTATGTAAACAATTATGCAAAGCATGTAGAAATTAAGTAAATAAGTCGAAAATTGTGTATACTATGTAAAAAATGTAGACATTATGTAAGCTACGTAAAAATATTAGTACAATAAGTCGACAAATATGTATACTTTGTATATATAATTTGAAAAATAATGTCGACTATGTAGAAACAAATGTATAAAATGTCGACAATTATGTAAACTATGTAGATAGTTATGTAAACATCAATGTAAAATATAGACAATAATGTATACTATGTAGACAAAACGGTAAACTATGTAGAAAACAATGTAAACTATGTAGATAACAACTTAAACTATGTAGACAATAATGTAAACTATGTACACAATAATATATACTATGTAGACAATAATTTAAACTAAGTAGACAATTATGTATACTATGTAGACAATAATATAGAAAGTGCAAATAACTGAAAAACAAAAATCATATGAAAAAAATCTTATGAAAACCATTATTGTATATTTGACGCATGTATAGTATTAATTATTATAAGGTCTTTGTGATTTCTATATTTTTATTTCGCACTAAGTTGATTGCACTTACAATCGCTGCAGCATATTGATAAACAAAAGGTTCCTATAACGATCAATCGAAAGGGATACCAGCTGCCAACAAGATACTCAAGAGCAACAACCGTCCATTGCCAACACTTGCAGCCACTCAACGAGGACTTACAGCCAAACAAATAACAACACTCACTATAGCGCCTTAGTGTACGCTGTAAGGGGCACAAATGCATACAGACAGATAGACAGACGAACGGACGGACGGACGGAAGTACGGACACATACATATACAGACACTAATACAAATGCGCGCCCTCAAGTCAAATAGAAATAACGAATACACTCAAAGTAACTTGAGTCTATTTGTCTTTGTTTTTATGCTGTTGATGCGTGTGAGTATGGGTGTGAACATGTGTGTGTGTGTGTTGTGTTGTGTAAATTTGCTTTTGTATTGCGGTTCTTCTCAGCAAACAGCAGCAGCAGCATCAGAAAATCAGCTAAAAGCAGCAAAGAACTACACAGCAGTAGTACAATATGGCTAACGACATCCTTCCGTTCAATTTGAATTCATCATCAATAAGGCTTAAAACAAAGCGCTATGTGATGAGAATGGGAATGAGAATGGGAATGTGGCATAATGCCAAAGGAAATATTGTTCAATGTTCAAATGAAAACAAAGACATGAAATACGATACGAATAACGAAAATAGAAAGTGGTTGGTTCGATTCAGTTCATCGATTCATTGGTTTCTATAATGCTGCAAGTAGAGTGTAGTACTTAAGTCCATGAATATGTGTGTTTTTGTGGCAAATGAAAAAAAAATCCAATTTCATAAATATTTTTTTTTGCATTGCTTTCATTTTGTTGCTGCGGTCGCGAATTTTGCTGCTGCTGCTACTACTACAACGATTCGATGTCGTACTTTCGTAAATAAATAAACTTGGCACAAATATTTATGATGTCAACATTTATGAGTTATCAAAGAGTGGGAATTAATGCGTATTTTTATTTGTACAGTAAACAATTTTCAATGTATGCCCAAGGACTAATGTTATCACAAAAGCGAAACTCAGCTGCTGCTCAACATATTTTTTTTGGTTTATATATGCTATCAAATTTATGCTCAATATTAAATTTTTATGTAGCACTCAATCTTATACATTTTAATGAGAAATATTTATAATCATAAGTAAATGAATTCATTAATATATAAGTATCCTAATTTAATAACTTCATAAAGTCATAAATTCATAAATTCATAAATGCATAACTTCATAAATTCATAAATTCATAAATTCATAAATACATAAATTCATAAACTCATAAATTCATAAATTCATAAATTCATAAATTCATAAATTCATAAATGCATAACTTCATAAATTCTTAAATTCATAAATTCGTAAATTTATAAATTCATAAATTCATAAATTATAAATTCTTAAATTCATAACTTTATAAATACATAAATACGTAAATTCATAAATTCATAAGTTCATAAATTCGTAAATTCATAAATTCATATAACAATAAATTTGTAAATTCATAAACGAATTCATAAATTAATAAATTTTTAAATACATAACCTTATAAATTCAGAAAATACGTAAATTCTTAAATTCTTAAATTCATAAATTCATGAATTCCTATATTTCTAAATTTCTAAATTTCTAAATTCGTAAATTCATAATTTATTAAATTCATAAATTCAGATTCATAAATTCGTAAATTCATAATTTATTAAATTCATAAATTCAGATTCATAAATTCGTAAATTCATAAATTTAAAATTTCACAAATTCATAAATTCTTAAATTCATAAATTGATAAATTTTTAAATTCATAAATTCATAAATACATAAATTCATAAATTCATAAATTCATAATTTCATAAATTAATGAATTCCTAATTTTCTAAATTCATAAATTCGTAAATTCATAATTTATTAAAATCATAAATTCATGGATTCATAAATTCGTAAATTCATAAATTTATAATTTCACAAATTCTTAAATTCTTAAATTCATAAATTTATAAATTCATAAATTCATAAATTCATAACTTAATAAATTCATAAATTCATGACTTAATGAATTCATAAATACATAAATTCATAAATTCTTAAATTCATAAATTCGTAAATTCATAAATTCATAAATTCATAAATTCATAAATTCATAAATTCATAAATACATAAATTCATAAATTCATAAATTCATAAATTCATAAATTCATAAATTCATAAATTCGTAAATTCATAAATTCATAAATTCATAAATTCATAAATTCATAAATTCATTAATTCATAAATTCATAAATTCATAAATTCATAAATTCATAAATTCATAAATTCATAAATTCATAAATTCATAAATTCATAAATTCATAAATTCATAAATTCATAAATTCATAAAATCATAAATTCATAAATTCATAAATTCATAAATTCATAAATTCATAAATTCATAAATTCATAAATTCATAAATTCATAAATTCATAAATTCATAACTTCATAAATTCATAAATTATATATTCATTTATTTATAAATTTATTTATTCAGAAGTTCATACATTTTTAATTCAAAAATTCATAAATTCATAAATACGTAAATTTATAAATTAATTAATTCTTAAATTAATAAGTTCATAAATTCATTAAATTGTAACTTCTTTATAAATAAATTCACAAATTTTATTAATTAATTAGTTTTATTATTAATATCAAATATCTTCGCTTTCATATTTTTAGACAAGTGTTTTGCTAATTGATTTCCCACTCTCAGACTTTTTCACAATTACTCACAAAATCACTGTGTATGTGACTCACACACAAATACATCACATTAGAGGCATAATTAAATGCGTGACTAATTGTGTAATTCAAAACGATTAGGCAGTTATACTGACTAATACAAATACAAACAGACTCATAATTTGCTGCTCTAATTATAATCATAAATTGGAACTTAGAAGTATAAGAAAAACTTCTCTGAAGAGGGTCGCCATATTTTTTCTATTCAACTCTTAGCGACTTTTATCAAACATACACCAGCCACACCAAAACATACCACAGATAGCTGAAACATAATAAGATAATAAATAATATCTTATGCTGTACACAACGCAGCATCACACTTAGAGCGACATCATTACATCAAACCAGTGCCCATCACCAACACCATGCCATCAACATTTCCATCACCAACACCATAACCGTCACAGTTACTGACAACCCAAATGACAGACAAACAGTCAGACAGCCCATACAGACAAACAGTCAGACAGTCCGACAGTCAAAGTGTTTGACAGACAGACAGACAGTGAAATAGTCTGACAAACGCCAACAACATTCGCCCTGACGATGATTTAGATGACATCTCGCTTGTCACAGCATTACTTTGCTTCCTTTACTTCCGTTTCCGTCGCGTACATTTCGCATATATGCGGCTTCCGTTTCACTAACTTTGCAAATTATTTCGGTTCTCACGCTGAGCTCCTCCACCGTCCGTTGCGTTGCGTTGCGTTGCCAACTTTTGCGGTATAATGAGTTTTGATTTATGCCAATGTTGTAACATATGGGATGTCTGTCTGTCTATGTGATTTTTGTTTTTGTTGTTGTTTTTGTCTCATGTCATCAATTAAGTTCTGTTCTGCTTCTTTGTGGCAAATATTTCTTTTTCTGCGTCTGTCGTTTTGGTGACTAATCTCAGCGGCATAAATAAATGCAAAAGTCGAGAAACTTAAGTTAATCCATTTTATTAAGATTTATAATTTGCCAGATATAAAAAAAGCCAAACTCACTTGACAAATGGCAAAGTTGAACATGAACATCATCTTTATAAAAATATCTTTTAATTTTGTTAATATTTTTTCGTAAATAAATTTTATTATAAAATATTTTTAATGAATTTATGGTTTTTGATTTAATCTTAATAAAAAACACAAAAGCAAAATTAAACAAGAAAAACACAAAAGCAAAATCGAGACAAAATCAAAAACAAAATTAAAATCACAAATGCAAAAACAAAATAAAAATGCAAAAGCAGAAAAAAAACAAATGCAAAAGGAAACAAAAGCATAAACACAAAACCAGTTTCATAAACATAAACAAAGAAATAATAAATGGAAAAAGAAAATAACAAAAACAAAATAAAAAAATAGTAATAACAAAAAAAAAAAAACGCGAAAAACACCAAAGCAAAAACAAAAACACAAAATCAAAATCATAAAACACAAAACAATTTAAATCAAAAACAAACACACAAAAGTAAAAAAAAAACACACAAAAACAAAACAATGTTAAAATCACAAACAGAAAAACGAAATAAACAAATTCAATAGAAAACACAAAATCAATCTCAAAAACAAAGAAATAATATATGCAAAAAGGAAAAAACAGAATCAAAATAATAACAAAAACAAAAAAAAAACGAGAAAAACACAAAAGTAAAAACAAAACAAAAAAAAATGCAAAAACACAGCAGAAAAATTATAAACCACAAAAACATTTAAATCGAAATCAAACACACAAGAGTAAAAACAAAAACAAAAGTCAAAAAAATATTAAAAACACAAAATGAAAAACAGAAAAACGAAAAAAAACAAATTCTAAAGAAAACAAAAGCAAAAACACAAAGTCAATCTTAAAAATAAAATCAAAAACGCAGAAATAATATAAACAAAAAGGAAAAAACAGAATCAAAATAATAGCTACAACAAAAAAAAAAAAACCCGAAAAACACAAAAGCAAAAACAAAATTAAAACACAAAAGCAAAATCATAAAAGACAAAAACATTTCAATCAAAAACATAGAAAAACAAAAACATAAAAGTAAATAAAAACACAAATTAAAAAACAAAATTAAAATCACAAAAGCAAAAACAAATGAAAACAAAAGCCAAAACACAAAGTCAATCACAAAAACAAAATCAAAAATATAAACATATACAAACAAATAATATGTACAAAAAAGGTAAAACAAAATCAAAAGAATAAAAAAAAAGTGTAAAAAGGCTAACATAAATAAAAATAAAACCAAAACAAACAAAATTAAATGCTTTGATTTAAAAAATTGGTTCACAAATAATAAAAAAATTTTCCGTTGCGCACTACGATTACGAAATAGTGGTAATTTTATGTTTTTGCGCCTTAATGATTTCCTGAATTGTTTAATTATTTTTGCAGGGTAACTAACTAGTTTAAAATCATTGTAATTAGTTACAAAGTATTGGGAATGAACAGGTCTATCATTATAAATTAGAAAAAGGGGGTGATCAATAACAATATATTGAGAAAATCAATGACAAAGTAAAAATTGTTATTTTCATTTTTGTAAATTTCAAATTTACGTACGTTTCAAAATTGAAAGAAATCATAGGGTGCGATGATATGATACACTATTGGAAAGGTAATTTAATTTTCTAAAACAAAATTTAAAAATTTTTATTTATTTATCAACAGATTATACCTTATAGCTAATTTTCTTGACTAGGTTATGTGAGTAATATGGATCTAAAGGGTTTTTCAATAAGAGCGCTACAAAAGTTTTTTTAACAACAACGAGTCGAAATTATGAAAATTGACTACAGAAATTCGAATTCGTATATCTTTCCATCATGAAATGGCAAATCTTACTGAAGAGAAATGTCAAAAGAGCGGCAAGAAATATGACGTCGTTTGCTGTCCCTATCGCTCTACTTTTGTAGCGTTCCATTTGAAAAAGCCTTTATCAAACACCCTGTATATTAAACTGTGTGCAAAATTAGACATTTTTCATATAATATTTACTTATTTTTTTGAGTCATAGAATAACCCCCTGAATTATTGAGATCGATGAACTAAACACCCTGTATATAAATATTTATAAATTTATTGATGTAAATATCTAAAAATTCATTGCATTATAAAATCGCAAATTTCTAAAGTCTGTAAATTTAAAATAATAATATGATTTTATGATTAAATAATTTTAAGATTGAAAATTTATAGTTCATGTTTTTTTTTTGGTTTTTTATATTTTTTTTAGTAAAACAATTTGATAATTTCGAAATGGTATGATGTTACTCAGCTTAAGTGCTAATTATATATGCTAAACTAAAAACAAGAAGTATAAAGACATTATTTCTGCAACACCACAACCTAATCCACTTTGAAATGCTTTTTCTGCTGTCTAATTACTTGAGCAAAACTTAAGTAAGTTTTTTTTTTTTTAGCTTAGAATGCTGTGCACATTATTAATTGCCGCATGCGAAGTTAAAGTCAGTTTTTTCCGTATTGCTGCTAAAGAAAAACAGCAGAATGCTATTAAATGCACAAAGTATAAAAAAGATAAAATGAAAGAAATTGAATAAAAATATAGAGTAAGAGTAAAATAGAAACAAAGTGCATGAAAAATATAAGTAAAAAAGTACAAAAAAATAATTTTTGTGCTTTGATTTTAGTGTAAAATTAAATGTAAATTAATTTACAGCATACTTTATGGCATGCTGAACATAGTACTAAATGTAGATAAAACAAATTAAGTAGCTGAGAAAATGAAAATTTGAAAACCTTATTTTAGTGAAAATTATGACAGACAATATTTTCTGATTTTTCGCAAAATAATCTTTAAAAAGCCTTCAAATTCAGCGAAAATTTATTGCATACTTTTAGGCAGTACACCGAGCGAGTGCTGTAATTCGGTTCGAATAACGCAAAGTGCGTTCGTTCGTTTTCAATTATTTCCATAATGCTGCAAAGCCACAGCCAAACGTTATTTGACGAAAAAAAAAGAAAACGAAAAATGCTAAATCCTGCGAAACTCGTAAAATCGTTTTGATCTGTCGCACACATAAAACACACTCCCAAAAATCAGGCAATTGCTTTGCCCTCTATTTGTATGGGTGAGTGTGAGTTTAAGTGTGTGTGTGTGAGAGGCTGAATGTTTGCAAATGTTTTGGCGCGCAAGAGGTCCTGCGGCTGCAGTTGTTGGTAAAACATATGTGCGACAGCAGAAATGCTGTGTTTTATTTAGTATTATTTAAAATAAAAAAATAATAATAAAAAAAAATAAAAAAAACAACAAAAAAAAAATATAAAAAAAATATAAAAAAATAAAAAAAGAATAAAATACAAAAATTGTTTTTCAATGATAAAAACAAAAAAAAAATGCCACTCTAGAGCGCGCTGGTCATAAAAATTTACCGAATTTTAAATTCGAAGCAAACAAGCAAATTTATTTTATTTATTTTTTTTTTTCGACGCGTTTACTATGCGAGTCCTTTATGTGGCGCTTCTTCTTCTTCACTTGATGTTGGTCCTGCGCCACACATTGGACGTGTGTGTGTCTATGACGTTGGTTGGTGTGGCTGATTTGGCTGCAGCTGGAGTTTTTATTATTTTCAATTTAAATAATTCCGGGGGCTTTGCTCGTGCGCAGGCAGCCATTGCAATCAGTTGTTTATCTGCAGGTCTATTTTATGTACGAATTTCTGTTTGAAATGGTGTAGTTTAATAAATTTAATAAAATAAAATAAAATAAAATAAAATAAAAGAAATTACGCGCTTAAATAATAACAATAATTGTGACAAGAAATACTATTAAAAACAAGACAAAAAACTATTTGCAGAATTGCATTTAATTGAATTTGATACAATTTTATTATAGCCAGTACTCTAAGTTTTGAATTCTAATTTTACTACGTAAAGTTTGTAATAAGATCTTTATTCAAATTTGAGGCACTATTCAGCAACCTCTGGTTTTTCTTATTTTTTAAATATGCGAAATAAATCAGAAAGTGTAAGCAAAATAATATATATATTTATGTTTAAACTGAAGAAAATAAAGGGTTTTTCAAATGGGACGCTACAAAAGTAGAGCAACAGGGACAGCAAACGACGTCATATTTCTTGACGCTCTTTTTACATTTCTCTTCAGTAAGGTTTGCCATTTCATGATGGAAAGATATATGAATTCGAATTTCGGTAGTAAATTTTAATAATTTCGACTCGTTGTTGGCTCGTATATCTTTTCATCATGAAAAGGCAAACCTTACTGAAGAGAAATGTAAAAAGAGCGGCAAGAAATATGGCGTCGTTTGCTGTCCCTGTCGCTCCACTTTTGTAGCGTCCTTTGAAATCCTTGAACAAAAAATTTGTAGCGCTCTTATTGAAAAACCCTTTATTTATATATAAAAGCCTTGGTCCATCTGTCAGTCTTAACTGCTAAACCGATTTGAATGCAATTTTGTACGAGAATACTATAAAGTCCGGAGGGTAACATAGGCTATAATAGGAGGGATTAGACAAAGTGGCGTGGCACATATAACATAAACTTTCAAAACGACATTAGAACTTACACCAACTAAGATAATGAAACAAAAACTTAAGTACAAAAAAACTACAAAAGCAAAAACACAAAAGCAAAAATACAAACACAAAGAAAAAGACAAAATCAAAAGAAGATAACAAATGCTAAAACACTAAAACAAAAGCAAAAAAAAAAACAATAGCAAAAACCAATCAAAAAAAAAAAAATCAAAAACAAAAAAAAATTAAAAATACAAACATAAACACAAATAAAAGAAAAATCAAGAGCATAACAAATGCTAAAACAACAGAAAAATAAAAAAAGCAAAAATAAAAAAACAACAAAGAAAAAATAAAAAAAAAATAAAAAAACAAAAAAAAAACTCTTTTCAAAACACAAAACAAAAACACAGATCAAATCAAAAGGAAAAACACAAAAATCCAAAACAAAACACAAAAGCAAAAATACAAAAATCAAGAAAAAGACAAAATAAAAATGCAAAAACACTAAAACAACAGCAAAATCAAAAACAAAAAAAAAGCATAACAAATGCTACAACAACAGCAAAATAAAAAAAAGCAAAAATAAAAAATCAACAAAGAAAAAAACAAAAACAAAAAAAAAACTCAATTCAAAACCCAAAACAAAAACACAGATTAAATCAAAAGGAAAAACACAGGAATCCAAAACAAAAACAAAAATCAAGAAAATACAAAATAAAAATGCAAAAACACTAAAACAACACCAAAATCAAAAACAAACAAAAAAAACCAAAACAAAAACACCAAAACAAAAACCAACAACATCAAAACACACATACAAAATCAAAAAAGAAGCAAAAAAAAAAACAATTTAAATCTCAAAACAAAAACATAGAAACAAAAGCAAAAACAAAAAAACCAAAAACACAAAAGCAAAAATAGAAAGAAACACAAAGTCAAAATCTCAAACCCGAAAAAAAATCTAAAACATAAACACAATAGCAAAAACACTACAATAAAAAAAAAAAACACACACACAAAATCAAACAAAACTCAAAAACAACAGTAAAGACCAACGAGCAATAATACAAATATAAAATCAAAAACACAAAATTCTTTATTTATAGCATTAATCAGCAGGCGGGGGTAATGGTGAGCCTACACACAGAAAAAATACTATATAAATAATAGTTTTTTTTTACTATTAATAATAGTTAATAGGATAAATTATTATTTAAACGGAAAATACCATTAAATAGTAGAAAATACCATGACATTGCCATTGAGTTTATATGAAAAGATTTATTTTTTGCATACTATAAATTAATAATTGTCCAATTGACCAATTTTAATGGGATTTGATGGATTTTTTTTTTGAGTGTAGACCTCGCTCGTCTGGGCCATTCAGTGTAGAGAGCATAGACCTTGTCCGTCTGCGCCTCTGCTCTCCGCTTTGCTTTCCCACCACATTCACCATCAAGGCATTATCGCAACCAACAAAATGTGGTAATGATGAGCCTAGACCTCGCTCGTACTGGCCATTCAACTCAGGGAGCATAGTTCTCGTCCGTCAATGCCTCTGCTTTCCCCTTTATTCTCGCACTCACCACTACAATAAACACCGTCTTCACCAACAAAACAAACAAAAAATAAAAAAAAAATAAAAATAATAATAATTAAAATGAACAAAAAAATAAAATACTAATCCTGTATCGTAACCACAAAACACTTCAATGTATTTATTTAAGTGGAAATATGTATTATTTTTAGTTATTAAGATTTGAATACTTTTTGTTAGTCTCTATAATAGAGAAAATTCAATAATTAAATAAAGAATATAACAAAAAAACACCTAAATAAAACTTGTAAATGTTAAAAATTAGTCTAAAAAAATAAAATTACTTTAAATTTAAATGCACATATCTTAAAAACTAAATCGGAATTTTAACATTATTTAGAATACTAAAATTGGAGTTGAAATTAGTAGAAAAATGGCGTTTGAAGTATGTTTTAATTCAAACAAGTGTTCTAGAAAAGTGCACTGATATTTCGTTTGCAATTTTATTAAAAACTTTAATAAAAAATAAAACCTAAAAGTCATATAAAATTGGTGTATGTTATATATTTAGTAGACATTTTTTTTCGTTTTGTTGAATATTTTATTTATTGAGTATGAAGCAAATTACAAAAGTTACTCATACATCATGCGTCCCTTTTGTAATGAAATTTAATTTTTAATTATAATTACTTATATTCAATACTCCTAAACTCTTCAAAATACTCTTGAAAATAAATATATTTATAATTGCATTGAATTGAAAACAATCATCTAGCTTAAAATAAAAAAAATAACAATTCCACTAGTGTCTATTTTATTAAATATTTTTTAATAGAATAAATTAATTCCTCTGTTATTGCGCCCTATAATTCATTAAATAAATATTAAATTTCCGCTCATGTTTGTAACAAAATCTTCATTATTTTAGCATTATTCGAGCAATGATAACTCAACGCATTATAAAGCGTTGCTTGCAGCCAGACGCAAAAAAAGGTTCATATTTCTAAAATTTAATTTATTATTTTTTCATCTTATTCGGTGTGTTTGTATTTTTATTTCACATAAATAATGATGCAATTTCAGCATAGAGTCCGATGAATTTAAGCCCTTTTTTCTGTTGAAAAGTAGCAACATTTGCATTTTCGGAAAAATGTTTTAGAGGAGGAAATTAAGGGAGTGATTAAGGTTGATCAAAAAAGATGTTGTTGGCTTCGGTGGAATTACTGCGCTGAGCACAGCAGACCAGTTGAATGAATTTGAATGATAAATGAACACGTGCACGGTATGTTGTTGTTGCTGCTTCTAAATATTGTTGTTGCTGCTAAATACAGTTGTTGCTGTTCTTTTGTATTTGTTGTTGAATTTTTGTTTGTTGTTCTTGTTGCTGTTGCTCATTTCTAGTTGTGGCATGTTGCTGGTTTCGCATACGCTGTTTTGAGTTGGGCAGCAACAAATGATGTTGCTGCTGATACTGATGAGGATGATGATTACATAAATTGCAGTTAAACGTAATTTTATAATAGCAACGTATTATTTACATTTCTGGTTGCTGCTGCTACTGTTGCTTTCGGCAATATGGCTGCTGTTGCTGTTTTTATTTTCGCATTAATTTGCATTTTATTTGCCAGTGCCGAGGCTCTGATGTTTATTACCACATCGTAGGTTTTTTTTTACTAGGGCTTTATGTTACTCCTTGTGTTGCCGCGCATTATGTCAGTTCACTGAGCAATATATTATCGATAATTTCATTTTAATTTTTAAATATGAAAAGTGTAAATAATACAAAATTGAAAAAGAAAACAAAAGAGATATACAAAAACAAATATTTTTGTATATTTCTTTTCTAATACTAATCAAAATTAAAAACACAAAATCAAAAACAAAATCAATAGAAAAAACAAAACATCAAAAATAAAAAGTAAAAAAAGAAATAAAACACACAAATTCAAAATAAAAACCAAATCAAAAAAAAGTAAACACAAAAAGAAAACATTTAGAAAAATGGAAAATAAAAATCAAAAGTTAAAACAATCACAAAATGTTACAAAAAACAGAACAAACACAAAAATAAAAACAAAAGCACAGTGAAAAAAAGAAAACCAGTGGTTAAAAAAGCTAAAAAAAACGAAAATAAAAAAGAGCAAAAACACAAAATCAAACCCTTAGACAAAATTATCAAAAAAACATAGTAGCAAAAATAACGCAAAAATACAAACTGAAAATAAAGTCAACATCAAAAAAAAAAAAACTCAAAATCTTAAGAAATGAAAAGTCAAACGCAAAACATAAAATCAAAAGCAAAAAGAAGTAAAAGAAGAAAAAAACGATCAAATAAAAAATCAAAAAGAAAAAAAAACAACAACTTGAAATCAAAACAAAAATAAACAACAGAAACACCTTCTAGCATAAAAGCCAAAATACAAACTGAAAACAAAATAAATATAAAAAAAAAACCAAACAAAAAAAAAAAAAAAAAACAAAGTCACCAAAATAAAAAAAAATTAAGAAAAGTCAAACTAAAAAATAAATATATAGGACGAAAAACACGAGCAAATAGAAAAAATAAAATCAAATAGTATAAAATAAAATAAAAAGTAATAATACTCAAAATAAAAAAATAAAAATATAAAGGCAAATGCAAAACGCAAAAATAAAAGCAAAAACACAAAAATAAAGGCAACAATATAATAAAAAAAGACAAAACACAGAAAAAAAAACAAAAATATGCAAAACGCTAAAATAAAAGCAAAAACACAAATATTAAAGCAACAACATAATATCAAAAGACAAAATACAAAAACAAAAAAAAGCTAAAACAGAAATAATAAAATCAAAAACATCAACAAATGTATAGCAAAAAAGAGCAAAAAAAAAACATAGTCAAAATCGAAATTAAAGAAAAAAAATAACATAAACTCAAAGCAAAAAATGAAAACACTGAGCAAAATTTAAAAATCACAAAAAGAACCAAAACACCAAAGTCAAAGAAAACACGAAATCAAGGGCAAAAGCAATAACACAGAATCTAAAGAAGAAAAATTAAAACACAAAATTAAATAAATAGCAAAAAAAACAAAAAAAAAATATCAAATTAAAATTGGTATAAAAAAAATAACAATTACAAAACTCAAATTCAAAAGGAAAATACAATGGCAAGGGCAAACGCTAGACACAAAAACAAACGTAAAAAAGGAATAACACAAAATCAAAAACATAAATAAAAACACAAAATCAAAAACAAAAATAAAAACACAAAATCGAATGAAAAACTTAGGGTGTGTGCGAATTCGACTAAATTGCTGACTAAACTAAATTGTAGAAGTTTTTATTCGACCCCCATTCGGTAACCGGTAATTGTTAATGCCTCTAATAAATCGATTATCATATGTCTGTTTGATGTCCTCCAATTTAGTTCCATTTAGTCTACTCGAAAATTTGCCCAATTGAAAAGTCGATCACTGCATTACCGACCTAATTTAGTTTAGTCAGCAATTTAGTCGAATTCGCACACACCCTTAATACCAAATAGAGCAGAAACGCGCAATTACACACAGAAAATCAAAAAAGCAGAAAAACAAAATACAAAAAATATAAAACTCAAATACAAAAGCAAAAACCCACAATAGCAAAAAATAAAAAAAAGACAAAAAACAAAAAAAAAAAAAAATCTTAAAATCGAAAAAATTAATAAAAGAATAAATTACAATTTCCAAAACCAAAACAGAAATTATTTAAAAAATTACTTTGCAAAAATACCCGTTATGCAGAATGAGTACATACTATTAGAATTTAAATAAATTATTCACAAAAATCGACAAATCGTTTAATAAGCTTTTATTTCATATTTATTTCGTCCATAGGGATTCTAATATATAATATTAGATTCTAAATTTAACTAATATATAATTTAATTTTAAATATTAAATAAATAACGAATTCTTAAATACTAGTTTAGAAAACAATATAACAATCTTATTAATTTAAATTAAATCTCTCATATAAAGCTGATTATTTAAATTTAGGCACAATGTTTTGTTATTTAAATAAAAAAATATCAGTATTATTTTTGAACATTTTATATTTTTAATGATTTAAAACTCTGAAAAATACAAAAAGACAACGACAAATTGTTTATTTTACTATGTGGTTTCCGTTGCTAAATAATTCGCGGTTTATTTTGGTCTTAATTAATTTTCCGGCATTAATCACGTTGGTTTTTTCCATCTGTTTTTTTTTTTTGAACAGTTGCTACTATTTTTTTGCTGCTCTTTTGTCCAAACTTTGTTCTTGCATGGCAAGTGTTTCTCTAGTTGTTCTGTTCACTTTTTAAATCATTTTCAGTAAGTCTGACTCCGAAGGGAGCAAAATGGAAGAAAGCAAAAATGTAAAAATAGTATCTAAAAACGCTGATAATTAAAAAGGCAAATAGCGTTTGGTAACTGGTGGCAAAAGCAGGCGGCCTATGGAAATACCTGATTCAGTCACGTGCTTTATGCTGTGTGCCGCGACTGGTTTTTTTTTGCAGTCGATACGACTCGTGCAGCTTAAGCAAAAAGTTTTTACTTGATGAAGTTTGTTAACGTTTTTAGTTACCTGGTGGATGGCGCATCGGAAGTTGGCAAGCGTTAGTTGATTGCTTGCCATTCGTGCGAAATCGAGTTGAATGAAGATGGCACAAAACTCTGCGATAGTGAATAACTTTGGCGTTGATGTAACGTCAGCGCGTAGCGGTTTTAATTAAAGGCATAACATAAGTTTTAAACTAAATGATGGTAAAACTTGACGTATGAATGTTGTTTTTGACATTTAAAAGAGTTTAGAAATGTTATAAGGTCAGTTCAGAGTTATTTTTATTTTATTATTTTATTGTTTTATTATTTTATTATTTTATTATTTTATTATTTTATTATTTTATTATTTTATTATTTTATTATTTTATTATTTTATTATTTTATTATTTTATTATTTTATTATTTTATTATTTTATTATTTTATTATTTTATTATTTTATTATTTTATTATTTTATTATTTTATTATTTTATTATTTTATTATTTTATTATTTTATTATTTTATTATTTTATTATTTTATTATTTTATTATTTTATTATTTTATTATTTTATTATTTTATTATTTTATTATTTTATTATTTTATTATTTTATTATTTTATTATTTTATTATTTTATTATTTTATTATTTTATTATTTTATTATTTTATTATTTTATTATTTTATTATTTTATTATTTTATTATTTTATTATTTTATTATTTTATTATTTTATTATTTTATTATTTTATTATTTTATTATTTTATTATTTTATTATTTTATTATTTTATTATTTTATTATTTTATTATTTTATTATTTTATTATTTTATTATTTTATTATTTTATTATTTTATTATTTTATTATTTTATTATTTTATTATTTTATTATTTTATTATTTTATTATTTTATTATTTTATTATTTTATTATTTTATTATTTTATTATTTTATTATTTTATTATTTTATTATTTTATTATTTTATTATTTTATTATTTTATTATTTTATTATTTTATTATTTTATTATTTTATTATTTTATTATTTTATTATTTTATTATTTTATTATTTTATTATTTTATTATTTTATTATTTTATTATTTTATTATTTTATTATTTTATTATTTTATTATTTTATTATTTTATTATTTTATTATTTTATTATTTTATTATTTTATTATTTTATTATTTTATTATTTTATTATTTTATTATTTTATTATTTTATTATTTTATTATTTTATTATTTTATTATTTTATTATTTTATTATTTTATTATTTTATTATTTTATTATTTTATTATTTTATTATTTTATTATTTTATTATTTTATTATTTTATTATTTTATTATTTTATTATTTTATTATTTTATTATTTTATTATTTTATTATTTTATTATTTTATTATTTTATTATTTTATTATTTTATTATTTTATTATTTTATTATTTTATTATTTTATTATTTTATTATTTTATTATTTTATTATTTTATTATTTTATTATTTTATTATTTTATTATTTTATTATTTTATTATTTTATTATTTTATTATTTTATTATTTTATTATTTTATTATTTTATTATTTTATTATTTTATTATTTTATTATTTTATTGTTTTATTATTTTATTATTTTATTATTTTATTATTTTATTATTTTATTATTTTATTATTTTATTATTTTATTATTTTATTATTTTATTATTTTATTATTTTATTATTTTATTATTTTATTATTTTATTATTTTATTATTTTATTATTTTATTATTTTATTATTTTATTATTTTATTATTTTATTATTTTATTATTTTATTATTTTATTATTTTATTATTTTATTATTTTATTATTTTATTATTTTATTATTTTATTATTTTATTATTTTATTATTTTATTATTTTATTATTTTATTATTTTATTATTTTATTATTTTATTATTTTATTATTTTATTATTTTATTATTTTATTATTTTATTATTTTATTATTTTATTATTTTATTATTTTATTATTTTATTATTTTATTATTTTATTATTTTATTATTTTATTATTTTATTATTTTATTATTTTATTATTTTATTATTTTATTATTTTATTATTTTATTATTTTATTATTTTATTATTTTATTATTTTATTATTTTATTATTTTATTATTTTATTATTTTATTATTTTATTATTTTATTATTTTATTATTTTATTATTTTATTATTTTATTATTTTATTATTTTATTATTTTATTATTTTATTATTTTATTATTTTATTATTTTATTATTTTATTATTTTATTATTTTATTATTTTATTATTTTATTATTTTATTATTTTATTATTTTATTATTTTATTATTTTATTATTTTATTATTTTATTATTTTATTATTTTATTATTTTATTATTTTATTATTTTATTATTTTAATATTTTATTATTTTATTATTTTATTATTTTATTATTTTATTATTTTATTATTTTATTATTTTATTATTTATTATTTGCACGAAGATACTATGGAGTTCTGAGGGTGACATAGGCTATATGTGGGCAGGATTTGACAAAGGCAGAATTGTACAAATAGGTGGCACTTCCCATAGAACCTAAACTTCCCATACAACAAATGCAAAACATTAAAATAAAAAAAAAATGGAATCATAAAACAAAATAAAAAAATGCAAATCATAAAACAAAATCAAAAACAAAAAACAATTCAAATTATAAAACAAAATAAACAAACGTAAAGCAAAAAAACCAAAAAAGCAGAAACAAAATCAAAATCAAAAGAAAAACACAAAACAAAAAACAGATCCAAAATTAAAAACAAAGACTCAAGCAAAAACACTAAATTAAATAAAAATAAAAAACAAAATCAAATTATGCAAACGAAAAAACACCAAAATAAAAACCAAAAAAAAAAAACAAAAAAAAAAAAAAAAAAAAAAAAAAAAAAACGCAAAATAAAAAACCAAAAACAAAAAACATTTCAAATTACAAAACAAAATAAACAAACGTAAAAGCAAAAAATAAAAACGCAGAAACAAAATCAAAAGAAAAACACAAAACCAAAAACAAAAAACAGATGCAAAAATAAAAACAAAGACTCAAGCAAAAAAAACTAAATTAAATAAAAATAAAAAGCAAAATCAAATTACTCAAACGAAAAAACACCAAAATAAAAACCAAAAGAAAAAAAAACAAAAAATCAAAAAGAAAAGCCAAAACGTAAAAAATATAAAAAAAAAAACAAAATCAAAAACGCACACAACTAAATTTTAAACACAAAGACAAAAGCAAGCGCTCCACAAAAAATTAATACAAAAACTAAAAGTCAATTAAAAAAAAAGCAGAAACAAAAGCAACCTAATTAAAAAAAATGCAACAAATTAAAAATCAAAAGAATAGCAAAAACAAAGAATGGAAAAAAGGGAAAAATAATATAAAATCGGGAAAAACAGAAATGAACAGCTATGCTTCAAAATTGGGTTAAAAAACCAAAAATTAAAAACCCCCGTTGCGCAGCCCAGGTACAAAATACTAGTTTTATTATATTATTTTATTAAGTTCATCATATATTCGGGAAAATTACAACTCATCTAATATTGTATAATACGTACCACCATGCGTATGAGTAACATCTAATTGAATTCCTACAAACAGCTGCCTTGATATCTGCTCTTAATTTCAATTGAAATGTATAACCTACAAATAGCAGAACAAACGCCTCCAAACACCAAGAGTCTCTTCATTAACTATGCGTCTTAACCACAGCCAACAAAGACGCCTTCTAATCTTACGCAACCCACTCAACCATATTCCCTCACCCGATAATCTCCGGCCACGCTCTGACTGACACAGTCTCCCTTCCATTCATCGCAGATCAACATCGCGCCATTAACGTCGCGTTGTACAAACATAATAGAGTCGAACGTTTGCATTTCCTGCAGGCATTAATTCTCATCATCATCAACATTGCTCGGTGTGCTCATCATCTGCATCATTATGCCAATGAAGCAGCATGAACCCGATTACAACATTGCAAATGACGATGACGCGAGCAACACTGGGGCGACAACAAAATAACATAGAAACTGTTTGTTCAAAACACACAACACACACACCACAAGTTCTCATTTCTTTTTTTCATTACTGCTTCTTTACATAAAATAAATTAGAAAAATATGCAAAATACTATGAAAAGTTATCTCTATAATCAACAACATTTATAAAGTCAATTGATTGGTAATGAGAACGAAAAAATTACGAACTGTAATTCAATAAATTACACTGTTCGACAAAATGAGCAGTTTTGTTTCTCCCTGTCGTACTTCATATAATTTCTACCTAAATTTAATATGCTGATTGGAACTGCGCTTTTAGTTTTTTCCCTATACGTAACATTTTTCAGAAAAATGCAATTTATGATTTTTGAATTTTTTACTGAATTTTACAAAATAAGACTGAATTGAATAAAAATTAAATCAGTTATTGTCCATGAACAAGACGGGATTTTTTTTTTAATTGTTAACTCAAATATTTAATTTTATTAGTAAGAGAGAAAATAAAATTTACTGGGATTGAAACTATAAACTAAAATTTTATAAATTTTGTGTTTTTCCCTATTTTTGTTTTTGCTATTCTTTTAATTTTTTTCTTTTGTAGATTTGTGTTTGGATTTTGTGTGTTTAAATTTTGTTTTGTTCGTTTTTTGCATTTTTTATATTTTTTGATTTTGTTTTGTTTTTGTGTTTTTGATTTATATTTTTGATTTTGTGGTTTTTCTTTTGTTTTTGTATTTCTGCTTTTCTTTTCTTGTTTTTGCTTTTGTGTATTTTGATTATAGTTTTTATTTTGGTTTTGATTTGTAGTCTTTGCATTTATTTTTGGATTTTTGCTTTTGTTTTTTTTTTTTTTTTTTGGTTTTGCATTTTGCTTTTATCTTTTTGCGTTTGTTTCTGCGTTTTTGGTTTTTTTGTTTTTGCGTTTTGATTTTGTGCTTTTATTATTTTGTTCTTTGATTTTGCTTTAGTGTTTTTATTTTTGTGTTTTTACTTTTAGTTTTGTTTTTCTATTTGTTTTTATTTTGTGTTGGTTTTGTATTTTTTTTTACTTTTGTTTTTTTTTTTTATTAGTTAGCTATCTTTTTGCTTTTGTTTTGTTTGTGCTTTTACTTTTGTACTTATATTCGTGTTTTTTATTTTGGATTTTTGCTTTTGTTATATATTTTTTTTGTATTTGAGTTTTTTGTTTCATGTTCCCAGCTGCAGTAAGTGCCGTGTTATGTCGATTTGAAAGTTTAGGTTGTATAGGAGGTGTCACGCTTCCTTGTCTAATCCTGACACCTTCCGGACTCCATAGAATCCTGGTGGAAAATTTCAGTTAAATCAGTTCAACGGTTTAGACGTGATGCTGGAACAAACAGTCAGACAGACGGACCAAGAGCACGACTCGTGCCAAGATTTTGTAAATGCAAGGATATGGAGTGATTTTATTAATACAAAAAACATTTTTATTATTTATATCTTCCCCGTAAATTTTTCCCCGTAGAACGCATTTCCGTAGAATTCTTCTATTTTAGAATTCTATCCCGTTGAGTTTTTCTAGTAGAAGTTTTAGTGTGGTGAGTTTTAGTGTGGTAGGTTTTAGTGTAGTGAACTTTAGTGTGGTGAGTTTTAGTGTGGTGAGTTATAGTGTGGTAAATTTTAGTGTGGTGAGTTTCGTTGTGGTGAATTTTGGTGTGGTGAGTTTTAGTGTGGTCAATTTTGGTGTGCTGAGTTTAGTTTTGGTGATTTTTAGTGTGGTGAATTTTGGTGTGCTGAGTTTAGTTTTGGTGAATTTTGGTGTGGTGAATTTCGGTGTGGTGAGTTTAAAAAATGTGTGGTGGTTGATACCATGGTGTGATATTATGATATCATTATAATAACTATTGACATACACCATCTGAAAAATTTAACTACTAGGGGGTGCCACGCCTAGTGGTCCAAAATTTCATTAAATTTGATATCCTTATTGCTGATATATTGTGTTTTTAATATTTAGGTTATATGGGAGGTGCAACGCCCAGTCCATCAATCCCACCGATATATAGTCTATACTCTGCCTAGATCTAGGGAGAGTACAGGCGGTAGGATTTACGTTCCGCATCTGTCCCATAAACATGCTCCATAAACATGCTGTCAAAGAAGGTATTATATATCGGTGTGTGTCGTGAAGTATAAAAGTATATATACTATACCAAGAAAGAAAACCATTTCATTGACGGTGCATTGTACAGAACATGAATACGGCACACGATTCTGTAAACGTTTTCTTTTTTGGATATGGAAGGATTAAGACGGATTAAGAGGAACATCGAAATGCTTTTCAAATCAGTTGAGAGTACGTTTCGACGGTACATTTACGGACCATTTTGTTTGATACTAAACGTAGTGCATCCTTTAGGTGTAGATTACGACGATCCATCAATCGACATTCATTCGTAACGAATACTGTGTGAATCGGTCGGAATAAAGGAATAAATTTTGGTTTTTATTTAGTTTTTTTGATTCCTATACAAAATATAATTACATTTAAAATGCATTTCGTCAAGTAAAACTAAGTTTAAAATCAGATTTCTGCAATACTTTCCAACGATCTCACTATGCATTGCATGAAAACAATAAAAAAGAAAATAAAAATAATATCAATTATAATTATATTTTAATGTAAATAGACATTCAATTATAATGGAAAGTTGAAATGAAATATACAAAGAACTTAAGTGAGTTCAATAAAATCAAAGGTTTGATAAGGAACATAAGACATGTTTTTTTTCTTTAAGATATACACAACATATTAACCACCTCCCGGGGGTGCTACTGTGGTAGTGCTGGGATGAGCCCAGTCGGGAAAGGTATCAACACTGGGCCAAACAACAAACATCCACGACTGCGATGCTATAAATGTGAAAATCAGCGTGACAACTGTCGGACCAATACCGGCAATTGCCTATAATAGTTTTAGAATTTTTGTTATTATAAAGTTTTATATTTTATAATTTTACATTCACATTTACCATGTCCTTGCTGCGTATGCCTGCAAAACCCGAGGCAATGGCATTAGGCGGTGTGCTCACGGGCAGATGGAAGGCCATGCCGCAACCCAACGCAGCTGGTAATGTCAGATATAAGGGATGTACTTTAATTGCAACACACTAAAGAATATAATTGATAAATGTTATTAAAACATATTTAATATCCAATGCAGAATTGAACTCACTAATTCACTTAGAACTGGTATCAAAATATGACAAATGGATACATTTGAGCTGAAAGCTGTTAGAAAAATACTTGCGACAAGACTTATGAACTGAATGGCGCTGACCGGAAGTCTTTCGAGCACGGTTAAAGCATCACCGACCATAACCGAGAAACCACTAGACTTGACGCCTTCTGCCAGAGCAAAACCACCACCTGAAAAGAGAAAGAGTAGAAAAAAAAGTAGAAAAAGAGCAGACAAAAATGGAGTAGATATGGCAACGAAATCTTTAAACCAGCAATATTAAAAAAAAAGGTTTACCTAGCAGAAACAGCAGACCCCAGGGTAAATTATCATGCACAAATTTCCAGGAAAGCACAGACGGTATCCTTTTTTCCGGATCAGGTCCTGGGGAGATAAAGCAGAAAAACAGCGTAAAATTTGTTTTTTCTTTTAACATTTGAAAGAAAGTGAAAAATCAATTTAGCAGCAAAAAATCTTTTGATAAATTCATTTTTCTTGTCATTCAAAAGTTCAACTTACTTCTGCAAATCCAATATTTCATAAACACATAATTTATCGGCAGCAAAAACATGATCACCACCGCCAGCATAATCGGATTGGAACCTTTAATAACTCTGAAAAATTGTTTTAATTTAAAAAATAAAATTTAAAGCTTTCGCTACCACTTACTTCTTATCCAGAAGTTCTGCCCAACCTGGAAACATGCCCGGGTTGTGTGTGAACTTTAATATAGTCATTACGATAAAGATAAGAATCACCTGCATCTCATGTGGATTAACTTTTCCCAATTCATTGTACTTGGTGTTAATGACCGCCTTCGAAGCTTCGGCGACCTCCTTGCTGATATTAATCTCTTGTGCTTCGGGACTGCTAGGACGCAGCCAACCCATGTAGAGCCACTGCAGCCAGAAATAGGTAAGGAATGTTTCGATTAACATTGGCAAGGTGGCGAACATCATGAACTCTGCAAAGTCAATATCGGCATTGTCGGGAAAACGACTAAAAATGCAAAAATAGAGTAGAGAAACCTGAAATTCTGAGATGCTATAAATTACGATCGAAATCGTTATTGAAGAATTTTGCTCTTTTCAATTGCAATTGCAATAAATGATTTTTGTTCTTAATTCTTCAAAATAAACGTTATACAAACCATGAGTTTATCCTGATTCAAACGTGTTTAAGTTCTTTAAAACAAAATTCCATTCGTTTATTTTGGTTAAATATTTAAATTTCGATCGTAATTGATATTCAGAATAAGCAGGTATTACGTATCATAGAGTCCTTTGAAGGACAGATTGGTGCCGGTGCCGATGAGTGTACCAGAGCCGCCGATGGTCGAGGCATAAGCAACGCCCAAATAGAAGCACATGACGGCCTTCGACGGGTAGGGTGGACTAAATGAAGGGATTGAAATTGAATAAAATTTTCGTATTTCTATATATTTTTAATTAAAATTTGAAACTCTTTTTATATGGCCAGATAGACATTCATGAATTTCATAAAATGAATTCATAAAATATGTTGTCATGATAAATATGTGAAATCATTTTATGAGTTCATTCGGTCTAAATTTTAAATTTCGCGAATTGCATTGAATATGAGCTAAATATGATTTCACGAAGTGAAAAACATTCCATGTTCAAAAAGTGTGTCGAAAAATCATTTTTTTATCTCTGCGTATGAGAAAATCAAGATAAGCTTTGTATGATTTAAATATGAATTAACAAATGACTAATGATATCATATTTAAATCACATCATTGACGTAAATTCGGTAGGCGCTTTTATAATTGTTAGGCAGAGTTTACACGATAAGCTAGATATAGAGCAAAATAGAGCAAAAAATCTAATAGGGTTGTGTAAACACTACATAGAGCTACAAGGTATTGAGCACTACGGTAGATTTTTTTTCTCTATCTCTAGCATATTTCTCTATCGTGTATTCGAGCCATTAGAGATTGAAAAATGTTCTTGAAAATTGTGGAAGCTTCCAAATAAAAATTGTGTTCAATTCCAAAAAGGTTCTATTAATTATGTAGAATATTAAGAAAAGTATTAAATATTATCTCCATAGATCAGTTTACCGATACGACATCCGATAAGCACATATAGAATACATCAAGTGTCGAACAACCCGAACAACCAGCTGAAGGTCGGTTTTCAACCCCGGTGGGATGTCTGGTCGGGGACAAACGAGGCAGGGATATTGGGTTTCCTTGTGACCCGCCATGCCTTGGATACCGACCTGAAAACACTTTGACAATCTACCCAAACGTATAAGGGACCATTATTTACGGATTTACACCTGGAATATCCGAACCCTTGTTAGGGAAGCTGCCACTATCCAGCTGGTTGATGTCCTCGAAATATACAAGGCTGACATCATTTCAATCCAGGAAATGCGTTGGATAGGAAATGCATATCCGCCATGCGGATAGGCATGAATTTGGTTGTGCATTTGTAGTCAGCAAGAGATTCCGCCACATTGTCTCTAGGTTCACACCCGTGAATGGATTGTCCAAACCCTTTATAGGGAGGTGCCACTATCCAGCTGGTTGATGTCCTCGAAAGATACAAGGCTGACATCATTGCAATCCAGGAAATGCGAACGACAGGACAGGGCTGCTCTAAACAGACACCTGTGACATTTACTACAGCTGCCATGCGGAGAGGCATGTATTTGGTTGTGGATTTGTAGTCGGCAAGAGACTCCGCCACCTCTTCTCAAAGTTCACACCCATGAACGAACGACTGGCAACAATTCGCATCAAGGCTAAATACTTTTGCATCAGTCTTATTTGTGCGCACGCTCCAGCGAATGAGAAAGACGATGAAATCAAAGAGACCTTCTATGAGCGCCTCGACGAAGTCTATGAGCGCCGATAACACATCCGACAATAGAATAGTATAGGCTGATTGACTTCGCCGCAGCACGAAACATGGTCATTAGCAGTACTAGGTTCAAGCATCTCAATATTCACAAGGCCATGTGCGGTCACCCGATCAGAACACGCGCAACCAAATTGATCATGTTGTGATTGGCGGAAGGCACGCTTCTAGTGTGATGGACGTACGTGCGATCCGAAATGCCAACATCGACTCGGATCACTTCCTTGTAGCAGCCAAGGTTCGCACACGCTTATGCGCCGCGAAAAATGCACGGAAACTCACGCAAAGAAAGCTAGACGTCAGTAAGCTTCACACACAACAGACCTGAAGAGACCTGAGGGCTGCCGAAGCGGTGCTTGGATTCCAACACCCACTAGGGAACAAGTGGTATGACGAAGATTGTCGCGCAGCCACTGCAGAGAAAGACGCTGCATATAGAGCCACCCTGCAGTCGGTAGTAACGCGAGCCGCGAAGGAGCGATACATAGAGATATCTTTTCAGGTGCAAGAAAAAAAGAATTAGAAAGACGCGAGTGTGAAGATATTGAGATGCATGGCGACAGAAACGAGGCTCGAAAATTCTTTCAGAAGAGAAGACACCTGACCGGAGGTTTAAAGATCGGACTCTTTTCCTGTCAAGACGATGACGGGAATCTAGTAACAGATGTCTACTGAGCTTATGGAGAGAGCACTTTTCTGATCTTCTAGCAGGCGATGATGACAACTACGCCGCGGATAGAGAAAACAGCTTGACAACACGAGTTGCTGACGTCAGAGTTGACATACCGCCGCCTGACCGTGATTAGGTCTGTACAGCCATCAACATGCTGAAAAACAACAAAGCCGTAGTATCGGATGGTGGGCCTGCTGAGTTGTTTAAGACCGGAGGCAATGAGCCCATAACACAGCGAATGGAATCTCAGTATACTCTTCCCAATGCTTAAGGTGCATCCTTCGATACGCGCCAACTACCTTGGGATAAGTCTCCTCAATATCGCGTAAAAGGTTTTAACGAGCGTATTATGTGAAAGACTGAAGCCCATCGTCAACAAACTGATTGGACCTTATCAGCGCGGATTTAGGCCTGGCAAGTCTTGCGCCAAATCCTGGAAAAGACGAAAGAGAGACAAAGAAGCTAGACGTCAGTAAGCTGCACACACAACAGACCGAACAAGCCTCAGCCGCTCGACTCTCATACCTGCTTGCCCAAGGTACTCCCTCTCGATTATATATCAAGGCAGTGGACACACGTTTCCTGCTCAAGGGGTACGGCTGCCGAAGAGGTGCTTTGATTCCAACGCCCACTACGGAATAAGTGGTATGACGAGGAGTGTCATACAGCCACTGCAGAGAAAGACGCTGCATATAGAGCAACCCTGCAGTCGGTAGTTACGCGAGCCGCGAAGGAGCGATACAGAGTGATGAGGAGGTAAGAGAAACAACTTTTCAGGCGCAAGAAAAGAGAATTAGAAAGTCGCGAGTGTAAAGATATTGAGATGCATGGCGACAGGAACGCCTGACCGGAGTTTGAAAGACCGGACCATCTTTCTGTTACGACGATGACGGGAATCTAGCAAAAGATGTCCATGGTACACTGAGATTATGGAGAGAACACTTCTTCCATCTTCAAGCAGTAGATGACGACAACTACTCCGCCGATAGAGAAGACAGCTTGGCAACACCAGTTGCTGACGACGGAGCTGATATACCGTCTGACAGTGATGAGGTCTGCACAGCCATTAACAGGCTGAAAAACAACAAAGCCGCAGGATCGGATGGTCTGCCTGCTGAGTTGTTTAAGACCGGGGTCGATGAGCTCATAACCAGCGAATGGAATCTCAGTATACTCTGCCCAATCCTTAAGACGAGGAATCCCACGATACGCGAAAACTACAGTGGGATAAGTCTCCTCAATATCGTGAATAAGATTCTAACGAGCGTATTATGTGAATGACTAAAGCCTATCGTCAACAGACTGATTGGACCTAATTAGTGCGGCTTCAGACCTGGCAAGTCCACCATAGACCAGATTTTCAAATTGCGCCAAATCCTGGAAAAGACCAAAGAGAGGCAGATCGACACCCACCACCTTCTCGTCAACTACAAATCTGCCTTCGATAGTTCGATAAGGAGTCGCCTATACGCCATCGTGTCTGAGTTCGGTATACCTGCAAAACTTATAACGCTTTTCAGGATGACCCTGAGCGACACACGTTGCTCAGTGAGAATTGGGAACAACGATACGTTTAATACCGAACGAGGTATCAGACAAAGCGATTCCCTATCGTGTGACTTCTTCAACCTGATAATGAAGAAGATTGTAAGAGCTGCACAACTCCATCACAGGGTACGCTGATAATATCGACATCATTGGGCAGAGTACGAGCAGTCATTGCATTCTCCAATTTAGAGAGGAAATCGCGTCCAATGGGTCAAACGGTGAACGAGAACAAGACCAAGTACGTGGTGTCAACAAACACAGAGTTCCGGCGTCTTGGATAATACGTTACTATTGACAACCACAACTTCGAAGTTGGGAAGGACTTCGTTTATTTAGGTACCCGCATCAACAAAGAAAACAACGTTTGCCTGAATATTAGCCGAAGAATAACTCTTGCCAACAGTTGTTACTTTGGGCTCAGTAGGCAATTGAGGAGTAGAGTCCTCTCCCGACAGACAAAAACTACGCTCTATAAGTCGCTCATCATGCCAGGCCTCCTCTATGGCGCTGAGGCATGGACGCTGATGAGCGAGCTTTAGGAGCGTTCGAGAGAAACATTCTTCGGAAAATCTATGGCCCGATATGCGTTGAAAACGAGTACAGAATCAGATGGAACGACGAGCTGTATGAGCTCTACGCCGACTTTGACATAGTCAGGTGCATTAAGATCCAGCGCCAACGCTGGCTTGGACATGTCAAGCATATGGATGAAAGCGCTCCAACAAAACAGATATTTAACTCTGTACGCAGTGGTCAATGTAGGAATGTACGTCCGAATCTCCGGTGGAGCGACCAAGTTTGAGAGAACCTGACAACACTTCAAGTGCAAAACTGGCGCCAGCGCGCGCAAAACAGAAGCGACTGACTAGGGGTAATTGCTGCGGAAGAAACCCATCATGGATGTTGTACTTTTAGTAAAATATGAATTATTTAATTGGTTTTGACAAGAAAAACTTCAATCTTGGCCAGAAACCAATGAAAAGCTAAGTTTTAACTTCACCGGAGATAAGATCTGAATTGCAGAAAAAGCCGAGAAGCGCACAAAAATAAACAGTATGCAGCAGTAAATATTCTTCAACTTTTACAAAAGTAAAAGAAATTTGTACAATTTGCTTGAATGAAATTCCGCATAAATGTTTATTAAACGATTCAAAAAATGAAGTTTCTCAATTGAATATTTCGCGATTGTAAAAAGTTCGGTTTTATGTATTATATAAATAAAATTAAAAATTTTCATTTAATACTCACTCGTCTTCATCTTGTAGAGGTTTATCGATCGTTAATTTAATGGTACCTTGCTGAACATTTTATATTTTGTTAAAGTCGTTTGAAAAATATATATTTTAATATTTAACTCACAGTTTCCAATTCGGAGAGTACCGCTTTAATGATGGGACACATCATGGCGGTACAGGCGCCATTCGACATCCACATCGAAAAAAACATTGTGACGAATATCAGTCCGAAATGTAGTCTCCGTGGACAACAGCCCACCATTACTATTGTACCCAGGGCAATGCGTCGATGTAAATTCGAATATTCGATGGCCAGGGCCACAATAAGGCCGCCCGTGAAGAGCATCAACGAATCATTAAAATAGGCATAACAGACTTCGTTAGACTCCTAGTATAAATACAAAATATGATGAACAAAAAAACTAAATAACAACAACAAAAAAAAACATTTACCAAAATATCCATCACCGGAAAGCATAGAATCGGTAACAGTGACGTGACGTAGAGCGGTATAAGTTCGGTTACCCAGTAGAAAGCCATGACCACCACCACGAACATACAACGATACTCCTGTCGCATAGACAAAAATTCTTTGTACTTAAACAATTTTGCATTTGCCAAACTTACCTTGGGTGGATCCATAAATAGAAGTGGCAAAAAAATAAGCGGTATAAATATTGAAGCACTACCAGGCCAATGCAGACTGCAGCATGATGTAATGCGTTTTCCAACTGTCATGGTCTCTCTGCAAATTCAGTTTTATTTTTCGAATTTTACAACATTTCACGAAAACGTCAAAAATGATACTTACGCATCTGGTGGTGCACTGGATGGTGCCCCGGGTGGTGGAGGATTCTGCATTATGATGTATATTCACGTTTTTTGTTTTATATAGATAAATTCTATTGAAATTCTTGAATTTAAATTTTTTTTTAAACAGTTTTTATTAACACTAATTTCACAGAGTTTTGAGTTGTGAAATGTCAAATCTTTTTGAATGTGATAAGTAGTTTCGTAACATATTTTAAATTTATAAATTCATATATAAATCGAGTTTTATAAAGTCTGAAACGCTTAAAAGTTTCTTGTACCCGAACCTAAACTAATACCGTCATGATAATTTCCGAATTGTGACAATTCTGCGATTTCATATTTCGCAGAAGTTAAACCAAACCCAAAAATAATAAATCAGCGTACATAAATCAGAATTTCGATATTATAAAAATCGAAATTTTAAATTCAAATCCTGTGAAATAAAATTAACCAGGAACCGCAAAAAATCGGAACCATTATTAAAAAGATGTGTGAAACCGGAGCCCATATAATTGTTTTTTTTTTTTGAAAACGTAATCGGAACCGAAAGCGCTATTATAACACATTGGAATCAGAAGATAATCAAAAGAGTTTTAGTACTTGTCAGGAACCGCAAAAACCAAAATCGGAACCGAAACGGAACCAGAACCGTTTACATTTTTGGAACCGGAATCGCAATTCCGTTTTCAAAAAAATAAATAATTATATGGGCTCCGGTTTCACACATCTTCTTAATAATGGTTCCGATTTTTTGCGGTTCCTGGTTAATTTTATTTAACAGGATTTGAATTTAAAATTCCGATTTATGTATCCCCATTTTTTAATTTTGTGTTTGGTTTAACTTCTGTGAAATATGAATTCGCAGAATTGTCACAATTCGGAAATTACCATGACGGTATTAGTTTAGGTTCGGGTACATGAAACTTTTAAGCGTTTAAGACTTTATAAAACTCGATTTATATATGAATTTATAAATTTAAAATATGTTACGAAACTACTTATCACATTCAAAAAGATTTGACATTTCACAACTCAAAACTCTGTGAAATTAGTGTTAATAAAAACTGTTTTAAAAAAAATTTAAATTCAAGAATTTCAATAGAATTTATCTATATAAAACAAAAAACGTGAATATACATCATAATGCAGAATCCTCCACCACCCGGGGCACCATCCGGTGCACCATCAGATGCGTAAGTATCTTTTTTGAAAATTATTGAAGACGTTTTCGTGAAATGTTATAAAATTCGAAAAAAAAACTGAATTTGCAGAGAGACCATGACAGTTGGAAAACGCTTTACAACATGCTGCAGTCTACATTGGCCTGGTAGTGCTTCAATATTTATACCGCTTATTTTTTTGCCACTTCTATTTATGGATCCACCCAAGGTAAGTTTGGCAAATGCAAAATTGATTCAAGTATAAAGATTTGTTTTGCCTATGCGACAGGAGTATCGTTGTATGTTCGTGGTGGTGGTCATGGCTTTCTACTGGGTAACCGAACTTATACCGCTCTACGTCACGTCACTGTTACCGATTCTATGCTTTCCGGTGATGGATATTTTGGTACGTTTTTTTTTGTTGTAAAGGTATTAAATGTTTGTTTTTAAAGCACCAAACTATGGGCATCATTATTTAAAAATATTTTGCCCAACATTTTTTTCTGCAAAAAACAAATGGCAATTTATAGTTTGGCAAAATATTTTTAATTAATGATGCAGATCGATGGGTGCTTTAAAAACAAATAATAAATGCCTTTACACTACTATTTTATCTAGTGTCAATAAAAAGTTATGGTGAAAAAACGAAAAGATTCACCCTTTTGTCATGACAAAATTTTCAATTTTTCAAATTCGCCCTTTTGGTTTTGTCTTTTAAAGCACCTATTGGCAGCATTATTTAAAAATATTTGCCCCACAACATTTTTTCCGGCAAAAAACAAATGGAAAATTAATGTTTGAAAAAATATTTTTCAATAGTGATGCCAATAGATAGGTGCTTTAAAAACAAATTATTAATGCCTTTACATTACTATTTTAGCTTGAGCTAATAAATAGTTATAACATAAAAAACAAAAATATTTGCGTTTTGGTCAAGGTATAGCCTCACAAAATCTGTATTTATAATCCAGTAAGTTGTCTAAATTCATAAATATTATAATAATTGATGAATAAACCAAAATAACAGAAAAAATTTAACAAAATCTAAATTTTGCGAATTTTTGAAGCACCTCAAACTTTACAATTTTATTTCCCAACATTTTTAAAAATGCACATTCGCCCCTTTGGCATAACAGTGACGATATATTTTGACGTATATACGTTCTTGTTTTTAAGCTTTAAAAAAAAATAGAGCGGAATTGGGTACTAGGGCGGAATTAGGGTGTTTTACCTTTAATATATTTAAAACTTGAAAATACAACTTTTAAAAATAACAAAAAAACTATCATGGGTATTTTTGATTTTAAATTTTTTTAAAAATTCAAGATGCAAATCAAGTAAATATCTAATTTACTTAAAAAAAAACACAAAAAAACAACAAAATCCTTATTAGTCTTGAGAGTCTTCTTGTCTGATTGTGTGTGTGTGCGTGTCATTTAAGCTTATTTATACAAACAGCTACTCATTAGCATTAATGACCTACATACACATAAAATAAAAATGTAAAAAATCGCACACATTCACACAGAGATAGACACACTAGCAACATTTGTAAATATTTCCTTTACATTTTATATGATTTTCTTTTAAATCACAGCGGCTTTGCGCCAACACATGCGTCGCACGCGAGTCCTTACCATGTGGTAGTCGAAAAGAATCATTTTGTATTGTAGTGTTGTCTGGTTGCGTGTGTACGTAAATATATATGTGTGAGTGTCTGTGCCTGTGTTAGTGTCACTTCTAATGCGCTAAACTTGCACGTGCAAAGCTTTAATTTTATTTCGACAATGTTTTCGCAATATAAAACAGGTGAATACTATTCAAATTGTTGCTGCTGGGGTTGTTTCTATTATTGTTGAGTTTTTTTTTTATTTTTTTCATTTTTTTTTTATTTTTTTCATTTTTTTATATTGTTGTTTTTTTATGTTATCACTGCCTCTGTGATTGACATTATTTTTTATTGCCATTATGCTAATTTGCCTCATCCGCTTTGATTTGACACCAAGGCGCTAAGTTGCCGGTTGATGTGAGTGTTTTCAAAAGGGGTTTTAAGTATACAAAATATAAAAAAAAAACTAAAAAAAAATTCTTAGAGCATTTTTAAATGATTATGTTATGCTGTGCAAATCTGTCATGGAAATAAAAAAATATATTTTTAAAACTACGGTTTTGTAAAAGTATGAAATATAAATTAAATAAATAAAAAAAATATAAAATAAAAATTAAAATTTTTAGAAAAGCGGTAAAATTGTTCAAGAGCAAAATTAATAAAAACATTATACATTTGTATACAAAAATTTGTATTCAAAAATTTGTGTTTGGTTTATCGATGTCAATACTTCAGGGTTACATTTTATTAGAAAATATTAAAAAAATGTCTAATTTTGCATTCGGTCTAAGATACAGGGTGTTTTAAAAGTGCATATTACTGACACAACCTAGTATAGAAAATTGGTCACAATATATAATCATTTGATAAAGAAATATCAATTTAAAACTCGTTCTTTAGAAAATTAAATTACCTTTCCATTGGTATATCGCATCTTTGAATCGCACGATTTCTTCTTTTTTAAAATGTACGTAAACTTGAAATTTACAAAAATACAAATTTTTACTTTGACATTGATTTTCTCAAAATTTCTTTATCGATCACCCCATTTTTTCATTTTTATAATGGTAGACCAGTTCATTCCCAGTAATTTCTATGGGGATCCGTACGAAATATCGAAAAAAAATGTCGAAACCTTAAAATGTCAAAATTATAAAAGCCTTAGAACGCCGAAACAATATTTGGCCGAATCACAAAATGTCGAAAAATATTTTAAAGCTAGAAAATATCGAAAAAAATACAAAAACATTTTTTTTATAGGATCAAAAAATGTCGAAAATTAAAATGCCGAAATATCAAAATGTTGAAATACAAATTTTAAATCCTATATGAGCAAGTCCACACCAAATCTCGTAGGATTTGCAACTCACTCTCTTCGATTTCAATGATATTTTGGAAACTGATGAAGGGTATCGGGATCTGCATTCACCATTTTTTCCGACCACTATTTCCAAAGATATCACTTTTTCCAGAGATACAGTCCAAAGTTAAAAAATTGTCAATGATAACTTTTGTATGGTGATTCCTATTGAAATATCCCTTGATGCTAGAAACTTTGATAAGGTTTCGTTTTAAAACTAATAAAACAATCTTTTGGAAAATTCTTCTTAACATGAACATATGACCAATGGTCGTTATCCTTGAACTTCGAATTGCATGTCCTTAAAAAATGTATTAAAAAAAAATCGAAATTTTTGTTGATTTTTTATAAGTGTTGAAGCTAAATTCCAAGATGGTATTTTGAAGGCAGCATATTTAAAAATCTCCGCATGAATCCTAGAGTAGCTAAAAATCCGAATTCGTTCTTTTTTAATATCTTTATCTTCGATTTTTTCGACATTTTCCATCATTTTTTCGGCAAAAAATGATTTCGTTATATTAAATTTCGACATTTTTAGTTTTCGACTATTTTTTTCTCAGCATTTTAGTTTTCAACATTTTTTTTTCGATATTTTGGTTTTCGACATTTTTGTTTTCGACATTTTCAGGTTTCGGCATTTTTATTTTCTACATTTTTGCCTTCGGTATTTTTAGTTTCGATATAATAAATTTCGACTTATCGTACCAGACCCTTTCTATGAAATAGCAGTGATTTTAAACTGAAAAATTATGCTGCATAAATAATTAAACAATGGCGGATCTTATGATTTGGTAGTTGAAATTAAAGAAAAAAAAATCGAAAAAATTGAAAAATATTACAGAATTATAACATTAATTTAAATTATAATCATTATCACATTATTTCACAGAACATAGTTTTTGATCATTTTTTCAAACATAATACTTTTAAATTTCAACCATTAACTCACAACACCCGCTACTGTTTAATTATTTCTGCAGCATTTTTTACAAATTTAAAATCACTATGATTGGTAAGAAAATACTGCGAATGAACTGCTCTATGATAATGAATTAGAAAAAATGGAGTGTTTGTAATGAAATTTTGAGAAAATCAATGACAAAGTAAAAATATGAAATTTTGTAAATTTCTATCTTGCGTACGTTTAAAAAAAAAAAAATCAAGGATTTCGAAGATGTGATATAGCATTGGAAAGATTATTTAATTTTCTAAAATATGAGTGAAAATTTGATAATCATTTCTCAGCAAATTATACATTATAACAAAATTTCTTGACTAGGTTATGTTAGTCATATGCATTTCTTAAACACCCTGTATCTCAGACTGGGTGCAAAATATGACATTTTTTAATTAAAATTTTCTTATTTTTTTGAGTCATAGAATGGTCCTCTGAACTATTGACATCGATAAACCAAATACCTTGTATACGTAAAGAAGAACTAAATTTCAATATGGACCAAAACGCAGAAAACGAAACCCATAAAGTCAATGAGTAATTAAAGTATTGTTGTTTTCTTGGAATTCCATGTGAATTTCTTGGAACTTATTGTAAGACTAAACGAAAAAATTATGAATTTATATTATCTATTGTGAAATTTAACAATTTAAGCATTTAATTTTTTCAGTTTTTAGCTTAACGATTTAGTCCACCAAAATAGCAGATATTTTCAACAATATAAGACAACTTTAAATGTTCTTCCAAATAATGTAACGCAACAGTCCATTCTGAGAACGTTCATAACTCCTAAACAACAAGGCATACAAGAAATGTTATGTATCTAGAAAATGATAATAATGAAGGAAACTTTTAGATGTATGTACAATCCTATTAATATAATAAATTTCTTTGTTAGTTTATTTGTTTGTTTATTTGTTCCGTCTAAACGACTGATCCGATTTGCTTGAAATTTTTACCACAGTTACGGTAGGGTCTGAAAGGAATGATAGGCGGGATTGGAACATGGACCGTGGCACCTCTGATACAGCCTAAACTTTCAAAACGACATAATTTGGCACTTACAGTAGCTACAAACATGAAACAAAAAACTCCAATACAAAAAAAATATATTGTTTTTGTTTTACGACCACTTTCTCTGCAGATTCTACATTTCAAGTCGCCTAAGTTTTCCTTCTCCAATAAACACAATAAGAATTATGTGCATTGAAGAAAGAACAAAAACAAAAACAATTAATTGTTAACGCAGTGCGCGGCGTTTAAAATCTAAAGGATTTTTTATATTTTTTTAAAATAATAAAAAAAACCCATTTTTTATACAAAGTGCAGCCTACGTATTTGATTCTGTGGAAACTCTGCAGCCTATACGTAGCAAATTGCTGCACGCAACAACAACTTTGGCAAAATCTTGAGTTGATGCAGTTTTTACATTTTTGCTTTTGGTTCTTTCTTCAATGCACATAATTCTTATTGTGTTTATTGGAGAAGGAAAACTTAGGCGACTTGAAATGTAGAATCTGCAGAGAAAGATCGCTGATGAAGGGGCTTGGCTGCCTCTGAAACAGCTGTACGATCTGCCACTCAATGCATTTTGCCAATTTTTTGTTGTTTTATTTGTTGGTACAAAACACCCAATTTGTACCGACTGGACCTTGAGCACGTTAAGACAATATCTTAAAAAAAAATATATTGAAAAGTAAAAACACAAAAGCAAAAGCACAAAACAGAAGCAAAAATACAAAAGCAATAACTTGAAACTAAAATCCAAACTAAAGGAAAAACAAAAAAAAAAGAAAGACAAAAACAAATCAAAAGCAAAAACAAAACCAAAATTTTCTTTTCGACATTGTTTTTGGCGAATATTTTTTTTTTTTTTGTAAAATGGTAATTTCGACCATTGTTTTTGTCGTCCAAAGAAATTTTTTAACAAATTTTTTTTTCGAACATTGTTATTTTTGTCGATTAATTTTTGTTTGCAAATGGTGGACTGGGCGTGCACCTACCATAACCCAAAAATTAAAAACACAAAAATTAAAAACAAATTGGGATAGCAAATTTAATGATATTGGAATTGGACCACTGGGCTTGGCACCCCCTATAGAAGGTACATTTTTAAGATGTTGTATGTCTACAGTTAGTATAGTGATATCAAGATATTTCACACCAGGGTAACAACCACCCAAATTCTTAAAACTCACCACACCAACTATTAATATGTTACTGTAGGGTTTTTCAATAAGAGCGCTACAAAAGTTTTTTTTCAAGGGTTTTTCAACAGGGACGCTACAAAAGTAGAGCAACAGGGACAGCAAACGACGCCATATTTCTTGCCGCTCTTTTGAAATTTCTCTTCAGTAAGGTTTGCCATTTCATGATGGAAAGATATACGAGCCAACAACGAGTCGAAATTATTAAAATTTACTACCGAAATTCGAATTTGTATATCTTTCCATCATGAAATGGGAAACCTTACTGAAGAGAAATGTCAAAAGAGCGGCAAGAAATATGGCGTCGTTTGCTGTCCCTGTCGCTTTACTTTTGTAGCGTCCCTGTTAAAAAAAAACCCTTTATTAATATGTTAGTAATTAAGTTAGAATTTAAGCTCAAAATTAAAATTTTTAAAATTTAATTTATATTTAAAATATTTTCTCTATGTTTAAATTAACTTTAATCACACCAATTTCAAACTATATATCGTTAGTACATTAATTATAATATATTAATCATGTTGTACTAAGATTCTTACAAATAAATAAATAAAAATAAAATTTAAAAAACTCACCACAACGAAATTCATCACACACAAACTCACCACACTAAAACTCACCGCACTAAAACTCTCCACACTAAAACTCCACTCACTAAAACTGACCACAATAATATTCACCACACTAAAATTCACCACACTAAACTCATCTTACTAAATTTCACCTCAATAAAATTCACCACACTAAAACTCACTACACTAAAACTCATCACACTAAAACTCATATACCAAAATTCACCACACTAAAACTCACCATACTAAAACATCTACTGGGAAAAGCTTTACGGGGAAGAATTCTACGGTAAAGAATTCTACCGGATAGAATTCTACGGGAAGAATTCTACGGGAATGAGTTCTATGGGGTAGAATTTCACGGGAAAGATTTCTAATTGGAAAAATTCTACGGCGAAATATTCTACGTGGAAGAATTCTACGAGAAGCACAGTCTGTGAAAGAATTGTCTTTGAGAAATGTTGTTTTGGCGGAGTATTTTTATTTTTTTTTTGGTTACTACATTTATAAAAGCAATAAAAAAACGTCCACAGCGAAGCATGGGTCCTTGATATATATAATAAAAATGTTTTTTATATTAAAAAAAAATCTTTGCACGAGTCGTGTAACGTAACAGTCTGCGTTTTAGTTCATATATCGTAAAAATCGTGTTTTCCGAACTCAAGTTCGTTACGTTTTACGTAAAAAAAATACTAAAAAATGTTTATCATCAATATAAAGCTTGATTTTTAAACATTACTTGATTCTTTTTATTTTTTGAAATTACTTTTATTTTTTTGTAGAACGTTATAAAAAGCGTGTGTATTCTTGACAATTGTTTTTTTTTTTTAGAAGATCTGAAAAATAAGAGACAGCTGGGGAGTGTTGCCATAGTTTAATTTTTCTATTTCGAAATCCCGGGTTGCCACACCGACAGCACTCCAATGCAGTGACCTGTTTACACATTAATTTTTTTGCGCTTTCTTTTAATAAAAATAAAAAAGGCGGATTTTATTTTTATTTTTAATAATAATAACTACATTTTAACTTATTTATTTTTTATTTTAAATGTTTTCTTTTTTGCATTTATTTAAAAATTTTATAAATCGCATAATATTGATTTACTCATTCCGGTTGCACATCTGCGTATGAGCTATATTTTTAAATAACTTTTTATTACTTTATAAAACTCACATAGAGCTCTGTGAAATAAATGACTTCAGCAGCAGCAGTAAAATCTACACAAATTAAAAACTTTTGTAAGTCATTGATTTACGCAATGCATGCTTTTAAGCAATCCCTGAAAAGTAACACTTTTCAGCACATGGCATCTACTTCTTCATTTTCCTCTTCTTTGTTCATCTCAATCACGCCAAAGTATGCGCTTCAAAGTTTAACTGCGTTTTGGCTACATTTTGCGCACAGCCTAAAAGTCCTTAAAGTACCTAAAGTTCTTTCTCTAGGTTGCGCTGTGTTTGTGTTTTGCATTTCACGAACATAACTTTGTTGTACAAAGTGTAAAGTTTCAAGTGCTTCCATGTTTTGTTTCGCTTTTAGCTTCTGTTGCTGTTTGTTGTATTGTTGTTGTTATTTGCTTTTCTCAGCGCTGTATGGTGTGTTTATGCTGCTGCACTCAGTTGCATTAAATGAGTATAAACCGTAAACTTATTAGGTAATTTTTCTTTTCACAATTAAAAACCAATATCAAAAATATTTTTCTAAAATCATTGGTTTTTATTTTGATTATTATTGTAATTACTTTAAAATAAATGTTATTTTAAGCACTCGAAATTATTTTTACTTATAAAATTGACGATTGAATTGTTAAAATGATTGCAAAGATTATTGAACATTTGTGTATGATATGATTCTTATTTGATTATATTGAGTTTCAGTTTGGAAAGTTTCAGTGTGGTGGATTTCAGGGTAGGCAGATTTTGTGTGATAAATTTTAGAATGGTTTAATTATAGTGAGATTATGTGTGGCGAGTTTTAGTGTGGTAAGTTTTAGTGTGTTAAGTTTTATTGTGGTGAGTTTGTATGTGGTGAGTTTTATTTTGGTGAGTTTTAGTGTGGTGAGTTTTAGTGTGGTGAGGTTTTGTGTGGTGAATTTTAGTGTGGTGAGTTTTAGTTTCGTGAAATTTTTTGTCGAAAATATCAGTCTGGTGAGTCTGGAGAATCTAGAGATTCATATTCTGATTGGTATAAAAAGTTCGATGGATTTTTATGTAATGAGTTTCAATATGGTCAGTTTTGGTTTGCAGAGTTCAAGTATGATGAAATTAAGTGCGATAAGTATACAAAAGGGAACTTTTAGTATGATGTATTTGAAATGTGATGAGATGCAGTGTAGCTAATTTCAATATGGAAAGTTTAAGTGTGGTGAGTTATTAGAATATGAATTTATGGTGAGTTGACTTTAGTGTGAGCACACGAAAGTATGGTAAAAATGGTAAAAATGGAGTGGTAAATTTAAATATGTTGAGTTATACTAAAGTTATGGTGAATATGGGGAGTTTTGTTTTGGTGAATTTAAGAATGGTAAGGTTTAGTATGGTGTATATTAATGTAATATATTCCAGTATGGTAAAATTTGTGGTGAGTTTCAGTATTGCAAGTTTTAGGACGGTGAGTTTTTATAATATGTATTTCAGTGTAATGTGTTGTAGTGTGATGACTTTAGTATAACAACTTAGAGTGGTTATTTTTTTAGTGCGGACAGTTTTGGTGTAGTGAATTTAACTGAGGAAATATTTTTATATTCTTATATTTTTTTATTTTTATATTTTTATATATTTTTATATATTTTTATATATTTTTATATATTTTTATATATTTTTATATATTTTTATATTTTTTATATTTTTATATGTTTATATTTTTATATTTTTATATTTTTATATTTTTATATTTTTATATTTTTATATTTTTATATTTTTATATTTTAATATTTTTATATTTTTATATTTTTATATTTTTATATTTTTATATTTTTATATTTTTATATTTTTATATTTTTATATTTTTATATTTTTATATTTTTATATTTTTATATTTTTATATTTTTATATTTTTATATTTTTATATTTTTATATTTTTATATTTTTATATTTTTATATTTTTATATTTTTATATTTTTATATTTTTATATTTTTATATTTTTATATTTTTATATTTTTATATTTTTATATTTTTATATTTTTATATTTTTATATTTTTATATTTTTATATTTTTATATTTTTATATTTTTATATTTTTATATTTTTATATTTTTATATTTTTATATTTTTATATTTTTATATTTTTATATTTTTATATTTTTATATTTTTATATTTTTATATTTTTATATTTTTATATTTTTATATTTTTATATTTTTATATTTTAATATTTTTATATTTTTATATTTTTATATTTTTATATTTTTATATTTTTATATTTTTATATTTTTATATTTTTATATTTTTATATTTTTATATTTTTATATTTTTATATTTTTATATTTTTATATTTTTATATTTTTATATTTTTATATTTTTATATTTTTATATTTTTATATTTTTATATTTTTATATTTTTATATTTTTATATTTTTATATTTTTATATTTTTATATTTTTATATTTTTATATTTTTATATTTTTATATTTTTATATTTTTATATTTTTATATTTTTATATTTTTATATTTTTATATTTTTATATTTTTATATTTTTATATTTTTATATTTTTATATTTTTATATTTTTATATTTATTTAAATCTTAAAAATAAATTGCTTTAAGAACTTACAAAGCACGATATATTAATTATCAGCAATTTGTAATAATAGGTTTCGTACAAACAAAACTTTGCAACTGTCTCGAATTTGGCCAATTTTAACTTTTTGGATATTAATATTAATAGTTGCTGGTAATTTTAGAAATTTAAATGAAATTGCATAAATTTGTCATCAAATCGATGCAAAATTCAAGAATATAACATAAAAATAAAATTAAATGTCTTACATTGTTTTGCCAAATAAAGTAAAGTGAACCGAGATAGAAGGAATACCTACCACCCATTAGAAAATATAGTAACTTTCAAATAAATTTTATTTTACAAGACTAAATATTAATTTAGTTAAACAGAAAATTGTAAAATAATGAATATTTATTTAATTTAAATTAGTTTGTACTACGCTGCGTATGAGTAACAGTTTTAAATGCATCATAATTATTATAAAATTTGACTTACAACATTCACATTAATTTAAATCTAAATAAACAAATAAATAAAACAAATAAACAAAATAAATAAAATGATAGATATAATACGACATACAATATGCAAAGGATAGATGAAGGGTAGGGGTAGAAAACAGAGAAATCTATAGAAAATTTAAGTAAATATAAGTTCTTCATTTTTTATCATGAAAAAATATTGACATATGAGTACATATGAGTATTACGTATGAGTAACATTTAAATTGCTTTAAAACGTTTGTTTATTAATGTATTTAACTACTTGAAACTATATTTTATTAAAATATGACGAATTTCTCAAATATTTTCAACATTAAATTACTCAATACATTTCTATTGGGTATTTTGCAAATACATTGGGAAAAATAAATATTTTCAATTATTTTAAATTGCACAGACAGCACAAAACAATGTTTGTCCCTAAGCTGTATTTTAGTCTTTTGTTATTACGTTAGCCGGGCTGTCTATAACTCTGTTCATCTGTGACTGTCTGTTTATTCGGAGGTCTGTCTGTCTATCAGTTTGTCTGCTTCCTCTCTAGTATCCTGCGGCGCGTCTGCTGTCTCTCCCCTTCATCACAATTTCATGATGACTCTGATTTTTTCTTTGCCTTCCTTCTGCTCATTACTTGTGTTGTTTTAATGCAACAGCGAACATATAATTTGTATTTTTTGCGAATTCGAATTCGATTATGCTATGTTTTTGGGATTTATTTTTTCTTTTTATTTCCAACATGTGTATTATTCTTATTCTCCTGTCGAACGTATTTTTAATCGACATCGAACGGCAGTTGTCATTATAGTGCTCGCCTATTGTTGTTGTTGCTGTTGTAGTTCATATTATCCTGTTCGCTGTTGTTCCTTCAATTGTGTCCTTAACACAGCCACACACAAACACATACTACATATATTGAACACAATTACGGAAGTCGATGCTTTGTTTTAAATGCATGTAAATCGTTTTGTTTTACTGTTATTTCTTCATTAAATCAGGATTATTTGTGAGATTTCTTTTTTTTTTTTTTTTTTGGTTTCATACTCAAGGGACCACTGCGTATCCTGCAGCTGCAAACGCAACCTCCTGCTATTAAATAATTCGATATATTGCGTATAAACGTATTGGGTGGCATCGCCACACATCGTTACAATAAACAGCAAATCGGTTTAAATTGGGCGACGTACTGCGACGAAACAGTTTAAGGTTTTTGTTTTCTCAATTATAGGATGTTGTTTTATACGCTGACTGGTTCTTTTTTATATTATATTGCTTATGTTGGAAACATTTATTGTCATATTAAAAACACACAAAAAAAAATTTATTAATTTATTAATTTTTTAATTTATTAATTTATTAATTTATTAATTTATTAATTTATTAATTTATTAATTTATTAATTTATTAATTTATTAATTTATTAATTTATTAATTTATTAATTTATTAATTTATTAATTTATTAATTTATTAATTTATTAATTTATTAATTTATTAATTTATTAATTTATTAATTTATTAATTTATTAATTTATTAATTTATTAATTTATTAATTTATTAATTTATTAATTTATTAATTTATTAATTTATTAATTTATTAATTTATTAATTTATTAATTTATTAATTTATTAATTTATTAATTTATTAATTTATTAATTTATTAATTTATTAATTTATTAATTTATTAATTTATTAATTTATTAATTTATTAATTTATTAATTTATTAATTTATTAATTTATTAATTTATTAATTTATTAATTTATTAATTTATTAATTTATTAATTTATTAATTTATTAATTTATTAATTTATTAATTTATTAATTTATTAATTTATTAATTTATTAATTTATTAATTTATTAATTTATTAATTTATTAATTTATTAATTTATTAATTTATTAATTTATTAATTTATTAATTTATTAATTTATTAATTTATTAATTTATTAATTTATTAATTTATTAATTTATTAATTTATTAATTTATTAATTTATTAACTTATTAATTTATTAATTTATTAATTTATTAATTTATTAATTTATTAATTTATTAATTTATTAATTTATTAATTTATTAATTTATTAATTTATTAATTTATTAATTTATTAATTTATTAATTTATTAATTTATTAATTTATTAATTTATTAATTTATTAATTTATTAATTTATTAATTTATTAATTTATTAATTTATTAATTTATTAATTTATTAATTTATTAATTTATTAATTTATTAATTTATTAATTTATTAATTTATTAATTTATTAATTTATTAATTTATTAATTTATTAATTTATTAATTTATTAATTTATTAATTTATTAATTTATTAATTTATTAATTTATTAATTTATTAATTTATTAATTTATTAATTTATTAATTTATTAATTTATTAATTTATTAATTTATTAATTTATTAATTTATTAATTTATTAATTTATTAATTTATTAATTTATTAATTTATTAATTTATTAATTTATTAATTTATTAATTTATTAATTTATTAATTTATTAATTTATTAATTTATTAATTTATTAATTTATTAATTTATTAATTTATTAATTTATTAATTTATTAATTTATTAATTTATTAATTTATTAATTTATTAATTTATTAATTTATTAATTTATTAATTTATTAATTTATTAATTTATTAATTTATTAATTTATTAATTTATTAATTTATTAATTTATTAATTTATTAATTTATTAATTTATTAATTTATTAATTTATTAATTTATTAATTTATTAATTTATTAATTTATTAATTTATTAATTTATTAATTTATTAATTTATTAATTTATTAATTTATTAATTTATTAATTTATTAATTTATTAATTTATTAATTTATTAATTTATTAATTTATTAATTTATTAATTTATTAATTTATTAATTTATTAATTTATTAATTTATTAATTTATTAATTTATTAATTTATTAATTTATTAATTTATTAATTTATTAATTTATTAATTTATTAATTTATTAATTTATTAATTTATTAATTTATTAATTTATTAATTTATTAATTTATTAATTTATTAATTTATTAATTTATTAATTTATTAATTTATTAATTTATTAATTTATTAATTTATTAATTTATTAATTTATTAATTTATTAATTTATTAATTTATTAATTTATTAATTTATTAATTTATTAATTTATTAATTTATTAATTTATTAATTTATTAATTTATTAATTTATTAATTTATTAATTTATTAATTTATTAATTTATTAATTTATTAATTTATTAATTTATTAATTTATTAATTTATTAATTTATTAATTTATTAATTTATTAATTTATTAATTTATTAATTTATTAATTTATTAATTTATTAATTTATTAATTTATTAATTTATTAATTTATTAATATATATAAAAAAAATACAGAATTTTTAATAAAAAAAAAACTGTTGATTCAGTATTGTTCCAATTTATAGCTTTTATATTATTGCGTGCTCTATTTCATGTAAATTTTGTACAACTTTGCAAAAGGAAATTAAAATTTAGTTTTTTTATTGCAACAATAAACTGATTTTCTCATAAATTCAACATTATCCAAATTGAAATATCTTTCCAAAATTTGCTCTTATTAATATGAAGCAGTAGGTACTATAACTGTTTTATTAAAACTTGCAATAAATACTAAAAGCGGCTAAGACACCCTTGGCCAACACGAGACTTATTTAGTTATGCAGAACATGTTACAGAAAATGTATTTTTGATGCGCTACGTTTTTATGATGTGACTATAAATAACTAAAGCAATAACAGAAATAATATAACAGATGAATGAGAAAACTGTGGAAGACTTTGAAAATAGCAAATAGATGAAGACTGTGATTTGGAACAGGACTCGGTCAACAGTTGAGTTTGATTGCCAAGGGTGGCCGATGGCGTAGACAATAAATTGGTGTGCAGAGCAGAGTTGAATACATGTGGCTGCTGGACTTTTTGGGGCATGTTTATAGAGTATCCAAAAAGTACGTATTTTCTTGAAGCATGAATGAAGCCATATAGAGGACATGAACATTATTATATAGTATATGCTCGTTTTTTAGATATACTAAGTGAATGAACACATGGACTACTGTGTATGGATGTGCATGAGTTCATGAATGAATGCATGATTGAATTGAATGAATAATTTTAAGTTTTAGTTGTGGTTCGGAGCTGTAGTTAAAAATAAGAAAGTGAAACGTGCCGCATTAGATGCTTGATTTTATTTATTTATGTGGCTCAACTAAACGTTTTACATTTTATTTAAAATACGCACAGAGAGTCTAAAAACAACTGACGTCCAGTGAGGCACGCAAACTGAATAGTTACACAGAGAAAAAACCAGCTAAACAATGTTGAATTTTTTTAGAATATTTTTTTAAATATTTAATTTAACATATTTAAAAACTATCTTGTTCTGAGCTTTTACCAGTATTACAGGCTTGTGTGAAGTTTATTTAAAGTTTATTTTGTGTGGTGAGTTTTATTGTGGTGAATTTAAGTGTGGTGAATTTAAGTGTGGTGCATTTAAGTGTGGTGAATTTAAGTGTGGTGAATTTAAGTCTGATGAATACAAGTGTGGTGAATTTTATTGTGGTGAATTTAAGTCTGATGAATTCAAGTGTGGTGAATTTTATTTTGGTGAATTTAAGTGTGATAAATGTAAGTGTAGTGAATTTTTTTGTTTGGTGAATTTTAATGTGGTGAATTTTAGCGTGGTGAATTTTAGTGTGTTGAATTTCATTGTGGTGAGTTTTAATGTGGTAAGTTTTAGTGTGATGAGTTTAAATGTTAAAAATTAATTACGCAAACCTCGGTCTGGCGTTTTTTGTAGTGTTGAGTTTAGTGTGTTAAGTGTTAGTTGCAGTGTGGGGGAGTTTAAAATTCTATTGGAAGGTTTTTTTTTTCTTACTGTGTACAATCAGCAGGACCTGCTGAAGTCAGACACACTGTGGGTGCAACGTACAAAACTTTTGAATAATGGCTGAACGTCATGGCGTAGCTTAAATTCTATAAATTTCTAATACAATGCATGAAGGAATGGAAATACGAAGAATATGGGAGGTGGGAGGAGTAGTAGCAACAGCAGCAGCAAGAAAAGCAGATGTTGGCATTATAGACAGAACCAAAAGGACATCGTGCATAAATTTGACAATGCAAAAGTTTAGAGTTTCCCCCGAAAAAAAGTAACTATAGCAACGAATATGTGAGACTAAAAATATTTTAATACAAAAAAATAAACAAAATGAGAAAAAGGTCTTATGAAAATAAATAAATAAAAAAAAAACATAAATAAAAAATATAGAACGTGCTAAAAGACATAATTTGTATAGAATGTTTTAAATTTTAAATTAAGATTAAAGTATAATTTTTGAAATATATTTTGTATAAATTTAACTGTTGGATAAAATTTTATTTTTTTAATAACAATAATAACATAGTTAGTATAAAATTTGAGGTTTTGAATCAAATTTAATTTTTTTTGACAAAAATTTAATTTTTAAATACAAATTTCATTTTTTGATAAAAATGTCATTTCTGATTAAATCATAATTTTTGGCTAATAATTATCTTTTTTTAGGATAAAAATGTAAATTTTGGATAAAAATTAAGTTTAGGGTTAGAAATTAAATTTTTGGATAAAAATGTATTGAGTTGATAAAAATTAAAATTTTGTAAAAGCATTTTATTTTTTGGACTAAAAATTGAAATTTTGATTAAAATGTAAGTTTTGGAAAAAAAACTTAATTTTTGGATAAAATTATAATTTTGATATACATTGAATTTTTTTTTGGATTTTTGCTTAAAAATTGAATTTTAGAATAAAAAATAAATTTTTGGATAGAGATTGAATTGTTGTATAATAAATATTTTTTTTAATAGAAATTTAGTTTTTGGATAAAAACTTAATTTTTGGATAGAAATTGAATTTGTGGATAAACATTTATTTTTTGAAAAAAAAAAAATGAATTTTTGATGTAAAATTGATTTTTGTGGACAAATTTAGGAATGAAATGTTATTTTTCGGATTAAAACGTAAATTTGGGATAAAATTGTACTTAATTGATAAAGAGTATTTATGGATAGAACATTAATTTTTGGATAAAATTTAAATTTAGGAAACGAATTAATTTTTCGATAAATATTTAAATTGTTGATAAAAATTAAAATTTTAGGAAAAAAATTAATTTGAGTCTAAAAATTAAATTTTTGTATAAAAATTAAATTTTTGGATAAAAATTAAATTTTTGGATAAAAATTAAATTTGTGGATAAAAATTAAATTTTTGGATAAAAATTAAATTTTTGGATAAAAATTAAATTTTTGGATAAAAATTAAATATTTGGATAAAAATTTAATTTTTGGATAAAAATTTAATTTTTGGATAAAAATTAAATTTTTGGATAAAAATTAAATTTTTGGATAAAAATTAAATTTTTGGATAAAAATTAAATATTTGGATAAAAATTAAATATCTGGATAAAATTTAATTTTTGGATAAAACTTAAATTCTTGATAAAATTGATTTTTTTGAAAATTAATTTTTTATTTAGTGAAATTGAATTTTTTGATAAAATTGATTTTTTTTGCATAACATTTATTGTATAAAAATGTTCATCAATTTTTTGGATTAAAACGTATATTTGAAATAAAAATGTAATTTTTGGTTGAAGAGTATTATTTGATTGAAATTTAATTTTTTTATGTAATTTTAAAAATGTAATTTTTGGATAAAAATATAATTTTCGGATAAAAATTAAATATTTAAATTGTTGATAAAAAATTTAAATTTCGGAAAATAATTTAACTTGTGTTTAAAAATTAAATTTTTTGGATAGAATTAGATTTTTGGATAAAAATAAAATTTTTGGATAAAAATATAATATTTGGATAAAATGAATTTTTTGATAAAAATTAAATTTTATATAAAAATTAAATTTTAGATAAAAATGCAATTTTTGGATAAAAATGTAATTTTTGGATAAAAATGTAATTTTTTGGATTAAAATGTATTTTTTTTTTTGATTAAAATGTAATTTTTGGATAAAATGTAATTTTTTGATAAAAATAAAATTTTTGGTTAGCAATTTAATTTTTAATTTGTTATAAGATTTTAATTAAAATCAAAACAAACATTTTTCTTGATATTAAATTTAAATTTTATATTTTTATCATAATTTTTAAGAGTTTAAAAATTTAATTAACATCTATTTTTCTACTAAAAATTCAATATTTAAGTAAAAAAATAAATTTGTAACTAGAATGTTTTAACCAGCACAAAGAGGAAAAAATAATAATAGATACAGACATGTTGGTGTCACCTTTAGTGCGTCGCCACGCATAATTTGACTCGATCGCCCACGTGAAACATGCCAACTTCGTGACACACGCCAAACATGCGATGCGATGGCGACGACCTCAACTGCGGCCAAACTGGCATAAATTATGCACGACGACTTTGAGACGTGCAGCAGATTTTTTCTGCCAACAAAATCAACAAAACAAAAATACAAAAAATGGATTTTTTTTGGGTTCAAATTTTTACCTTTTCTTTATGGCACTTGTTTAGTTTTTATTACTTGGTCTCAGGATGCACGACGACTCAAGAAAAATGACTGAAATGTCGTAAGTAAATGTTTTAGTTACGCATTTTAAGCCGCACGTTAAGATCCGGGACATGTTGCTGGTCGGTCTCAAGATGAAGATGAAGCAATGAAGGTGAAAACGAAGAAAAAAGTAGATACAGACGAACGTCTAAAGCAAGAGATGAATGAAGTGAAGAGGAAGAAAAGATGAAGATGCGCGTGTCAACGTCTTTGCCGACCGAATTATTTAAACGATGAAATGGCGACGTGCCGAAGGTTTTTTTCTTGTTTTTTTTTGTATATATCTTATATATTGCTGCTCTTTACTTTTGCATGTTGTTACGCTTTTGCTACATGTTGCTGTTGCTGTCGCATATCATGCGAAATTTATGTAAAATAGCAACAGCGGCAGCAAAAGGGTCACAGCACTTAATCTTCAGCGTGTTTGACTTAATTTAATCAGCACCAGCAGCAACAAGAGAAAACAGCAGCAACATTAAGCAGATGAAGAAGAGCAGCAATAATATAGTGTAAACAGCAAAAACAACAACAAAAACAGCAATAACATATCTGCAACAACAGTCACCGACGACGTGTAACTATTGAGTTGCGTACGTGCGTGAAATATGTTGCTCTAAGTAAAGTTGCTGTTGCTGGTAGTGCAGCTGCTCCTGCTGTTGCTTAGATAGCTGCTAGTGTAGCTATTCATTTTATTGTTGTTGTATTGACGTTAAAAATGGCTGCCATAACTTGTGGCAATTGTGTGAAATACAATATTTGCTATAACATTCACTTCACACTATGTGTCAAATATCATTTTTGCTTGGCAGTTGTGCAATAACAACATGTAATAAAATAAAAAGTATCAAAAATCAAAAAATCCGATCAATGTCAGAAAATTGAATTACAATTGAAATCTAATTGAAAATATAAACAATTTCCAATTTGACAGCATGTTTAAAGCAAAATTCAATCAGAGGGTAATGTGGCATATGAGTGATAATTATAAAGCAACTGATAATTTATGCACGAGTTGCGCATGATTTTTTTTTGTATTTTAAATTATTTTTTTAAGCATAGCGCATCATTTTCTACTATATACTAAAGAAAATGTAGTAACAAAAAGACCTTGCGAATTATAAAAAACAGATCAAATGTGTGCTGTTCTTAATCGAAAAAAGTTTTGAAGTTTTTTTGTTATTTTTTTTTTTTGTTATTGTGTTTTAATTTTTATTTCATAATTTTTGGTTATTATTTTAGCTAGTTTTGTTTTTTTTTTGCTTTTATTTAAATTTATGTTGAAGTCTTTCGTGTTTTTCCTGTTTCTGTTTAGCTTTTGTTTTTAATATTCTTTTGATTACGTTTTTTTTTAATTTTTTGTTTCAGTTTTTACTTATGATTTTGTATTTTTGGTTTTTGTCTTTCTATTTCGTTGTTCGCATTGTTTCATTTATTTATGTTGCTTTGTTTTTCGATTCCGTTTTTGCTTTTGTATTTGGAATTTTTTTTTACGATTTTGATTTTGTTCTTCTATTTTTCATTTTGCAATTTTGTTTTTGCGTTTATGATTTTATTTTTGTGTTTATGATTTTGTTTTTGTTTTTGCCTTTGCTTTTGTTTTTGCTTCTTAGCTTTTTTTGTGTTTTTTCCATTTGTCTATTTGCTTTTAAGTTTTTGAAATTGTATTTTTGTTCTTAACTTTTGTGTTTAGCGTTTGATTTGGTTTTTGTTTATGATTTTGTTTTTCTAATTAACTTCGTGTTTTTTATTCTTTTTTTATTTTATTTTTGTATTTGAATTTTTTTTCTGCTTTTGTGTTTTTTCTTTTGAATTTTTATCTTTCTTTTGTGTTTTTACTTATGTTTATGTTTTTTTGCTATTTTGTTTATCTTTGATTTTTTAATTTAATTTCTTTTGATTTTTTAATTTGATTTTATTTTGATTTTTTTAATTTATTCATTTTTTTAATTAGAGATTGACTTTCACTTCAATTTTGTGTTTTTGTTTTTGTCTTTCGATTTTTTTTCGCATTATTTTATTTATTTATGTGGCTTTGCTTTGGTTTTGTGTTTTCGATTCTGTTTTTGTGTTTGCTTTTAGGTTTTGAATTTGTTTTTCCGATTTGTTCCGGTTGTTTCATTTTTTATTTTGTGATTTTGTCTCTTCGTTTATGATTTTGTCTTTGCTTTTGCTTCTTTGCTTTTTTTGCTCTCCTTTTGTGTTTTTCCATTTTTCATTTTGCTTTTGTGTTTTGTTTCCTTTACTTTTGTGTTAAGCGTTTGATTTGGTTTTTGCTTATGATTTTTTTAAGATTTATTTTGTGTTTTTTTTTCCTTTTGTGTTTTATTTTATTTTGTTTTTGTTTTTTTTTTATTTGTATTTGTATTTGTATTTTTGCTTTTGTTGTTTTTTCCTTTTGTGTTTTTGCTTTTGTATTTTTCTCTTTCTTTTGTGCTTTTATTTTGACTTTTGTTTTTGTGTTTTTTTTTGCTATTTTGTTTACCCTTTGATTTTTTAATTTGGTTTTCTGCTTAATATTTTGTGTTTTTTTAATCTATTTTTTGTGTGTTTTGGATTTTAATTTTTTAAGTGTTTTCTTTTGATTTTGCTTTTGGTTTGTGTTATTTATTTTGCCTGTTGTTTTTTTTTCTTTTCTTTCGATTTGAATTTTCGTTTGTTTTATGTTCGTTGCTGTACTAAATGTTGAGTAACGTCGTTCCCATCAAGATTTTATACTACATTTTTTGAAAAAAACTCATTTCAAATTAGGCAAAATCTGACTAAAATTATATTTTTATTTGATATACGTCTAAAAGCAAATGCATTTTCTTTTACTGCATTGATTCATATCGTCGGTGATACTGCAAAACCGCTTATCTACATTTTTGAATAAAAAATGAATTTTACAGAAGAAACAAAACTATTTTCTGTCTCAATTCTGCACTTATTTCATACAAAATAAAGTATGTCATAACTTATAATGGCATTTATATAATTTATCCGATCAACATATCATTAAAAACCCGATTATATCACAAAATTAGGCATAAATTTCACATAAGGTTAGGCGGTTTTGCAGTATCACCGACGATATAAAACATTTTACAACATTGGTATTTAATATAAAGACATTTTGTATTTATTTATACTTCGTCTATATTTTATTTACTACATTCTATAAAACTACATTCTATAAAACTTTATTATTAATTTTTAAATTTTCCGAGCAATATTTTTTATATAATTAAAATAATTTAAGTCTTAGTATTTTCAATTTAAATAATTAAATTCACCAACTACTTTTAGTAATTTTTAATCAATAGATTCATAATTTATGTTTTTAGTGAAAACATATTTATTTTTTTATGTTTTCAACGAAGTTTTTAAGTGATTTGTAAGTATAACAAAAAAGTTTTCTTATTTAATTTTCAAAATACTAAATTATTAAGAAGTCATTAAAAAATAAAAAGCACAATTTAAAACGCATTACCGCGTTCCAAAAGGCTCAAAAAAAAGTGTGTAAATATAATTTCAAAATTAAGTGTTTGTGTTTAGCACTCTATGCAATAAATCAATACAATTTAAATGCACAAAACTGTCAGCGAACAAATGTGTTGAAATTACAAAAATATTTGTGGAATTTAACGCCAATTCAAAAACAGAAATATTTGTAATTGGAAAAGCAGGCATACAAAATAATAAATTTAATAATTAGCTGAAAATAATATGAATTTTGACTTATTTAGGTATTGTTTATGATGCATTGACTTTTGCAAAAGTGCAAAGCTTTGCGAACGCATGCAGTCATTTAAGCATTTTACAAATTAAATAATAATTAATGTTTAGTTATTTAGGTTGTTGCTGGCGGACAGTTTTGTTGATGGCAGTTACATTTTAAATTATTTTCGGGTATTTTAATTTATATGGTTAAAGGTACAATTCGTTTGTTTAATAAAATTGGTAACTTTGAGCATTTATTGCAAATTTAAATTGTGACACAATGTGTTTTTGATGGAATTGTCTGCAATTTGCACATTTTTTACATTTAAGTAACTATATTTGAAAGCAAATCTGTTGCAGCTGCAACGCGTATTTAATTTGTCGCACAGCTGGTGGGACATGGTGCATATAATGCAAAAGTGACTAAATAAAAAAATTGATGTATGGTGTAAATCACTATATGCTGAATAATAATAATGTGGGATAAAAAATGTGTGGAAAAAAAATGTGGTGAAAAAGTGTGGTGAGTAAAAATATGGTGACTAAAAGTATGGTGAATAATAGTGTGGTAAATAATAGTGTGGTGAATATAAGTGTGGTGAATAATAGTGTGGTGAAAAAATGGGTATTAAGTACACGGAGACACGGAATGAAAGTTTGTTGAATATTATATGTTAGGTGAATACAAGTGAATCATGAGTGTGGTAAATTTTGACAAATTTTTGGAGTAAGTGAAAGGTCATGAAAAGAACTTTAAGTGTGGTGAATTTTGGAGCATTCTGTTTGAATATGGTGAATATGAGTAAAGTCTGTTTCACTGTTGTGAATGTGAGAATGTTGAGATGATGTATATGCCGAAAAAATGTGGTGAAAAAGCGTGGTGAGCAAAAATATGGTGACTAAAAGTATGATGAATAATAGTGTGGTGAATAATAGTGTGGTGAATAATAGTGTGGTGAATATAAGTGTAGTGAATAATAGTGTGGTGAATAAAAAGTTGGTGAAAAAATGAGTATTAAGTACACGGAGTACACAGAATGAAAGTTTGCTGAATATTATATGTTAGGTGAATACAAGTGAGGTAAGCATGAGAGTGTGGTAAATTTTGCCAACTTTTTGGAGTAAGTGAAAGGTCATGAAAAGAACTTTAAGTGTGGTGAATTTTGGAGTTTTCTGTTTGAGTATGAATATGAGTACAGTCTGTTTCACTGTGGTGAATGTGAGAATGTTGAGATGATGTATATGCCGAAAAAATGTGGTGAAAAAGCGTGGTGAGTAAAAATATGGTGACTAAAAGTATGATGAATAATAGTGTGGTGAATAATACTGTGGTGAATATGAGTGTAGTGAATAATAGTGTGGTGAATAAAAAGTTGGTGAAAAAATGAGTATTAAGTGCACGGAGTACACGGAATGAAAGTTTTTTGAATATTATATGTTAGGTGAATACAAGTGAAGTAAGCATGAGAGTGTGGTAAATTTTGCCAAATTTTTGGAGTAAGTGAAAGGTCATGAAAAGAACTTTAAGTGTGGTGAATTTTGGAGTTTTCTGTTCGAGTATGGTGAATATGTGTACAGTCTGTTTCACTGTGGTAAATGTGAGTATGTAGTGTGGTGAATATGAACGTAGTGAGTATTAGAGTGGTCAGTAGTAGTGCGGTGAGTAAATGTGTGGAGAGTAGAACTATTCTGAGCATAGGTGTGATTTAAACAGTATATATTTCTTTGTTTAGACTGAGTCGAGAATGAGTACAGTATGTTTTTCTACAATGCGTATGGTGAGTATGAGTATGGTGAGTATGTACAAAAAGGCTATGTTTCTAATATGAATGTGATAAATACAATTGCTCTAGATAAGAGTATGCACGGTAAAATGGTGATAAATTTGAAAATGGTGAATAATATTTTAGTGTGGTAAGCACACATATGGTAGATTTTGTGTGGAGAGTATTGTGAATAGTGTGATGAGTAGATTATTGAGTATTTAACAACTCCCAGCATACTTGTTAATTTTGAGTGTGTAGAGTTTGTAGTAAGAGCTGACGTTATATGCATTGGTGATGTGAGTTACTAGACTGAAGATATTTGCTAGTACTAATTAGTACAGTTATAATTTTTAGTATTACAATTTCCTTATTAAAATTAATGAATTTATGTGTATTTTTAAAATATACTTGAGTTGTGTCACTTTAATACATGCTGCTCTATGCGAACGCATTGCCAAATGTAAGTTTAATGTTCGCATCAACGTGTCAGTGTGACGTTGATGTCGTCGTCGTCATCGTCGCAAGAAGTGAAAACTGCATAAAAATGGAAATGAAGTAAATGTGGCGCGCAGCACGTGTGCAAACTATATGTACCAGATATAAGGGTGTCTGTGAAAAAAAGTGTTAATCTTGCGAAAAGTGCTTAACCCAGTTTTATATGTCTTGACATTTCTGCATGATTTCTTAATGACGACAAAGGGCAACAATGTTGAAAAACTAACTGGCAACTTAAACTCAAGCACGACATGTTGTATGAGTGACAATTTTTAAAAGTAAAACTACAACTTACCTGCATTTTTGTGAGACTCCAATGTGCCGTAATAACTGAAATAAAAAAAAAAACATATGGCGTTAGAAATAATTATAGCATTTAATAAAATAAAATTTAAAATACGGAACGTATGAGTTAATTCAGCTATACATTTTTGTTTAGTATGTAACAAGTAGGTGGTTAATTATTTGTTTATTTTATAATGAATATATAATTTTTTTATTTTCTAAATATTAATTAAAGAAATCAAATTACAAAGTGTCGGCAATTAGGAACATTCCATTTTACACTGTACTGTAATTCCGATATATTTGACGAAATTAAAAATATACGGAATTTAAATCAACAATATATTCTTTTTATTGAAACAATAGCTATTATAAAAACAAAAAGTGTCGGCGTTAATTTTAACAATTCTGTAAACTCTGAACTGATTTCAACCACATTTTAAAGTCTGACATTATGTGAAATACCGATTTCACTAGTCAACTTGTTTGTTCCATAATCACGTCGAAATCTCTGAACAGATTTGTCTGAAATTTCACAGGAAGATACTGTAAAGTCGGTGTTGATATGTCAACGAGATTGGAAATTGGGAAGTTGCACCTGCTATAAAAAATAAACATTTAAAAATATATAACGCGGCATTTACACCAACAGAACACATGAAACAAAAAAACTTAAATAAAAAAATATATATATATATATATATATATATATATATATATATATATATATATATATATATATTAAAAAGCCAAACACAAAAACAAAAGAAAAACATAAAATTAAATGAAAATAGAGTAAAAACCAAAAAACCAAACAAACAATAATAAAAACAAAAAATAATACAAACGAAAAATTCATACGCAAATACATAATATCGAAAGAAACAGAAAAAATAATAAAATACAAAACCATAAACAAAAGAAAATGAAAACCAAAAATCAAATACAAAAAACAATTCAAAATCAAAAGAAAAAACAAAAAATCAAACACAATATCAAACGCACAAACATAAAATAAAAGAAGAAGATGATAGCAAAACTCAAAAGCAAATACAGAAAAACACAATAGAAAAAACATAAAAGTAAAGTATAAAAAAACACACAAAGAAAAGCAAAAAAAAAAAAAAATAAATAAATAAAAAAAAACGTAAAAACAAAAAAACCAAAACAAATCACCCTAAAAGCAATAGAAGAACATAATAGCTAAAATATAATCAAATACAGAAAAACCCAGTAGAAAAAATAGAAAATCAAAAGCAAAAACAAAAGATAAAATGAAAAAAAGACAAAAAAAAAAGAAAAAATCTAAATAAAAAAAAAAAAAAGTAAAACCAAAGGCAAAAAACACAAAATCAAGCCCAAAAAAAGAATTCTAAAACACAAACTCAAAGAAAAAACAAAAAAAAGCAGAAAATCAAAAATAATGTATAAAATATTTAAAATCAAATGAAATGTTAAAACAATGAAATAAAACAAAAAGTTAAAAGGAATGTAAAAGCAACTTAAGGAAAAAAGGTTGGAAGGTTGCCAATGTCCAGCCAGTTCCGAAAAAGGGCGAGGCCACGAACCCTGCCAATTACCGACCAATTGCAATATGCTCTGCACTCTCCAAGGTAATGGAGAGCGTAATTAACTTCCACTTTGTGAACTATCTTGAGCACAACGAATTGCTCAGTGACCGACAATACGGTTTCCGTAGGACCAGATCCACAGGTGACTTGATGGCGGTCCTCTCCGAAAAGTGGAATAATTGTGTTCACCTTTTCGGGGAGAGCAAGGCTGTTGCTCTTGATATCTCCAAGGCTTTTGATCGAGTGTGGCATAAAGCCCTCGTTTCAAAACTAATTGCATATGGTGTTGGTGAATCTTTTACTCGATGGATATCGAGTTTCTCCAGGGTCGTTCAATACGAGTTGCGATGGATGGTGTTCTTTCGGAACAACATTTCATCAATTCTGGAGTTCCGCAGGGTTCCGTCCTATCCCCGTCCCTATTTCTGGTATTTATCAATGACCTTCTGTCATTGACCCAGAACCCAATGCATTCCTTTGCCGATGATAGCAACATTTGTCATTCATACTCGTTCAAAAAGCGCCCAACCTTTTTGGAGATTGAGAGTAAAAGACGCACTATGAATGACACACTCAATAATGACCTTAAAACAATCTCCGAGTGGGGTCTTGCAAATAGAGTTGATTTTAATGCACGCAAGACCCAATGTTGTCTGTTATCTCACAAAAGAATGGATTCAACCCTACCTCCCCTTAATATGGGTGCTGTGGATATTGCAGAGTCAACTGCTCTTGACGTTCTGGGCATATCAATTCAATGTGATCTCCGTTGGAATGATCACATATTTGACGTGTCGAAAGAGGCGGCCAAGTGCCTCGGTTTTTTAAAACGGCGTAAGACATACTTCACTCCTGCTGACTTGCGCACTGTCTACACCACTTATATTTGGCCTAAGAAGGAATACAATTCGCACATATGGGCAGGGGCTTCAAAATCTTCTTTGGAGTTCCTGGATCGAATCCAACAGCGTGCAATATATTTAATAGGGGATGAAAATATTTCATCCTCTATTGGTTCTCTTGAGCACCGAAGGACCGTAGGGTGTGTAAGCCTGTTCTATAGGTATTACAATGGTAAGTGTTCGAGGGAAATACATGGCCTGATTCCACCAGGTCGTGTGTCCTCTCGTTCTACTCGGGCATCGAACCAATCCCACCCCTTCGTAGTTCACTCGGCTCTCAATAGAACCACGCATTACCGAGAGAATTCGTTCTTCAGTCGCACGATACGTTTGTGGAACAATCGCCCTGCGTCTGTTTTTCCCGACATTTTTGATATTGGCAAGTTCAAAACAAACATTCACCGACATTACTCCATCTTTTCACCCTCCATTTAACCTATCATCCCTTCTTACGATCAACACTGTGCATTGCATGAATAGGGGGCATCCCCTGAGCGTTGGTTAATTTGTAAAAAAAAAAAAAAAAAAAAAAAAAAAAAATACGAACATAAAACAAAAACTAAAAAACACATTAAATAACAAAACTGCATTTAAAATGAAAAAAATATATATATAAAATAGAAAAAAAACAAGAGAAAAGAAAAAGAATAAAACAAAAAGGTTAAAATAAAATAATAATAAGCAAAAACTACAGTTAAAACAAAAGCTAGATCAAAGCAATGAAAAAAAAAAAACAAAATAAAATATAATCTTTAACGCAATGATGGAAAAATTAAAAAAAAAAACAAATAAAAATAAGAGCAAAAAAATAGAAAATAAATGTAAACCAAACTGAAACAGAATCACAACACAATAAATAAAACACAATAATAAAAGAAAAACCAAGGCTCATTTAGATTAGAAATAACATATATTTAATATCTAATTTTCAATTCAGAACATGCATTTACTCGCATTTAATATTTAGTACATAGACAGAAATTAACTAGAAATTAGCTGTTTACGCCAAAACTCTTGCAGTGTAAACCTTGTATTATTTATTTAGTCCATTCTGTGACAGGTCAAACGTCAAGAGGTGAATTTCGTCATTTCCTTTTCAACCCTCCTTCTTTGAGGTTCTCGGAAAAAAAAATAATAAAAAAATAAAAAAATAAAATAAACATAAAAAAATAATAATACCAGTCTGAAATAAATACAAACATAAAATAATTATTTCAATAACATCAAATCTGCCAACGGATACTGCTTCTGAACAGAAATACAACATCAAGTATGACTGATTTTTAATTGACACGTACAATTTATGGATCTTTTTAATATACAAATTGAAATCAATTGAACATATAGTAACATCAGGAATGAACATAACAATTATGATTCAAGGTTATATTCATCATATTAATATCGATTGTATAAATCAAGTTAATTTGAATAAAGCGAAGGATGTTAATGATTTTTGATCATCATGAAAAATATGCCATATTTTCATGTTTTCCCAATGAAATTAATCAGATGATTCAGATTTTTTTTCATTTAATTGTATAACATGAGCTACATGCAATTTAAATTATTTAACTGAAACAATACGGTATGGCGTTTTATTTAAATATTGTGTTGAAACAATTCAGCATGTCAGACAGAGCGTCGCTTCAGTGTGATTCAAGTGCAGATGCAAAAAAGTGAAAATTAAGTGATTGAAATTGAAAATGTATATATGATAAGAGGGTTAATTGTGAATAATTGTTGGGAAGTTTTTAATAATTTGCCACTTGAAGTGGCAGACATATTGTATTGATTAATATATGTAGATTCGTTGAAGTAGATAGTTGCATGAGTCATTATTTGTGTAAAGATTTATTTGAGGAAATTGTTAAAGAAGTGGTTTAATTTGTAAGTAATGATCCAGGTGGTGTAAATGAATTTACCTCTTCCCTTGGAAACACATGGAAAATCACTATATGGAAACTCGCCACATGGACTAAGCATATGTAGACTCACCACATGGAAACTAGCCATATAGAAAATTAACTCACGACATCATACTCAACACACGAAAACTCACCATACTCAAATTAACTTTAATTAAAATAAATACTCATCACACGGAAATTCATCACATGGAACTCTCTACATGAAAACTCACCACATAAGAAACTCAACACATAAAACACGCCACATGGAAACTGATCATATAAAACTCACTCCATGGAAACTCACCACACCATACTCACCACACGAAAACTCAACACACTAAAACTAACTTCACATAAAATAAAAACTCACTACTCTAAAACTAACTTTACGTAAAATGAAAACTCACCACATGGGAACTCACCATAGAAAACTCAACAAATGGAAATTAACCACATAGAAAATTCACCACATGGAAACTACCCACATCATACTCAACACACGAAAACTCACCACACTCAAATTAACTTCACTTAAAATTAATACTAACTCTCGGAAATTCATCACATGCAACTCTCCACATGAAAACTCATCACATGGAAACTCACCATATAAAACACGTCACATGGAATCTGACTATATAAAACTCACCACATGGAAACTTACCACACAATCTTCACTACACGAAAACTCACCATACTAAAACTAACTTCACTTAAAATGGAAACTCACCACACTAAAACTAACTTCACTTAAAATGAAAACGCACCACATGGAAACTCACCACATATGCAATTCACCACATATAAACTCACCACAAGAAAACTCACCACACGAAAAATCACCACACGAAAACTCACCACATGAAAACTCATCACATAAAAACTCACCATACGAAAACTCATCTCATTAGTATTCACCACCCTAAAACTTTCCGTATATTGAATCCAAAATTAAAGTTTTTTTCAAAGTGCCTTCAAACAGCTCTGTTCTTAATTTAAATTCAAATATTTATTATTTCGACTACTGTATATATTATTAATCTTACAATTTTTTTTTTTTGTAATTAAATAGTTGATATTGATTCTGCAGGATTGTGAATGATGTGCAGTTCTAAATTAAACTACTTAATAATATTCTTAAAACAAAAATCATATAAAATACATAAAAAAAAACATAATTTTGTTCTGTTGCCCTCAGAAGAAGTCTCTTTATGATGGCTCCCTCGTTCCAATTATTCGTTATGACAGCACATAAAAACGTAGTGTAGCTTAACGTACAGCTCATCAAAATAATTGAATGAATTTTTGTGAATGAATTTTTTTTCGTTGTTGTTTTTTTTTTTGTTCTTTTTGGTTTTCTTATTGCATCAGTCTTTGTATTTCCCTGATGAGCAGCACTAATAGCATTTTAATGAAATGACAAACACAAAAAGGCTGATGATGGCACATGCACGAAGTGTAGAAAAAAAGAAAATGAAAAAAAAAAACAATATGTTGAGTAGCAAGGACACCCTCAACACAGGCAGTAGAACAATTTGTACTAAACACAGGAATTCATTTAATGTTAGTGCTAGTGCGTGTTAAGGATATATTGTACGTTGTAAATGCAAAGAGTGGGATAAAGAGTGAAGTTATTCAGAAGAAAAAAAACAAGAATATTATATAAAAATAGATTTAAATGTTAAAAATAAAAAAAATAAATGATTAAAATGCAAAATAAGCAAAAAAAAAAAAATAATAAAAAAAAAAAAAAAATTAAAAAAAAAAAAAAAATTAAAAAAAAAAAAAAAAACAAACTTAACTAATTTGTTTATATAAACACCAATGACCTCATATAAATATACAAAAACTATACAAATTTATTAAAGCATACATTAGGGTATCAAATGAATTATTGCATATTTTTAGATGCACTTATTATAATTTAATTAATATTTTTATAATTACTTAATTCATAATTTGTTTGTGTGTTAGGACGTCATTTTGACAATATTTCATTTATATTAGTTAAAAAAAACTTGTTCTTAAAATAGTTTAAACATTTGCTGAGGAACCTCTGGCATATGCTACATAATTTTAATTTTGTTTTAATTAATTTAAGTTCTCATGACACAGCTGTCAACGCACTGCTGCTAGTCGGCAAAGCTTTGAGTGTTGATTTCGACATTAAATTTATTTTAATTTCAGCGCTACGTTTTTTTTATACAGTTCCCCATAGGCATAACCATCATTGTCATCATCATCATCGTCTTATTGAAATGAGCATCATTGCATTATAATGATCATCAACATCATCATCACATCCTCTTCACTATCAACAAGAGCATTGCATAATTTTAATTTGAGAAAGTTCTCGTTTCCTACAATTCTTTTAGTTTCTTTTTTTTAATTTTTTTTTTGTCATTTTTTCGTCATATTCAGTTCATCTTCAGTACTACAACAAATGCCTAAAAGTTTTTAACAAAAATAAGAGAAATAAACGTAGCCGACAAAGAAAATACTCTAGATATTAATGCAAAGTATACACTCAAGGATATGTTTGTGCACCGAACAACGACTGACTGAAAAATGTGTAGCACACACTCAGACACACGAAGGACGAAAACAATATAAAAAATATATGGCAAAGACGTGCGCCAAGATAAGACAAAGCAAAATATACAGGTGCCAAAGGCGCAGCTCACAGACGCAGGAGCAGGCGGCGCAGCGTGGGTGTTCTTTGCAAGGGAACTGTGGTAGAACTAAATTATAAAATTGAAAAAAATGCATAAAATTTAGAAAAGAATTTTGAATACACAAATAAAAAAAAAATAATAAAAAAACTAAAAAATAAAATAAATAAATATATAAACAAATAAAAAAAAAATAAAAAATAAACAAAAAAAAATAAAAACTAAAAAATAAAATAAAGGAAATAAATAAAAACCCAAAATAAAAATGAAATAAGTTATTTAGAACAACAATTGAAATTATGATGAAAAAACTATATAAAACTTATTAATTTAATGTTTAAAATTGAAAAAAAAGAAAATAATAAAAAAAACAGAAACATACATTTTTAAATTTTTAAATATTAAGGCAATACAGTGTTTTAAATAACAAATAAATAGTCCTTCCATTCATCAGTTCCGGCAACAAGTCTGAACGCCATAACCGATTTGACATAATTTTTACATTATGCTACTATTTTGTTTGGTGGACACAACCCATACAGTACGAACTTATAAAAAAAAAACAAAAAATTAAATTTAAAAACATAAAATCTAAAGAATTATACAAATTCAGGCGTAAGACATAACAAAAACAAAATCTCGAAAAACAAATAAAAAACAAAAAGAAAAGAAAAGACAATGAAACAACTGAAAAATACTAAACAATACTAAAACTTAAACGAACAATTTAAAAAATTAAAAAAGTGATAAATAAAATAAAAACAAAAAAAATTTTAAAAATCACAAAAAACACAAAAATAGTGGTAGTAAAAAAAATAAGAACCTGTTGAAACCAAATAGAAAACAAAATGAAAATAAATATACATTTTTAAAATCAAAAGCAATCACACATAACACAATTTAAAAATAAAAACCACAAAAGAAAAAAAAAACAAACACACGCAAACAAAGTAAAAATAACACTAACCAAAAGATATGCTTAATCGAATCATAAGCAAAGTCAGAAAGAAAAATAAAACTAAAACGTAAATTAAAATTAAAAAAATAAAAAAAAAAAATCAAAAATTGCAAACACAAAAATTCAAAATATATGAAAATATATTTGAATACCAGTAAAAAACGAAAATTAGATTAAAAAAAAAACATAAATAACATAAAAGGAAAAAAATTTAAAAATAACCCTTAAAAAAAAATAATCATAAATAATCAAATTTAAAAAACTAACACTCTCTAACAAGAAATAGGAAAAATATTGAGCTAACATAAAAGAAACACAAAGCCAAACCAAAAGCACAATAAATAAAAGAAAACCACACAAAATGCTACACAAAAATTAATAAAAAACGAGTTGGGAAAGTTGGGTCACATGGGGCGGATTTTTATAGTCGGTCGGGCCCGACTATGGAATACCCTACACCTTTGGTGGGGATATTAACCCTCGGAATATTATTCATATATCAGAAATTTACGTCTTATATCCCCGGAAATTAAAAAAATTAAAGTATAAAAAACTAAAAAAAATAAACTTGAAAAATGTAATTGGGCGGACCACGCCTATATTTAAAATTTTGAAAGGCTAATATTTCATAGATTTGATTTTAATAATTTACGGATCAAATTTCCACTATGAAAACCCGGGAAATAATGAAAAAAAAAAGTGGGCGGATCACGCCCATTTTTGGACCACGTATTTTTAGGTGAATTCTAACAATACCTTTTAAATTTTATAACTATACCTTGAATACTTTTCGAGTTATTAGTTCCGAAAGAGTTATATAAAAGTGACTTGTATGGGAGGTGGGCGTGTCCGTTGACCGATTTGGCTCATTTTCAAACTCAGTTCCTACTTTTGGATAAAATATATTGAGACGAAATTTCATCGCATTCTGATCAGTATTTCTCAAGTTATTCTGTATTCGGACAGCAAGACAGCAAGACAGCAAGACGGACAGACAGACAGACGGACATGGCTAGACGGACTCGGGTAGTGATGCTGATCAAGAATATATATACTTTTCCATACCGGACACGCCTCCTAAGGGGCGTTACAATATATGCACAAAGTTAATATACCCTGTACCTCATAGGTGTAGGGTATAACTATAACCAGTAAATACAAAAAAAATAAACAAACAAAAGCATTACGAAAACACAAACGAAATATATAAAACATAAAAATATTAATAAAAATACAAAAGTATTAACAGAACAAAACACAATACAAGCGTACATAAAGCATAGTAAAAACACTAAAACTCTAAAACGAGAGAAAAGAAAAAGAAACAAAAGTAAAGAAAACACACAATTAAAAACAAACAGCTGTTATTTAGAAAAATAAAAATGAAAAGCGAAATCATTAAAAACCAAATGGAAACATTTAAAAAACTAAAAATCAAATAAAATATAAAACGAAAAAAAAGCTTAAAACAAACAAAAAATAAATACAAAAAAAAAACAGCAAATTTAAAATTAGAAAGAAAATGAAATAAAAACAAAAAGTCTAGTTATGAAAAATCTTACCTACTTACCAATCTATGAACCTTGGCTTAGAGTATATTGACAGGCATAAGACAGCTTATAAACATTTTTTTGAAAGATTTTATTCAGGCAAAGGCGGATTTTGTATAAAAAAAACTACAAAATGTGTGACATATGCCATTAAAATTAACAAAAAAAAAAAACAAAAGAATAAAAAAATAAAATAAAAAATTCAAAATAAAAAAAAAAAGGAAAAAGGAAAAAGCACAAAAACAAAATAAAAAACACAAAAAGGGAAGGAAAAATGTACAAACAAACGCAAATTTAAAATCAAAAGAAACAAAAACACAAAGTCAAAATCAAAAGCAAAAAAAAAAAATCAAAAACTTACAAACAAAGACACAGAAAATTTAAAAAATAAATAATATTAAAAGATCAGTTAAAAAAAAAATCAAAAAGCCACACAAAAAACACTGTAAATAAAATTTATTAAAATACTACCAAAAACATGCCACAAAATATTTTTGTTATTACACAATAAAAAAGCAAGAAGCACAAAAACACCAAAACGAAAGAAACATGCACAAACAAAAGAAGAAAACACAAAAGGAGAAGGAAACATGCACAAACAAAACCAAAACGCAAAAATAAACGCAAAATTGCAAAAACAATAATAAAATCAAAATAAAAAGAAAAAAGTTTAAACAAAAACACAAAGTCAGTATCAATGTTAAAATCAAAAAACAAAATCAGTAACTTACAAACAAAAACGCAGAAAATTAAAAAACAAAATTCAAAAAACAAACAAATTCAAAAGATCAGTAAAAGAGAAAAAAACAATGACACAAAAGGCTAACACATAAAGAAAAATACAAGTAAAAACCAAAACAACAAAAGATAAAAACAAAATCAAATAAGCAAAAACACAAACAAAAAAATTTCAAAGAAAAGAAAAATCACGTACACCACACAAACAAAAAAATAATGTAAAGGGATTTTCAACAGGGACGCTACAAAAGTAGAGCGACAGGGACAGCAAACGACGCCATATTTATTGCCGCTCTTTTGACATTTCTCTTCAGTAAGGTTTGCCATTTCATGATGGAAAGATATATGAATTCGAATTTCGGTAGTAAATTTTAATAATTTCGACTCGTTGTTGGCTCGTATATCTTTCTATCATGAAATGCAAACCTTAATGAAGAGAAATGATATATTAGAGAATAAAATATATTAAAAAACAACTACTTTCGATTTACATAATATTTTTTTTTACACATTTATTTCTGGTATAAAAACTTTTACGCTGCCCGATTACATAATACTAGTCTAAAATACCCAAGGCGTTTGTAAAAATTATATGTTAATGACTTATTTGTGAGAAAAACATGTTCGTTATTCGATTTGGCTTATTTTTAAATACATAATTACTACAGAATTGAGCTAATTTATATAGCAAATGTTTTTTATTGTTACGAGTTGTTGGTACTTGTTGACCAATAACTTCCATTTTCACTATTAGCCTTCATAGGTATAGAAGTAATTTATATTTTGAGTATTCTGGCTCTAACTCTCTTCGCTTTACTGTAATTCTGATTTCAAATCATAGGCAGACAGACACCACTGAATCGAGTTATATCAAAACCGAAATAAACATTATGGTGATACTAAAAATAAAGTGTTTTTTACACAGACAAAATGCAGAACATTGCGAGGTAAAAAAAAATGCTTGTACAAAGAAAAAACTCAGTTTTAACTATTAGAATGCGTATAAATGACTGGAGATAACGTATACGCAATGTAGTACCGACACGTTTCACAATTGTCGGCACAATGGCGGTTGTAAGAGGTTATTGTAGAAGATGTGGCGAGGTACATTACTGAGTCAAGATATGGCTCAAGGTATGAAAGCTAATATTATAGCTAAAACAAAGTATGTACACTAGCAAAAATTAAAATAAAAATTGATGGTGTTGGTGGGAAAATTTGTTTTTATGAACTGATGACGGAAAAGTGACACGAGTGAAATGTGATGGATGAAAGGAGGAAGAAACAGAAAAAAGAATAAACAAAAGGAAGAAAAAGAAGAAGACGAAGAAGAAGACAAAAAAGAAGAAGAACAAAAAGTAATAAGATAAATAAAAATTAAAAAAAAAAATTTTAAAAAAAAATTAAAAAAAAAAAAAAAAAAAAAATAAAAAAAAAAAAAAAAGTGAAAAGATTTGAATACAATAACATAAAGGGTTATTGTATACAGGGTTTTTCAACATGGACGCTACAAAAGTAGAGCGACAGGGACAGCAAACGACGCCATATTTCTTGCCACTCTTTTGACATTTCTCTTCAGTAATGTTTGCCATTTCATGATGGAAAGATATACGAGCCAACAACGAGTCGAAATTATTAAAATTTACTACCAAAATTCGGAGTATTCAACGTTAAGAGCGCTACGTCCATTTTATGGTCGTCATAATCGTTCTAGCAGATCAACAATTGAGCGTCTAGTGAAAAAATTTGAATCCACAGGCACAGTACAAAATGTTTCCGTGCCAGTGAAAGACAAAGAAGTGCCCGTAGTGTCGAGAATATTGCTACCGCTGAGGCTTCAGTTGAAGAAAGCCCAAATGTGTCTCACACACGTCGTTCTCAAGCGTTCGGCATCTCTGTGACGTCCTTGTGGCGAATTTTGCGAAAAGATCTTGGCCAACAACATTACAAAATCAAATTGACGCAAGAACTGAAACCGCTTGACCACCAAAAGCGTCGTATGTTCGTGATTTGGGCTGAGCAACAACTTGAAAATGATTCGGATTTTCATCGAAAAATCATCTTCAGCGATGAGGCTCATTTCTGGCTGAATGGCTTCATCAATAAACAAAATATGCGTTATTGGTCAGACAGCAATCCACACGTACTCCATGAGTCATCGTTGCATCCCGAAAAAATTACGGTTTGGTGCGGTTTATGAGCCGGCGGCGTCATTGGGCCGTACTTCTTCCGTGATGATCAAGACCGGCACATTACTGCGAATGGGAATCGCTACCGTGCATTGATAACCGAATATTTTTGGCCTCAATTGGATGATATGCACTTGGAGGACATGTGGTTCCAACAGGACGGCGCCACAAGCCACACAGCGAATGCCACAATCAATTTATTGGAAACCAAGTTTGGAGAACGTGTTATCTCACGAAATGGTCCAGTCGATTGGCCGCCTCGGTCGTGCGATTTGACGCCGTTAGACTATTTCCTGTGGGGCTACGTCAAGTCTATGGTCTATGCCAACAAGCCAGCGACGATTGATGAACTTCGTACGAATAGCGAACGTGAAATTGCAGCAGTATCGGCCGATTTATGCTTGAAAACTGTCGAAAATTGGGTTCAGCATCTGGACTTCTGCAAGCGTGCCGGTGGTGGCCATGCAAAGGAGTTCCATACATAATGGCATCGAACGTACTTTTACAGGAATAAAGAATTTTTTTGATATCCAGCACCGTTTTTGTTTTATTTAAAAACACTTTTGTAGCGCTTTTATTGAAAAACACATTGTGGAAAATGTCTACAAACTGCGATTGTTGGAACTGAAGTGGAATTCGAACGTGTTTAAGCTGCTGACGACTGTGAAGAAGATGATGATAATAAAGATGTTGTCAGTAGCAGCAGCAACATCAGCCATGAAAGAAAGTGTTTAAAATTGCAAAACATGTCGCTGCTTTTGAAGCCTTTTGCGTTTTTGTATGTCTTCGTTAGTTGGTGTCCTTGTGGAATTGTATTAATGGAAAACACAAATGTACACACATCACATAAAACCAGTGGAAAATGTGTAGAAAACACACACAAACAAACAAATTCAACACATACGCAGTGGTGTGACACACTATAAAAGCGGCTGTCATTTATATTTTATGTTGCTGGTCGCACTTTGTGTGTTTGCGTCATTGACAGCAATTGTCCGACGGCTTTTAACTCTTTGCGTGTACTAACACTTTGTGTTGTTTATATTTTAAAATGAGTTGTTATTTTTTTAAACAGTTCTTTTCTTCTAATAAAACTATTTTTATTATATTTGTTTATTTTTTTTTTTATTATTTTTTTATTATTTTTTTTTTATTTTTATTATTTTTTTTTTAATTTTTTTTTTTTTTTTTTAATTTTTTTTTGTTTTAAATTTTTAAATATTTATTACATGCGCTTAATAATATTAAATATTATTTTTAAAATTATATAACGTACATATAAAGAATTCTAACAAAAAAACATCCAATAAATCTTTTTAATTTCATGTCTAAAAGTATGCTTTATTTATTGTCAATGCATTTAATTTTTATATTAAAATGTATTAAGCAATAACTATCATTGACATTTCTGTAAATTAATAATTTAAAATGCACTTCATGCACAATTATTGTATACAATTTCCAATAAAAAGACAGCATTAAAAAAAAATAGCTGCATAAAAAAAATATAAAATAAAACTTTGAAATACGTTGCATACTTTTGAACGAGTTTATCTTTTACATTAAAATTAATTTATATATGTATAAAAAAAATGTATACAGTAAGGAATTTTTTTTTATATGTTGTCAATTTTAAATATTTTGTATTATATTTAAAATAAACAAGAAAAATATAAAAACTCAAGTTGGATTTTTTTTTTATATAATTTTGCCTGTAACTATGCAATATATTTTTTTAAAAGCATTTTGCATGAGTACTTGGCTGCTTTAATATGATAGTTTGTTACTATGCATATATGAGCCAAAACCAGAAAACTTTTAACCCTCATGATACCGACATAAAGCATTGAATAAAATATGATTTGTTTATTTTAATATTTTAAAATTTAGTTGATATTTGTTAAGAAGACTTGAGTTAATAAATACCATCTATATTTGAATTTAAAAGTTGCTCATCCGTTTATCTACATTTGGACAAAGTAAGAATCACACAAAAAATACCGATTTGTATCGTTCTAATCATCACTATTGCTGCGGCTTGCAAACGATCGCTAAAATTTTAATACAATCGCTAGCTAACACCTGAATTAAAACAAAAATATATGTCACATAAGTTTTTCATATTCCAGAAAAAATTGGTACAGATGTGAAGCTATGATACAAATTTTGGGATGAAAACAAAAATGTCGGCTTCATTTCAGCGTATGAGGCGCGACTTATCTTGAATACTTAATTTTGATCAATTATTTAACAAGAGAATGTAAAAACAAAGATTTTAAGATATGACTCGTTAATGTGCTCCTAATACCAATAAGAAGGGATACTGTAGAATTTTGGAGAAAAAAACATAATTGATCCGAAAAAGACGATTTTTCTAAGACACATCTATAATTCCAACTCAATTTAGCAGGGCATAGTTGTAATCGTAAATCTATGCCATGAAATTTTTAAAAAACATAAAGCCGCTTCATTATTATGGATCTCAAATTTATACATTGAGAAAACAAAAATAAATATATTTGTTATAAAAAATATATTTTCTCGGCTTTAAATGAATAAAAAATGCCGAAGAAAATAAAAACCGATCTAGTAATTTTTGTACATAGTTCAAAATTTAAATAAATGCATAATGTAGTACAAATAAATGCATATGTTGTAAATTTTTGCATTTATCAAGAAATCCAAAATGTGTTATTTTGTGGATTAATAGTGAAAAGTGTAGCCGCGGTAGCTCAGTGGTTAGTGCGTTGGACTGCGAGCCGAAAGGTCCCCGGTTCAAGCCTGGACTGGGGCTAACAACATCTTTTCATAGAAACATTTTTCTATACCGCGCTACCTCTCGTCAGTAAATGGCAAACCTACGAGAGTAAAACCATTGCCTATGAAAAAGCTCTCACCCGCCGTTCGGATTCGGCAATAAACTGTAGGTCCCACCACTTTGAGTACAAATATAACACGCACAGCTCAAAATGGTGAGAGAGCTCGGTCGAAGTTCTATACAGGACTGTAGCGCCAAACTATTATTATTATAATAGTGAAAAGTAAATAATATTCCTGTACTTAGTTTTTTAATTTTTCAACTGCAACAAAGTTATGCGAAACGGAACATCAAAGTGCTATATTAGATAATTATTTATATCTCTGTAACTAATTAACATATCTGAATGAAACTAATGGTTTACATAAGCTTTATAATAACGCATTCCAAAAAAAATAACAATTTTAAAAAATAAAATATATTAAAATTAGAAAAAGTTAAAAATATTTTTAAAAATCACTCTTACGTATACGCCCCACTATTATAAAAATCAATACAATTTTTTTTTTGAAACCTTGGAGTTTTCCCCGTGATTATAAAAATAATTTCGATGGAGTCTCCCATAGTTTCTGAACTATCAAGTTTTAAAGATCAATTACCGATTATTATACATACTCTATTCAAAAGGGGAAAAATGGTTTCATTTTATGCCACCATATATATATCAATCCATCAAATAATGCTAATGAAGTAAGACATATACTAAACTAATCTCCCAAGTGTAGCGAGTGTCTGTTTCTTAGCAAGAGTGATCCGAAAGTAAAGATTTTGGAAAACGGAGAAGAAGCAAAAAAGCAATGCATTTTTTTCAATTTTTCAACTTTGAATTTATATATATCAAACAGAGGTCACGATTTATCGACATAAAATTTTGCATTCTTTTAATTTAAGGTATTCTTGATACAAATATATTAATCATTATCAATATTTATATTATATATGTTAATCAAATCACAAAAAACTATGGAAGTTATTGGCATATTAATGTCCGTTTCAATGATTTTAAAAAATGAAAATGTATGCCCATATCGCTCATTTTCTACAAGAGTGTCATAACTTGCGATTTTTGAGTTAATGATGCAGAATTATTTGTTAAATCATGTTTTATCTTGTGTAAAAAATTCGTATTCATATCTTTAATACTCACTGCTTGAGAAGGGAAATATGCCGTTACCTCATTTCATATGTCCCATTCATTTCATATGAAATTGTTGAACGCCTTTTTTTGAGTTATAATACTCTTCTAGTAAATGAGCGATATTTGGAATTTAATGATATTTAAATAAATACACAATGTAGTAAAAATAAATGCTATATATGCATTGGGAAATTTTAACAGTTTTCGTTAAATTACATAAATACACAATGTAGATAAAAATAAATACACAATGTAGTAAAAATAAATGCTATGCTATGCATTGAGAAATTTTAACAGTTTTCCTGAAATTAAATAAATACACAATGTAGATAAAAATAAATGCAGCATTAATAATGTTTCTACATATTGCTAGAAATTTGAATTAATACAAATTTGTAGTCACTTTAGTAGAAATGTAAAATTTTTTTTACAAAAATGCAGCATATTGACGTATTGGTTTTTAATACAAACTCAACTACGTTAATGCTACAGAAGCATTTAAAACAATCATTTTAAAGAAAATACATAGTTTTTGCTGGCTTTTAAATAAATACATAATGCAGTTAAAACAACTGCATATGTAGAATTCTACCCATTTCTGAAATATAATTAAATGCAGAATGCAAACAAAATTAATACATATATATTAATGTTTGTACATGTTTAAATAAATACAAAATGCAGTTATTTTTATGTTTGTACATATTTAAATAAATAAATTCAAAATGTAGTTATTTTCAATACTAATGTTGTAAAATTTTGAGAACAAGCTGCAAAAATATTACCATACCATAAAAAAAAATAACGACGCAAGTCTTTGAATGTGAAATAACGTAAGTATGTTCAGTTTACATTATTCTTTACTATTTTCAAAATCAAAATTTTAAATTGATGAGGCAAATATTTATACTTATTGTTGAGAATATTGAAATCTTTCAAATGATATTTCAACTTCAAGTAACTATTTATCAAAATATGAAACCATTCAGTCAGAAAACAAATTTGTGAAATATATGTTTTTGCATTTAAAGAAAAATTAACTTTAAACCGAAAAAGCACATTGGCTTATTGTGCTTAATGAGAAGTCCTGTTTGACAGGCACCTACAGAGGCCAAACTAAAATGAGGCCAACATTAACAGTGAAAACAAAAAATGTTGATGAGAAACAGCAGCAGCGGCCTGTAAATGAACCAAACAGCTGAAATATGTACCAAAAACATGTACTTTATTTGAGACACATGTGTGCAAAACTCTCACAGGAATTGTGTGAATGCTATAGCACAAAAATGAGTAGAAGGATATAGGATACACGCAGAAGATATGTGGTGACACAGACACGAGACAAAAAACAGCAACATCAGAGCTGCGCTGAACAGGGCAGGCAAAACAACGACACGTTCTTCGGCACTAAATTAGCTGTGCATCCTGTGTGATGAAATTTCCTTAATTAAGTAGAATAGGGTTGAGTTGGGTAAGAGAGGGTTGAATAGGTTACGATATGATAGGACATGAACAAAGGTAGCTACATGTGACGTAAAAGTTATTATTGCGCTTTGTGCTTAGTAGGTTTAAATATCAGAGGTAGCTGAGACGGCTCTAAAGAGCAACGATGTTAAGGATACAGTGTAGTGTACTTTTTTTTTGTTAATTTATACTTTTACTGTCCTTTTGATGACTGCCGTTGAAGTGACAGCTGATGTAAGCCATGCGCTAATTAATGCTAAATTCTCGACGCTAATTATAGAGTGCAGTGCGTGTTATTTGACACATTTAGAAATAAAAAAAACCCCAATGGGCAGTAGTTATTTAAGCTTTTAAAGGTGCTAATAACGGGTCAAATTTTAATGCATTTTTCGCGTCGAGTTAATATTTAATGTGCGCTTAAAATATACGTGTGCTAATTGCGCGCATATTTGATGAGTACGTCGTACGTTGTTTTTTTACGAACCGATGCCAGTTGTTAAAAATGTATTAAATATTTAGCTAAATGCTTAATATTTTTGTGGAACTTTGTTAATTAAAAATTTATTAATAAAGTTTTGCACTAAGTTGAAATAAATAAAAAACTGTGAGTGACACTTGACGTATGCGTAACATGACAAAATGAGTGTGTGAGTGTTTAAATAAAAGCGCGCGTATTTTGCAAGTTTTATTTAATTTAATTTAATTATATATTTAAGCACAATATTTAGGCATTTATTTAATGTTCAACATTATGAGCTAGCATTTAAGAATATGGCGCTATAATTCGATGAGTCTACGGAGCGCTAGCAAATATTTCATTTCTTTATTTCCTTTTCGAATATATTTTTGTTTAAGTTTTTATAATGTTTTAAAGAAAAATCAACTGCATTTAGTAAGTTTGCATAGTTATCTTTTGGAAAAAAGATAAAAATAAAACCAATTATTAATATTTACCTTGACGTATGAGTGACCTTTACACTATTGCAAATATATATATTGTTGAAAATTCACTATATTTTTATCTTAATGGTATTTAAAACTACCATTCTGAAGCTAATAAATAAAGCATAGAATCATGATTTGACCTATAAAAACTTTTAACGTTGAATAAACTAAATACTGACAATAATTAAAATTTTTGTAATTAAAGTAACATTCAAAACATTTAATATATTTTAAAATAAAATTGAATTTAAGTAAAATAAAATAAGTTAAAAAAGAAATAAATTATTTTAAAAATTACAAATTTTAAAAATTGTAAATAAATTTTAAAATCTTCAAAACACTTGACGTATGAGTGACATGTAAAATATTATTTTCACAAAATTTTGACATTTATTAAACTTTTATATTTTTTTACTTAATTGTGCTTTAAACTATAATCAATAAACTTCATTATGCTGTTTAAAATATCTGAATATCTCTCGAGTTAAGTACGCAATAATTTTTTCAATAAAATTTAAAAATATTTTCTTTGGTTTTAATTTTTAACTTTTGTGCTTTTGCAAAATCGCGATTTATAGCGCATTACGCATCAGTCAACAAGCCAAAGTATTGCCAATGAAAGGCAGCGTAGACTGCTGACAATTTTTACTTTCGCAAATAAATGCGATTTATTGTACTTTTATTGTTGGTTTCTCATACAGTTATTGAAAACAACTCATCATAAAGTTGATATTGTTGCAGCCATCGGTTGTACAAATGCATTCAACCAGCAAGAATCAGTTGACGTGCATAAATGGCGTGGATAATTTAAAGATTTATGCATGTGTAAAAATATTATTTCGCATGCATAATTTGCACTGATCTGCGTGTATTTTAAGTGATTGTTTCAATAAAAGAAGATGAAAAATTATTGTTATTTTTTTAATATTGGTTTATTTTATTATTTATTTAAAAAATAACTATGTATTTTTCTCTTTAAAAATTAGATATATATAGAAAATAAAAAAAACAAAAAAAAAGAAAATAAAACAAAAATGATCACTTTACTGGAGAAAAAATTCTGAGTTAACAACAAATAGAACGTAAATTGTGGTAGGAAAACTTAAAATTCTAAAAGAATATTAGTCAAGTTGGCATTTAAAATCAAAAAGAATCTATCAATGAATATTATTAAGGAAAGAAATTACGCAGGAGATTAGAAATCTTGAGGATATGTTGAACAGAGTTTTAGAGTAACTAATAAAATATGCAGACAATGTTTTAAATAGTTATAATTAACGAACGCCAGAAATTGTCATAAGAATGACTATTGAATTATGGTTAATTACAATGGTACACAGTCCTTTTAGTGAAAAATAAAAATAAAAGATTTTTTCAATATCTGTTGTGACTAACGTCGGATTTTTGCGTTGACTTAGTCGGTCAATTTTGTGGTAATGAAGACACACAAATGATTATCTAAATGTTTTGAGAAAAAACATTTCAAAACTTTTCTCTGCGTTACGATTGAGAGCGGCGTTACTTATTAAAAATATGTATAAAAAGCAGAGCTGTGAACGATTCAATCTATTGCTGATTCACTCCCAAAAATATATGCATATGATTTGGTAATGTGAAAAAAACAATCATTGACACCAATTCAGTTACTGATTGGAACAAAAAAATCATTATTTCTTTTGAACAAATGATTGCAATCTCTGTTATTGAAATATTAAATGAAATTCAGTTTAATTCATTCATTTTGTTAAAATCTTTTTTAAAATCTCTATTAAAATCATTTACAGATTGAATCATCTTAGGTTCCAATCACCTTTCGAATCATTGGATTGCTGGATATATTAAGCAAAATCTTTGAATCGAATCACAAGATTTTGCAATCAATTTTTAATTCAGTGATTTAAATCATTTGTTCATTTTAGTCTTAAGATTGAATCACAAAAAAACATGCAATCATTTTTCAAGTCAAATGATTCAATCCCAAAAATAAAAAATCATTTGTCAAATCATTTGGTTGCAGCATAAACAACTGAAACGCAAATGATTTTGCAATCACTTTGCTCAAATCATTTTTCTCACTCAAGATTGGAAGCAAAACACACTCAAATCATTTTTTACACTCAAGATTGGAAGTAAAACAAATTTTAATCTTTAGTGATTTGAAATTTTTCGATTTATTTTTTTAAATCTTTGTGATTTAAAACAAGTTTTTGACAATTCAAAAAATATGTATTAAAGCATTATTGTTAAAAGAAGTAGTAAGCTTGCTCAAAAGTGACTCGCGCAGCAACAAATGACCGACAACATCGACTTATGAGTAGAGTACAGTGGGGCAGCGAGTACCTAGTGTTGGCGAAATCCTCAAAACCATACAATTTTTTATTGTAATAGACCCATCTACATCTGGCATTTATAAAGTTTTTACTATGTCATTGATTTAGAAATTTTTAATACTTTAGAAAAAAAAATTCTGAGGTATTTTATTTATTTTTTTTTTTAATTAATTTCATTTACAGATATTCATATATTCATAGATACAGATATTCAAAAAACAAAATAATTTCATATTTCTACTTTAATTTACATAAGTTTTGATGAAACACTGTATGTGCAATAGAATGGAATGTCCCAACAAATAAAAAATGTATGCCAAAAAATATGATTAATAATTGCAAAAAAATATTTTGTGTGATAAAATTTGTATATGCTCTAAACCAATAATACCAACCAAACTAATAATAATCCAAAAATTAAATGAACGTGAACATAAAAAATATATACTAACTTTTTATCTTTTATTTATTCAAAACATTACAATACCGTTTACAGATAATTTATCCAATAATAAATATAAATAAATAAACTATCAAGAAAATACGATGTTCCACTGTGCGCAGTATATTTCACAAGTGTGCATTCAACGCCATTAGAAAATAAAAATTAAACATTGATATCGAGTATAAGTGTATAAGCATTTTTTAATCTAAAATTAGCGCACAAAATAAATTTCCGATAAAAAAAACGTGTAATATATATTATATTAAAATTCAACGACGTAATTGACACATCGGACAATTTATACTCGGTATTTAGTACAAATTAATGGATGTTTACACTGAATAAAATCTTTTGTTACAAAAGAGGGATAATCTTTTAAATAATGATTATAATTTATATTAAACGCCATACAATACTAATAACAAAATATATAGTTTAAAAATATATTAAAATTATTAAATTAGTGCTATTCTATATATCTATTGATATTCTATAATTGTAATGCCTTTCTATACATAACCAATTAGATTGATTGAACATTCCTTACCACAATGCATATATTCCGATCTCCTGAAAAAGTTTGACAAACAAAAATATTTAATTTTTTTAGTGTATGTACGAAACGAAGCAGCATAATCCTGCTCACATGAGCAGGTTCGACCATAGTTGCCAGTTCCGTGGGAAATTTCCTATTTGTGGGAATTTTTAGTCCTTGAGGGAAAGGTAATTTCCATGGGAATTTTTAATTTTAATTTTTAATTTTGTTCCCACAGTTTTTTTTTATGTAACTCAATTTAAGAACACTCTAAATGTAAATTTAATGCTATCAACATTTCGAACGCACCGATTTGCAAAGTGAAAATAGGATCAGTGAAGGCGTTAATTCAAAAATAATTCCGTGCCTATTTTAAAATAATAGCAAGTGTTTGTCGTTTAAGGTAAAAATGAGTGGACGTAGAAAGCTTCCCAAGACTCCACAACCTGAAGACATTTCAGAATTATTTAAGAAGTCGTGGTAAGTTCTTGTTTACTTTTTAATAAATTAAAATAAAGAAATTTAACCATAAGCAAAAAAAGTGAATTGTGGAAAAATAAAAGAGACATGTATTTGTGTTTCAACATCAAAATCTGCACAAGTTGCAACAAAAATATTGCTGTTGCAGAATCTTTCGCAACAGCACTCGCTGCATTAGCACTTTTAGAAATAACAGATATCCATTATAATGAAGACAGTTCATTCGACAGCATTGTCGAGCTGAAAAATAGTGAACTGCATCGCTTAAATATGGAAATCGATACATCTAACGCAGTTGACGATGATTATTTGCAAGAGTTTCCAACAAAAAAATTAAATAAACATTTTAAATAAAATGATTTAAAATAAATTAAATAACTTTATATTATTTTTACAATTAATTTAACCTTTGCAAATAATAACACTCTTTCGAGACCCTACATTTGTTTAAGCTTTTTTATTTGGATTTTTATTAATTTTGTGGTAAATTTTAAATTTATGCAATAATTTTCTAAGTGGTTTTTAATTCCCATGTGATTTTTATGTTCATAAATTTTTAGTTAATTTAAGAATTTTCTTGGTATTTATAAATTGATCTGGTATTTTTGAGTTAATTTTACTTTCTGTGGTATTTTTGTGGTAATTTTTAATGACTGTGGGAATTTTGTGGTAATTTTCATGTGCTATGGGAATTTTTGTGGTAATTTTCATGTGCTGTGAGAATTAAATCAACCAAAATTACCACGTGGGAATTTTAAATAAGTCCCCAGCTACCGCCAGAGTTCAAGTTACACTCAGGCTCTAGAATCTTGAATATAACTTGAGTGTTTTGATTTATTACAAAAATGTTTTAGAACAACATTATTTTAAGTTTTTTTCATTTTAAATAGCAAGGCAACATTGTCAATCAAAAATAATTGTGACATAAGTGTGTAACGTTTTTTTTAACACATTTTTAAAGATTGCATAAAAAAGGTAATAAATAATATCATACATTAATTACATTGCTTTTAATTGTCTTTTTCTGTTTGTTCTCTTGGTATGAACGCGGTGGCGAGAATATTGAAAAGACAGAGTTGGATTCGCAATACCTCGTAGGAGTACAGCAGTTGTCGTTCATACGGAAAGGATGCTTTAAAAACATTCAAAGACTTTGATTGAATCGCCGCACATAAACCAAATGACTAATAAAGTTCAGCATTTGGTCTGCCGTCCACGGCATCTCAGATCATGTGTTCGAACAGTCAATGTAGTCGACGTCGGCCGATAGATTGTCCTGATTTGTGTTAATTTATAGTGAATACACAATGTTATCCATAACATAATATTAAAAAAAAAGTTGATATGTATTAGCAACTATTTCGTTTCTCTTGTTGCAGAAATAGCCATTATATAAAATCAATATTATGATATTATAGAGGCTCATTTAGGAGCCTTTTCGGAAACTTTTTATGAATAAAAAATGAATCTTCCTAGATTCAGATACATGAGCTTTTTTAGTTTACTTTTAGGCTTATTTGCTAGACCATGTTTAGGTTCAGAAACAATAATTAAAAAAGAGCCTTCTAACTATGCTCAGGTCTGAATGACGCATTTTTATCAGAAAATGTATATTTCAAGACTCTTTTCTGAATGAAACATGAGCGCTCAGGCTCAGGTAAAAGTTTGTGAAAACAATCTTTTCGGAGTTCTTGCGTTGGCTGGGTCGTATGGGAAAAAGGTATTTATTTTTATTTTTCATGGGAATTTTGGTTGGCAACTATGGGTTCGACTGATACGATCGACATACTTGTATTTCAGTGTTGCCACTTTCTGATTAATTCCACAAAAGCGTGCATTTTTTATCTCATTGTATAATGTTTGTGTAATTTTATTATGTAACTTTAATTTGAATTACAATTATTATAATCTGATAATAATCAAATAGAAAAATGCATCTTGTATTTTTTTTTTTAATTATATTTTTTTAATTACATGAAATTCATCTAATGATGATTTCATATCTAAATTTATTTTTGAGTATACATTTAAAAGAAAATGAATCTGTTGATAAAGATTAGTTATCTGGAACAAAAAATCGATAAACATATGGTATATTTTTGGTATCGAACAATTTGAAAATATGTTTTAAAAACATGTTTCTAATTAATATTTTAAAAGTGTTTTTCTCAATTTAAGTATATATTCTGTTACTATATTCTATAAGTATTTTAGGATATTTAATGTATAACTCAAATATGGAGATGGCATATTTGACTGGCAACTCAACTGGAGCAAACCGCAAGGAGCTTTGTGAGGGGAACAGCGGTAAAGCGGAAAGGGTGAGAGGATTTTTAGAGTTTGAGCGAGCACAACGAATATAAGTTCGTGTGAACTGCTAAAACTCTCAGTCGATCACGCTGCCTCCGTTTACCGCACTCTCTTTCCACCAGTTTTGCATTATTTCTTAAGTAAAATAGGGCAGAAATAAGAAATAAATAATTATTTTAAAATTTAGTTAAGTTTGAGATTTTAATCACTTTAGTCACATACATTGTACAAAAAAAAAAATGTTTTTTTTTACATGCGAAAAAAATATAAATTTTATGAACAAAAATTTATAATTATTTAAAATGATAAAATTTGTATATTTTAGTAATTCAAAATAATAAGCATTATAAATTGGTCCGTTAAAACCAATATAAAGTAATTAAACTCTTAAATAGACATTTAAATTACCCGGAATTTCTAAAAATGCAACACTATAATCCCCGCCGCGAGGTGGCAAAACTTAATAAACACCAGATATTAAAAAAATATATGATTTTTATAATAAACGATTTAAATAAACGAATTTTTTGGATACATATGGCATACATTGAGTGATGCCACATTGTAAGCAAATTAATTTACTATACAATGAAAAAAAAGTGTCTGAGGTCAATTTTACTTTTGAGGATTTCGCCAACACTAGGTACTCGCTGCCCCACTGTACTCTACACATAAGTCGATGCTTTCGGTCATTTGTTGCTGCGCGAGTCACTTTTGAGCAAGCTTACTACTTCTTTTAACAATAATGCTTCAATACATATTTTTTGAATTGTCAAAAACTTGTTTTAAATCACAAAGATTTAAAAAAATAAATCGAAAAATTTCAAATCACTAAAGATTAAAATTTGTTTTACTTCCAATCTTGAGTGTAAAAAAAAATTTGAGTGTGTTTTGCTTCCAATCTTGAGTGAGAAAAATGATTTGAGCAAAGTGATTGCAAAATCATTTGCGTTTCAGTCGTTTATGCTGCAACCAAATGATTTGACAAATGATTTTTTATTTTTGGGATTGAATCATTTAACTTGAAAAATGATTGCATGCTTTTTGTGATTCAATCTTAAGACTAAAATGAACAAATGATTTAAATCACTGAATTAAAAATTGATTGCAAAATCTTGTGATTCGATTCAAAGATTTTGCTTAATATATCCAGCAATCCAATGATTTGAAAGGTGATTGGAACTTCAGATGATTCCATCTGTAAATGATTTAAATAAAGATTTTAAAAAAGATTTACATCTATTGATGTAAATCTAAAAATATATTAACAAATGAATTTAAAAAATATTGCAGTCTATTTCTTTAAAAAGATTTGTGATTTGCTTTTTTTAAATCAGATAAATGAATTGAAGTCAAGGAATTGAATCATTTTCGTGGATTTGCAAATGAATTAAATCCAAAAAAGATTCAATCTTTCACAGCTCTGATAAAAAGCATGCATTTTTGTTTAGGTGAAATTACTAAAAATAAATGTGGCTTTAGTAAAGGGTTTTTCAAATGGGACGCTACAAAAGTAGAGCGACAGGGACAGCAAACGACGCCATATTTCTTGCCGCTCTTTTGACATTTTTCTTCAGTAAGGTTTGCCATTTGACGATGGAAAGATATACGAATTCGAATTTCGGTAGTCAATTTTAATAATTTCGACTCGTTGTTGGCTCGTATATCTTTTCATCATGAAATGGCAAACCTTACTGAAGAGAAATGTCAAAAGAGCGGCCAGAAATATGGCGTCGTTTGCTGTCCCTGTCGCTCTACTTTTGTAGCGTCCCTGTTGAAAACCCTTAAAAAAACTTTTGTAGCTCTCTTATTGAAAAACCCTTTACTAGCAACTTTAAATAAGTTTTAAAACGTTTATGCAAAAATAGACATTGGATATGTATTTCATATTTTTTATTATTTATTTTTTTCAGGCACACTTATGGAAAGTGTTTCTTATTATATGGCGTGGTACAGTATTTGATTATCTCACGTAGGAAACGCCAGGCTTGACAACGGGCGTAAGACATAGTCAACCTTGACCGACCAAGGCATGGCTGATTAGGTTTTACACAAGTCTCGACCGTAATTGGGTTCCCAAGTCTTGGATAACTGATATGTTTCCATAAGTCACCCAAAATTCAATAAATTTAAAAAACAATAAAAAAAAATCCGATTAAAAGTCGAAAGCATTTTTTAAAATCATGAACTTTATAATTTGAAAATGTCTGTCACATTAGAAAAAAATTGTCAAATAAGAAAAAATATTTCATAAATTTAGTTTTTAAAGCAAAAAAACTCAGGCGTGACAAGTTAGTTGCGTTGCCTAATGGGGAGATCACTGAACTTTAACGTCGAAGTAAGGAGATCGATTCCCCAGCTTGTGACGACAAAAATAAAATAAAATTGGAAATTATATGAAGTAAATAAGAAAGAAATAAAATAATACAGACGAATAATATAAAATAGTAAAATGGAAGAAAAGAAATGGAAAAAAAAGTAATTTTGTTTTTTTTTTGCATTTTTGACATTCAATTGAAATGAACAGTATTGGTTCAATTTTGTTTGCTTGCATTGGGCCAAACCTTTGATCCCAGTATTGCGCCCTTGTTATCATCCCAAGGTTTGACCAAACATGGCCAACTCTTGATTTCGTACATGGCCAGAGTTGAGTACTATTGGCGCAAGGCTGGGCCAACAATGGGCCGATCGTTTTCTCCTACATAGGAAATTGTTAAATTGATTTTTATTTTATTTTTTTTATTTTACCTTTATTTTTTTTTTGAAATACTTATCACATAATAATCAAATATAAACGGTTTTTCAATAAGAGCGCTACAAAAGTTTTTTTCAAGGGTTTTTCAACAGGTACGCTACATAAGAAAAGCGACAGGGACAGCAAACGACGCCATATTTCTTGCTGCTCTTTTAACATTTCTCTTCAGTAAGGTTTGCCATTTCATAATGGAAAGATATACGAGTCAACAATGAGTCGAAATTATTAAAATTTACTACCGAAATTCAAATTCGTATATCTTTCCATCATGAAATGGCAAACCTTACTGAAGAGAAATGTTAAAAGAGCGGCAAGAAATATGGCGTGATTTGCTGTCCCTGTCGCTCTACTTTTGTAGAGTCCCTGTTGAAAAACACTTTATTAATCAAATATAGTTTGAAACTATATTTTTTGTTTGTTTATTTTTCATTGTTTTTTATGTTTTTTTTTAATATTGTGTTTTTTGTTGAGATTTTTAATTTCGCTTTGTGTATATATTGTAGTTTTTAATATTTTTTGTTTGTTTTTCTTTGTTTTTTTTTTTTAATTTATTTTATTTTTTAATATTTTGTTTTATGTTGTGATTTTTTTTATTTCGCTTTTTATATATTTTTTTAATTTTTAATACATCTTTTTGTTTTTGTCAATTGTTGTTTGTTTGACTCCCCAGTACATAGCACTTTTATCTGGCAAGACCTTGAGCCCGCAAAAACAATATTTTTGCAATAACTCAATTTTAGTTCAAAAAACAAACAACCATTTTTAATATTTGTTAAATTTTTCTAGTCAAATTCGTGTTTTGGTTTGTTTTTCGTTTTTAATACATTTTATTTATGATTTTGTGTTTTTGTGTTATTTTTTTATTTTTTTTCTTTTGCACATTTTTATTAGGAACTATTTAACTCAAACTATTTAAACTTTAAGATATTATATGTTATGATATTGTGTGTTTTTTAATTTTTTGTTTTTATTTTATTTTTCTTATGTTTTTGTTTTGTCAGCGGACACTGCACTGTTTTATGTGATTTTTCGTTTTTTTATATTTTTTATATTTCTTGCCGCAATTTTGACATTTCTCTACAGTAAGTTTTGCCATTTCATGATGGAAAGATATACGAGCCAACAACGAGTCGAAATTATTAAAATTTACTACCGAATTTCGAATTCGTATATCTTTCCATCATGAAATGGCAAACCTTACTGAAGAGAAATGTCAAAAGAGCGGCAAGAAATATGGCGTTGTTTACTGTCCCTGTCGCTCTACTTTTGTAGCGTCCCTGTTGAAAAACTTTTGTAGCGCTCTTATTGAAAAACGCTTTACAAACATATAATGTGTCTTAAATATTCAGTTTATAGTTCGAATGTCTTCGCTAACCCTTATAACAGCGCACAGAATTGGATTAAAAATAATTAAAAATTATATCGTAACCAACATTTTTCAAAAATGTAGTTACGATAATAAGTGTTATTTGGCTTTATTTCAAATGTGGATAGTGAAATTCCAAAATATGTCTTTGCAGGGACATGTTATTGACAGAGAGGAAACAAAAAATCCCAAAATGTTGGTCACGTTGTAGTTCTCTCTTTCCGTCTTTTTTTCGTTTTATTGTATTTTTGAGCGTGCGTTTTTTTATTTTGGATTTTTTATTATTCTTTTATTTTTTTTATTTATATTGTGGTTTTCGCTGTTGATATTTTTTCTTTTTTTTTTACATATTTTAGATATTTTATAATTTTTGCTTATTGCGTGTTTTTTTATAATTGTTTGTATTGGTTTTGTTTTTTGGTTTTTATATTTTTTTACACATACATTCAAAGAGTTTTTAAGTTTTTTTTATAACCTATTTAGTTTTTTATTTTTTACGTGTTTTTGATTTTGTTTTAGATTTTTACAATCTCTGAAGTAGATATTGTCTATTTTTTTTAAATTTTCTTTTTTTTTATTTATTTTTTATAATATTTTAGGATTCATTGTGGTTTTTTTCAGTAACGTTTCTGTAAAATGTATTTTTATATATATATTTTTTTATATTTTATTTAATAAATAAATTGAAAAAAATATATATTTCACTTTCAAATTGCGTAATACTCACTTTGAAATCCATTGAAGCCGCACCTTATTCGTTCGAAATTGATTGAAAATGTTTCAGAGCACAAAATCAATGAGAGTGACAACAGCAACAATAACAAAAACAGCAGAAGCAACAACAACAACAATTGCTGCGTATTCATTCAGTCAGACAAATGGATCCCGAGCAGTTCATTCGTCGTCCAGCTCAAAATGATGCTTTTATGACACGCAACAATAATGAGTCGCTGGGTCGATGAGCACGATGTCAAAAGGACGTTGTTGACGACATCGACAACGATGTGGACAAGAACAAGGACGACGATGACAATGAGCACAACGTCACTGATGGCAGCAAAAGCACGTCAAATAAAGGACACCAGCAACAACAGCAATAAAAGCAAGAAGAAAATAAAAATTCGACTGAATGTGGATATGTGAACGATTGAATGAATTTTCGCATACTAGAGAAATAAAATATAAAATGTCAATTCCTTTTATTTAAGTATGTGTTTATGGCATTATCGTATGTGCCGTGCCGCTGTGTGTGAAGCTAGCTGCTTGGAAAAACTATGAGCGAGAGTAATAATAAAAGTTTAATTTTGTGTTAAATGAGCTGCAAAATAACGAAAATGTTTTGTACATTTAGAAATTCACCGAAGAGTAAATAAAAATAATTTTAAATAATATGTTCAACTTTGTAACGCATGACGTATGTGTAACATTTTAAATATGCGTGTGCAGTGTTATGATAAATCACATAAAATTGGAATTGCAGTAAATATTCAAATATTAAACGAAGTTGATATTTTTTTTGTTTTGAAATTTAAAAATATTGTATTACTAAAATTTAGTTAAAAACAAAAAAAAAATTTAAAATTATTATTTTTTTTTTAAATCTTTATATGCAGAGTCCTCCCAAACGAAATTTACACACATATTTTTTTTCAACGATTCTTCTTTTAGATAATTCTGCCACGAGGAAATTCATTTCCGACCAAATCCTATTCGGACAATTCTATCGCGAAACTATTTTTCCCAGATTTAATTAATCCCAACAAATTCCCATGTTTCCCAAATTATTCGCGGACAATTACTCTAGTACACATTTTTTACTGGAGGTTGACGAAAAATTTTTCCTTCAAGATAATTCTTTCTATAAAGTTCTCACCAAATAATTCTTCACAGATACAGTTCTTGAGCAAGTCAATTCTTCATGAGACAATTCATCCCTAAGAGAATATTTCTCCATGGCAATTCAGGCCCGACTTCATAGAAAAAAGTCTACTCCAATACAACTCATCCCCAAAACTGTTTATTTTTTAAAATAATTTGAATTGATTTAAACTTATTTGAATTGATATGAATTGATTTAAATTGATTTGAATTGTTTTGAGTTGATTTCAATTATAATGATTTAATTTCTATTGATTTGAATTGATTTGAGTTGATTTGAATTGGTTTGAATTAAATTGATTTAAATTGATTTGTATTGATTTGAATTTATTTGATTTGATTTGAGTTGAATTGAATAGATTTGAATTGATTTGAATTTATTTGAATTTATATGAATTGATTTGAAATGTTTTGAGTTGATTTAAATTGATTTAAATTGATTTGAATTGATTTGAATTGATTTGAATTGATTTGAATTGATTAGAATTGATTTGAATTGATTTAAATAGATTTGAATTTATTTTAATTGATTTGAATTGATTTGAATTGATTTTAATTGATTTGAATTGATTTGAATAGATTTGAATTAATTTGAATTGATTTGAAATGCTTGGAATTGATTTGAATTGATTTGAATTGATTTGAATCGATTTGAATTGATTTGAATTGTTTTGAATTGATTTGAATTGATTTTAATTGATTTGAATTGATTTGAATTGATTTGAATTGATATGAATTGATTTCAATTGATTTGAATTGATTTGAATTGATTTAAAATGATTTGAATTGGTTTAAATTGATTTGAATTGATTTGAATTGATTTGAATTAATTTGGATTAATTTGAATTGATTTGAATTGATTTGAATTGATTTTAATTGATTTGAATTCATTTTAATTGATTTGAATTGATTTGAATTGATTTGTATTGTTTTTAATTTTTTTGAATTGATTTGAAATGATTTGAATTGGTTTAAATTGATTTGAATTGACTTAAATTGATTTGAATTAATTTGAATTGATTTGGATTAATTTGAATTGATTTGAATTGATTTGAATTGATTTGAATTGATTTGAATTGATTTGAATTGATTTGAATTGATTTGAATTGATTTGAATTGATTTGAATTGATTTGAATTGATTTGAATTGATTTGAATTGATTTGAATTGATTTGAATTGATTTGAATTGATTTGAATTGATTTGAATTGATTTGAATTGATTTGAATTGATTTTAATTGATTTGAATTGATTTGAATTGATTTGTATTGATTTAAATTTTTTTTTAATTGATTTAAAATTATTTGAATTGGTTTAAATTGATTTGAATTGATTTAAATTGATTTGAATTAATTTGAATTAATTTGAATTGATTTGAATTGATTTGAATTGATTTGAATTGATTTGAATTGATTTGAATTGATTTGAATTGATTTGAATTGATTTGAATTGATTTGAATTGATTTGAATTGATTTGAATTGATTTGAATTGATTTGAATTGATTTGAATTGATTTGAATTGATTTTAATTGATTTTAATTGATTTTAATTGATTTCAATTGATTTAAATTGATTTGAATTAATTTTAATTTGAATTTATTTGAATTAGTTTGAATTGATTTGAATTGATTTGAATTGATTTGAATTGATTTGAATTGATTTGAATTGATTTGAATTGATTTGAATTGATTTGAATTGATTTGAATTGATTTGATTTGAATTGATTTGATTTGAATTGATTTGAATTGATTTGAATTGATTTGTATTGATTTTAATTTTTTTGAATTGATTTAAAATGATTTGAATTGGTTTAAATTGATTTGAATTGATATGAATTGGTTTGAATTGATTTAAATTGATTTGAATTGATTCGAATTAATTTGAGTTGATTTTAATTGAATTGATTTGAATTAATTGAAATTCAATTGAATTGATTTGCATTGAGTTGAATTGAATTGAGTTATTTAGGTGTGATTTTAATTGATTTGATTATTATATAAAAAATAATTATAAAAAAAATAAAATATTTTAATTAATTTGAATTGATTTGAATTTGTTTGAATTGACTAGAATTGATTTGAACTGATTTAAATTGATTTTATTTGAATTGATCTGATTTGATTAATTTAATATTGACTTGAATAGTTTTGATTTAATTTAAAATTATTTGATTTGATCTAAAGTATGACAAATACATATGAATTAATTTTAAATGATTTGAATTGACTCAAATTGAATTAAATGCATCTAATAAATTTAAATTTAAATTAAACACTATTGATTTGAATTAATTTGAAATAATTTGAGTTTATTGAGTTAATTAAAAATGATTTGATTAAATTTTGTAGTAATAAAAAGATAATTACATGACGTATGAGCACTATTTATGAGCACTTAATATAAAACGCAATTAAATCGGGATGCTTTCAAAAGTTTGATTTTTTTAAATATTAATAAATGCTTTATAAAATAAGGTTTCTAATGGCATTGTAAACTTTATTCCATTTTAAAATAAGACGCTACTAAAAATAGCAGAATTCAACACAAATTTATGGAACAAATCAAAAATTAGTCACAATTTCTTACGTCTTTAGGCAAGACCTTTCACATCATTGCTTTGAATATTGATAATATTTATTATACTTTAAAATACCTTCATGATTAAGCCATCTAATAGTATATTTAAAGATTTTCAATCATGCAATATAACGCAATCTGAAAGTATAAAATTCGACCAATTTTTATGGTTAAATTCAAATTATAATCTAAAATATGTAACGCTTTTGCAAAACTTTAAACATACATTTTTGTTTTGTATTGTGTACCATTGTGCGAAAAAAGAATGAAATCGAGTTTATTGTACGCCATGTGCGTCCTGCATATAAACTTCAGTTCAAAATATTCATTCGCGGTGTATAACAAATTTCATCAATGAAAGTACACATGTTCAGGCAGGGTGATGGGTAAGTGATATCATATCAAACAGTGGTATATACGAGAGGTAATGGAAGTGCTCGGCAAGAACCCGGCCAAGAATGAATGAGTATAATATATGGCTTTCCAAAGGGAGTTATAGGTGATTTTAAACAAAACTTGGTAGAGAAAATAATGAAAAATCGCGTCATTTGTTTCAAATGTTACTGCTGCGGCTGCTATTTGTTGCTGTGATGAAAATCAGATAAAAATTTATGGAGCACTTTTGTAAGAAGACAAGACAGATAGCATCGTGATGATGATACGACTCAGATGATACATAATGTTTCTGTGTCTGCGTAATGATACAAAGTACCTCGCGTGTTAGTGTGGCAATTGATATGGCGCACATTTAAAGACCGTGTGTTGTTATTTGTATAAATTGCAAAATAAACGAATTTGTATTTCGATTTTTTGTTCCTTGGAACAACATGTTGCCACCCGTACATTGTATGTGTTCCCTAAAGTGTTTCCTGTTCTGTGTGTTGTGCTTGTGATTTAATAGAATTTTTATTATGTTTTATTGCGGCCCCAGGGGCAACATTGCCGGCTTTTTTTATTTTCAACGACTGCTACTGCTTCTGTAATTTATTGCACTTGTTGTTGTCGACAATAATACTGTTTGATGTACAATGTGCTGACGCTGTTTATTTGACGTCGGTGTTTGCATCATGTGGGACGTCGCGTGAACGTCGAATTTGTATATTTTAAATGTTACGTATACGTCAGTGCGGCTGTGTTGTCTGTCTGTATTTGTATTTGAATTTCTTTGTGTCTGTTGGCAACACAAAAAATGCAATTTGTGTTTGCATTTTATGCGTGCCACAAATATATTTTGTAATGTTGCAATTACGCAAACATTTCAAGCGATCATGAACGATTTGGCTTTGTAGCGCTCTTTTAAAGTATGTGAGCGACTTCAAATAAATACAAATTTTAATACATATATTAATGAATTAATAAATAAATGAATAAATAAATAAATAAATAAATAAATAAATAAAAAAACAAAAAATATAAAAATATAAAAATATAAAAATATAAAAATATAAAAATATAAAAATATAAAAATATAAAAATATAAAAATATAAAAATATAAAAATATAAAAATATAAAAACATAAAAATATAAAAATATAAAAATATAAAAATATAAAAATATAAAAATATAAAAATATAAAAATATAAAAATATAAAAATATAAAAATATAAAAATATAAAAATATAAAAATATAAAAATATAAAAATATAAAAATATAAAAATATAAAAATATAAAAATATAAAAATATAAAAATATAAAAATATAAAAATATAAAAATATAAAAATATAAAAATATAAAAATATAAAAATATAAAAATATAAAAATATAAAAATATAAAAATATAAAAATATAAAAATATAAAAATATAAAAATATAAAAATATAAAAATATAAAAATATAAAAATATAAAAATATAAAAATATAAAAATATAAAAATATAAAAATATAAAAATATAAAAATATAAAAATATAAAAATATAAAAATATAAAAATATAAAAATATAAAAATATAAAAATATAAAAATATAAAAATATAAAAATATAAAAATATAAAAATATAAAAATATAAAAATATAAAAATATAAAAATATAAAAATATAAAAATATAAAAATATAAAAATATAAAAATATAAAAATATAAAAATATAAAAATATAAAAATATAAAAATATAAAAATATAAAAATATAAAAATATAAAAATATAAAAATATAAAAATATAAAAATATAAAAATATAAAAATATAAAAATATAAAAATATAAAAATATAAAAATATAAAAATATAAAAATATAAAAATATAAAAATATAAAAATATAAAAATATAAAAATATAAAAATATAAAAATATAAAAATATAAAAATATAAAAATATAAAAATATAAAAATATAAAAATATAAAAATATAAAAATATAAAAATATAAAAATATAAAAATATAAAAATATAAAAATATAAAAATATAAAAATATAAAAATATAAAAATATAAAAATATAAAAATATAAAAATATAAAAATATAAAAATATAAAAATATAAAAATATAAAAATATAAAAATATAAAAATATAAAAATATAAAAATATAAAAATATAAAAATATAAAAATATAAAAATATAAAAATATAAAAATATAAAAATATAAAAATATAAAAATATAAAAATATAAAAATATAAAAATATAAAAATATAAAAATATAAAAATATAAAAATATAAAAATATAAAAATATAAAAATATAAAAATATAAAAATATAAAAATATAAAAATATAAAAATATAAAAATATAAAAATATAAAAATATAAAAATATAAAAATATAAAAATATAAAAATATAAAAATATAAAAATATAAAAATATAAAAATATAAAAATATAAAAATATAAAAATATAAAAATATAAAAATATAAAAATATAAAAATATAAAAATATAAAAATATAAAAATATAAAAATATAAAAATATAAAAATATAAAAATATAAAAATATAAAAATATAAAAATATAAAAATATAAAAATATAAAAATATAAAAATATAAAAATATAAAAATATAAAAATATAAAAATATAAAAATATAAAAATATAAAAATATAAAAATATAAAAATATAAAAATATAAAAATATAAAAATATAAAAATATAAATATATATAAAAATATAAAAATATAAAAATATAAAAATATAAAAATATAAAAATTTAAAAGTATTAAAGTATAAAAATATAAAAATAAGAATTGAAACTTAAATATTTTGAATAAACTTAAATTATTTAAATTTGCGTCATACTATATTTATTTAAAATAAAAAATAATAAAAATAGCAAACATTATTTTAAATAGAGCAAGCAATTAGTAAAGAAATGTGAACATCAAATCTCGAAGCAAATTTCAAAAGAAATGAGTTTATAAAAATCTTAAGTATTTTTGAGAGTTTTTAAAATTCAATATATTTAATTTAAATTAATTCAATTGAGCTGATTTAATTTGAATTAATTTCAATGTTCAAATAAATTGAAATCAATTTAAATTGCCTTAGCCTGAATTGAGACTGATCTGAAATGATTTGATTTGAAGTGTATTAAACAAAATTTATTTAACTGTATTTGACTTGATTTAAATTGATCTGAAATTTTTTACATACATTTATATTTTTTTATGATGACTTGGGTTGATTTGAATTGATTTAAATGATTAGAATTGATTGGAATTGATTTAATTGATCTAAATTTATTTAAATTCGAATGTTTGGAATTTATTTAAATTGATTTGCGTTAATTTGAATTGATTTGAATGGATTTGAATTAATTCATAATTGAATGGATTTGAATCTAAATGATTTGAATTGATTTGAATTGATTTGAAATGATTTGAATTGATTTACATTGATTTGAATTGATTTGAATTGATTTTAATTGATTTGAATTGATTTGAATTGATATGAATTGATTTGAATTGATTTGAATTGATTTGAATTGATTTGAATTGATTTGAATTGATTTGAATTGATTTGAATTGATTTGAATTGATTTGAATTAATTTTAAATGATTAGAATTGATTTGAAATGATTTGATTTGAATTGATTTGAATAGATTTGAATTGAATTGATTTGAACTGATTTGATTTGATTTGAATTGAATTGTTTTGAATTGATTTGAATTGATTTGAATTGATTTGAATTGATTTGAATTGATTTGAATTGATTTGAATTGATTTGAATTGATTTGAATTTACAAAATTAGTTTTATTTTGAGAGAATTGGTTTGAATAGTATATATCAAATTGGCTTGACCTCACTTTTCAGTTGTTTTAAATTGATCTGAATTTACTTGTATTGACTTGAGACGATTTAAGTTGCTCTCAATATATGAGAGTTGATTTGAATTGAACTGCATTGATTTGAATTTATGTGAAACGACTTGAATTGATTTAAATTAATTTGAATAGATGTGAATTCAAATACATTGATTTCATTTAAACTGATTTGAATTGATTTGAATTTATTTATTTGATTTGAATTGGTTTGACTTGATTTGAAAGGATTTTTATTAATTTTACTTGATTTTAATTAATCTGAATATATGTAAATATCATTGATTTAAATTTATTTTAATTGATTTTAATTGACTTAAATTAATTTTAATTGCTTGATTTGAATTGATTTTAATGGATTTAAATTCATGTGAATCTGTTTCAATTGATATGAAATGATTAAAGTCAAATCTTTTTATTTCTATAAAATTTAGTACAAAATGTTCATATAAAATTTAGTACAAAAAATGTCTATGAAATTTTTCTATACATTTAGTAAAAAACTTTCTCATACAAATTTGAGCTATAAGTTGCTATAAAATTTAGTACAAAATTTTATTATAAAATATAGTTTAAAATGTTCCTATAAAATTTAGTAGAAAATTTTGCAATAAAATTTATTACAAAATGTTCCTACACAAATTTAGTACACAATTTTCTATAAAATTTAGTACAAAAAAAAAAATACTACAAACAATTTACTACAAAAATTACATATAAAATATAATACAAAATATACATAAAATTTAAATTATTTATTAAATGGTTTTAAATAAATGATAAATGGTTTTAAGTAAATAATTGTGAGAAACAGACAAAGAATCAAGCATACAAACTGCTGTTTCAGTTATATATGTCTATATGCCAGAAAACGAATTAGAAATTCATACGCGAGAAAAGAACGAAAAGAAGAACAAGATACAGAAGGACAACAATAAAATCGCAAATTTTCAAATGCAAAGCACGCGCACACTGATGCAAGCATGTCTTATGCTGTAAGTGCCCGGCGAGTGCTTATGCAGTTGGAAGGATTTTATTATTTGCAGCAAATAACCCGAAGTATTTTAAACGCATAAAACAGGGATCTATCGTTCCAGAGCGGGGCAAAAAGGATAAAAAATACAAATCACGTGATAAGAGCAGATTGCCCAAAAAGTACATAAAAAGCGCACATAGAAAAATATAAAATAGAAAAAAAAAATAAAATAAAAAAAAAAATAAAAACAAAAACAAAACAAAAAATTCAAAAACTATAAAAAATATATTATTAAAAAATGCCGTTGAAATAAATATAGATAAAAATTAGAAATATTTTAAAACTAAAAATAAATAAAAAATAAATCAAAAAAAAAAATAATAATATAAAAATAAAATATATTTAATATATAAAATTTTAAAAAGTTTAAATAAATATAAATAATAAATTTAAAATATATCTAAACTTATTAAATAAAATAAATTTTGAGTAGTTGAAAAAAAAAATAAATAATTAAAATAAAAAACAAAAAAACTTTAAAAAAAATGTAAATTAAGACAGAGTCAACGAAATAGCAAAAGAGTCGCAAACGTGATAAAAAGCGCAGAAAGCGTTAACAAATTAGCCGCAGGACATTTAAGTGGCAGACACTGCAAATGCAGCGGTATCAGCAGCTCCTTTGAGGTGCTCACAAAAGAGGGCAATAGAAAAACAAAATGGCACAAATAGGTCCCCGGACAAAGCGAAACGTATATGTGTTGGAATAAAATATACATTGAAAAGATGCACTGCACTGGATATAGACAGACTGAATGACAGCCATCCAACCAACCAACCAATCACTCAAAACCAACTCAAAGAAGCCATTTTCTAAGCTCAGACAGAACATAAAATTGTAATAACAAAAAAGCATAAAACAAAAATAAGTAGTTACTATAAGTATTTTTGCATACTTAATTCAACCTCAAGGGCAACACGTTGCACTCGTTGAGCACACGGAAAACGTTGGCAAAATTCAAAAGGAATTTAAATAAGCAGCAACATGAGGATGTGTGAGCTAAAATTACAACAAACTGAAAATAATAAATAAAAATAAAAAAAAATACATAAAAAACCACAAAAGTGTAAATTAAAATAACCACAAAGTGTATGCAAACTGTAGACGCATTGGCAACGCTCTCGTGAGACAGCAATTCTTTCTACACATGAACTAAAACTGACCAAGATAATGTACTTTGAAAGAAACATGTAGTTTGGGAACAACTTAATATAAAAGAATATTAATTTAATATTTTTAATTTATTATTTTTAATTTAATTAACTTCTAATTTTTGATTGAATTTTGATTGAATTAATTGATATGAATTGATTTGAATTGATTTGAATTGATTTGAATTGATTTGAATTGATTTGAATTGATTTGAATTGATTTGAATTGATTTGAATTGATTTGATTTGATTTGAATTGATTTGAATTGATTTGAATTGATTTGAATTGATTTAAATTTATTTGAATTGATTTAAATTGATTTAAATTGATTTGAATTTATTTGAATTGATTTGAATTGATTTGAATTGATTTGAATTGATTTGAATTGATTTGAATTGATTTGAATTGATTTGAATTGATTTGAATTGATTTGAATTGATTTGAATTGATTTGAATTGATTTGAATTGATTTGAATTGATTTGAATTGATTTGAATTGATTTGAATTGATTTGAATTGATTTGAATTGATTTGAATTGAATTGATTTGAATTGATTTGAAATGATTTGAATTGATTTGAATTGATTTGAATTTATTTGAATTTATTTGAATTTATTTGAATTGGTTTGAATTGGTTTGAATTGATTTGAATTGATTTGAATTGATTTGAATTGCTTTGAATAGATTTGAATTGATTTGAATTGATTTGAATTGATTTAAATTTATTTGAATTGCTTTGAATTGATTTGAATTGATTTGAATTGATTTGATTTGAATTGATTTGAATTGATTTGAATTGATTTGAATTGATTTGATTTGAATTGATTTGAATTGATTTGAATTGATTTGAATTGATTTGAATTGATTTGAATTGATTTGAATTGATATGAATTGATTTTAATTAATTTAAATTGATTTGATTTGTATTGATTTGAATTAATTTGTATTGATTTGAATTTATTTAAATTATTGATCTGAATTGCCTTGTATTGTAATGATTTGAGTTGAATTGTTTTGACTCAATTTGAATTGATTCGAATCAATTTGATTTCAATTGAATTGAATTGAATTGATTTGAATTGTTTTGAATTGATTTGATTTGAATTAGTTTGAATTTATTTGAATTGAGTTTATTTGATTCGAATTTATTTTAAAAAATCTGAATTTCCTGGATTTTTTTAAAATGATTTGAGTTGAATTGATTGAAATCGATTAGCATTGATTTGAATTGATTTAAATCGATTAGCATTGATTTGAATTGATTTGAATTAATTTGATTTGCGTTGTTTTGATTTCAATTGATTGGAATAAATTTATTTAAATAGATTTCATATAAAAAAAAACATTTAAAATTGATATAACTTAAATGTTAATTTTAAACAATTGTATGTAAATTTATTTAAATTAAATTTAAACTGTTCTTATTCTGCATTGGTTTTTGCACCTCTTATGTTGGTCGTTCAGCATTTGAAAATAATTTAGTTATTTTTATAAATGTTTTGCCAGCTGCCAGACATGCCGTTAGCAATCCTAACCATAGTCTATTCCATTCACATCCACACATTTATGTTGCTGCATGTGCTGCATATGTTGCTGCTATTGCTGTTGCTCTGTGACCCACTTCCAGTTGGTATCCTGGCATTATGCATGTGTTTGTGTATTTTATGGATGCATTAAAAGTGCTATAGTTGCACCATTACGTAGTCATTAAAATGTCAAACAAATTTTAATATTATTTTGCTGTTCATGCCGCAGCATCTTAATTCACGCGGTTGTGTGAAGAGGGTAACAAAGTTTTTCCACAATATATACTTTAGAATGTTTACTACTCAAATTAAGTACTATGGATTGTTGAATTTGTTGAATAATAAAACGTAAATGACACATAATAAAAACTGAACATAAACTAGTACTCAATTTTGTTATTGATATAGTTCAACATTTTAATTTAATTAAAGAAAATTTAATAATTTAAAATGTAGTTTAAATTTTTATAATTTTTGTAAAGTTGGATATTTAATTTAAATTGTACAAAAAAAAATTTAATGGAATTACTGTAGTAGAAATCACTATACTATTACAGTACAAGAACAATTATATGTACAAAAGTTAGTGCAAATTATTTAAAACATAAGTTGCAAGTTTGAGCACAAAATGTTGTACAATATTTTAGAATTCTTAAATGTTTTAATAAATTTTAGATCTTTTGTACGCAACTTTGTTTGAAATTCTTTTCGAAACTTTATAATTAATCTAATACAAAATTTCCCATTATTGATTCTAGTTACAAACATTAAAAAGTTAATCAAGTACAATACCGTAAACAAAATAAAAAAGAAAATGTATTTGAATTTTGAATTTGAAACACAAACTATAAAAAATAAAAAAGAGTTCTAATTACATACAAAATTAAATGACAAAATTAAAAGTGAGTAAAAATCAGGAACAAATTTATGTTCACAATTAAGTACAAAATTTTAACAACATATAAAAAAAAATATTGGGATACAAATATGAAAAATAGGGATATATAAAAGAAACAATCTAAAGCCAAAAAAAAAAATTTAATTGCGGGCACAAAATAATGTATATAAAAAATGAAATATTAAAAGCAAAATAAAGAATTAAATTATGTATGTAGACTACTACAAAATGTAGTATTGTATAAAACGCAAGTTTGAGTACTAATTGGTGAACAAAACAAAATTTAATTGAGAGCACAAAATAATGTACAAATAAAAATAAAATATTAATAACAAAATAATTAATAATATTATATATGAAAATTACTACAAAATGTAGTATTATATAAAATGCAAGTTGGAGTACTGAAGGGGTTTTCAACAGGGACGCTACAAAAGTAGAGCGACAGGGACAGCAAACGACGCCATATTTCTTGCCGCTCTTTTGACATTTCTCTTCAGTAAGGTTTGCCATTTCATGATGGAAAGATATACGAATTCGTATTTCGGTAGTAAATTTTAATAATTTCGACTCGTTATTGGCACGTATATCTTTCCATCCATCTGTTTGTTCCAGCATCACGTCTAAAACGCTGAATCGATTTTACTGAAATTTTGCACCAGGATACTATAGAGTCCGGAGGGTGTCATAGGCTATATATGGGCGGGATTGGACAAAGGGGCGTTGCACCTCCCATACAACCTAAACTTTCAAAACGACATAACTCAGCACATACACAATCTAAAAAGATGAAACAAAAAACTAAAATTCACCACACTAAAACTCATCACACTAAAACTCACCACACTAAAACTCACCACACTAAAACTCACCGCACTAAAATTCACCACACTAAAACCCACCACACTATAATTAACCACACTAAAACTCACCACCCTAAAATTCACTACACTAAAACTCACCACAATAAAATTCATCACATTAAAATTCATCACACTAAAACTCACCACAATAAAATTCACCACACTAAAACTCGCTACACTAAACACGCCACACTAAAACACGCCACATTAAAATTCATCACACTAAAACCCACCACACTATAATTGACCACACTAAAACTCACCACACTTAAAAACACCACACTTAAACTCACCACACTCAAATTCATCACACTAAAACTCACCACACTAAAACTCACCACACCAAAACTAACCACAATTAAACTCACCACTCCAAAATTCACCACATCTAAACTCACCACACCGAAACTTACTACATTAAAACCCACCACACTAAAACTTCTACTGGGAAAAACTCTACGGGGAAGAATTCTACGAGAAAGAATTCTACAGGGAACAATTCTACCGGGATGAATTCTACGTTGAGAATTCTACGGGAAAGCGTTCTATGTGGATTTTACGGGGAAGATTTCTACTGGGAATAATTCTGCGGAGAAGCGCAGTCTGAGAAAAAATTGTCTTTGAGAAAAGTTGTTTTGGCGGAGAATTATTTGGTTACCACATTTATAAAACGAATAAAAAAATTTCAACAGCTAAGCACGGGCCTCTCATATAAATAATAAAATGTTTTTTATATTAATAAAATCGCTCCATATCTTTGAATTCAGAAAATCTTGGCACGAGTCGTGCACGGGTCCAGCTAGTAAATCAATAAATGACGATAAGGACGTTCATATACTTCAGTCCGACTTAAAATCATTTGAAACGTGGTGTTGTAAGAATAACTTGATTCTTAATCCAGAAAAGTGTCAAGCCATGACATTTTCTCGTAAAAGAAATAAATTAGAATACAACTACTCACTAAAAGAGAAAATTTTAAATCGGGTGCACGTGGTGAAAGATCTTGGTGTGTTTGTCGATACAAATTTATCGTTTAATTTACATATTGAAAATATATGCAAAAAAGCTCATCAGTACTTGGTTTTATCAAACGATGGGCTAAAGAATTTAATAGTCCCCTTACAACTTTGACTCTATATTGCACTCTGGTTCGTTCACAATTAGAATATGCAAGTCAAGTATGGTCTCCTTTCTACAAGGTACATAATGACCGAATCGAAAGGATACAGAAAAACTTCGTACGTTTCGCTCTCAAGGGTTTAAATTGGATGGATAACTTACATCTTCCTCTATTTGTAGATCGTCTGAAACTACTAAATTTAAAGACTCTTGACGAGCGCAGACAGATTGCCGATATCATTTACATACATCAATTTATAACCGGTAGACTTGATTCACCCGAGCTTCTTAACTATATTAGTTTTAACCATAATCGTAGAAGTAGCAGACATCGTGATGTTCTTTTTTATGTACCTTATAGTAGAACTAATTATGTAGCTGCTTCACCCTTCAATCGAATGTGTAATTTAGTTAATAATTGTCCACAGTATAATATAAATCTGTCAAAAAATCAACTCAAATGTAGATTTAAACTATAATGTAACAAATGCATGTGTTGTTCACGAGCCCAACTAATTTAGTGCGTAAATATTTTCCAGTATTATGCTGTGAAAGTGCAAGCTAGCTGTATTAGCTAAAACTCGAAATTTTTTTGCAGAAATAGATAGCTGACGTTATGAAATGCATTTTGACATTCACAAAATATTTTTTTCGAAAATGGGGTTTTTGACCCCCTTTAGGGGGACTTGGACCACTCCAAAGGGTACCATTAGCCTTCTAATGATGTCCGCTATCGATTTCCGAAATAAAAAATTTTGGGTCATAAATGCGGTTTTGACCCCCTTTTGGGGGTCATGGACCACTCCAAAGGGTACCATTAGCCTTCTAATGATGTCCGCTATCGATTTCCGAAATAAAATTTTTTGGGTCATAAATGGGTTTTTGACCCCCTTTTGGGGGTCATGGACCACTCCAAAGGGTACTATTAGCCTTCTAATGATGTCCACTATCGATTTCCGAGATAACAAATTTTGGGTCATAAATGGGTTTTTGACCCCCTTTTCGGGGTCATGGACCACTCCAAAGTGTACCAATAGCATTCTAATGGTGTCCGCTATCGATTTCTGAAATAAAAATTTTTGGGTCATAAATGGGTTTTTGACCCCATTTTGGGGGTCAGGTACCACTCCAAAGGGTACCATTAGTCTTCTAATGAGGTTCGCTATCCATTTCCCTGAATTTTAAATCAAAAATTAAAATCAAAACCAGAAAAACTAAAGCAAAACAAAAAGCAAAAACATAAACATAAAAAAAACAGCAAAAACACCAATATTGAAACAAACAGAAAAGCAAAACACAAACCAAAAATACAAAAAAAATCTACAACTCAAGAACAAAACCAAAATCACACAAACAAAAGCAAAAACATAGAAACAAATGCAAAACCAAATTTACAAAAGTAAAAAAGCAGTTGAAGAAATAAAAACATAAATACTGAAACTAACAGAAAATAAAAACAAAAAATGTAAACAATTGCAAAAATACAAATACAGAAGCAAAAACAAAAGGAAAACACAAAATCTAAAGAAAAATACAAATGCGAAAGCAAAGTCTTAAAACACAAGAAAAAAAGCAAAATCAATAACAAAAAATACATTAAAAAAATACAAAAACACAAATACTTAAACTAACACAAAAGAGAAAACACTAAATGAATAAAAAAAAACAAAAGCAAAAATAAAAATAAAAAAGGTAAATTCACAAATTTAAAAAAAGCAAAGTAAAATTAATAAAAAAAAAAACAAAAACAATAAAGCAAAAGAAAATATGCGAAAACAAAAGCAAAAATGCAGAAACAAAACAAACATTTAAAAACAAAATGTCAATCTGAAAAACAAATAAACAATGCATAAAAGGCAAAAAAGGAATAGAAAGAATGCAAAAACAAAAATAAAACAAAAGCGGGAAAACACGAAAGGCTAACAAAGATTTAAATAAATACTATTAAATTATAACAATAAGGTTGCAACACATCAATCAAAAGATCAACAAAAATGAATGAAACTAAAACCTAAAATTGAAATTGAAATGGATTTTACTGCAGACTCACGTACAAAGAAAATAACTATTAGACGGTTAAAGAGTTTTTTTTTAAATTTGGAATATTGCTATTGTATTGTCTTCTATGAATGAAGTTGCTTTTTTTGCAAAAAAATAAAGGTTTTGTTGTCGCCAACACCTTTTTTATAGAAAAAAAGTAAACGTGTCTGGTTTGGAACCAAGCGCCAATAACATAGTTACAAAGTGAATTATTTTGAAAATTAAAAAAAAATACATCTTTAATAAAAATAATGAAGATGCTGATGCTGTTGATGTTGCTGTCGTTTTTTGGGTTTAGAAATTTTGCTGCACTTTGTTTAAAAGCAACAGCGGTTTTGGTTGAATTTTTTACTATCTTCGCAGTGTTGCCATCACTAACGATATTGGCAGCAGCAACATCAACAAACGAAGGACAGCAGCAACTCGTTGATTATTGAAAAGTGTTGCAGCGACACACGGTATATGTGGCCGTGAAGAACGCGCAATAAAGTGACTGTTTGACTAGTTGGCAATTTGACTAAAAGAATGTTTGACTAAAAACATTGACTAACAGACTGACGATTGACTGACTGTCAGCCTGTTTGACTGACTACTGTCATGACTGCGCCTTTTGCCAGACTTCGAAATGTCGATTTTTTTTTGCCTGGCATCATCAGTCTGATGCCGCAGGATACATGTTGCAGGATGCATGACGCCACATTCAGTGAAGCGCAGTGCAGTACAACACAAGTGGCATGCAATTAATTTTGCATGTGTTGCCCAAGTTGCGGCATCCGCAATCTGAAGGTGTACAAAAAATGAATTGGATTTTTTTGTTTTTGTTGTACGTTTCAATTTAAATTTTAACTACATTTTGTGATGCAGCGTAACATATTTGCAAAGGTTAGCAATTACAGGAAAGTACTAAATTTAGTTTAACATTTTGTATTTTTTTCAAAATTTTGTACTATTTTGTACTAAATTTTAGCGAAAAATATAGTACAAATTTTGGTTTATAATTTAGTATTGAAATTTAGTACTGAAATTAGTGCAAAAATTAATAGAAAATATAGTGCAAAATTAGTACGATAATAGATACAAAATATAGTATAACATTAAGAACAAAATTTAGTACAAAATTTAGCTTTTAAAATTTAGTACTAAATTTTTTAACATAAATAAATTTAAAATAAAGTACACAATTTTGTTTTTAGTATAAAATTATGCAATTAAGTACTAAATTTTGAGCGAAAAATTTAGTACAAATTTTGATTTATAATTTATATTGAATTTTGGTACAAAACTTAGTACAAAACTTAGTACATAATATACTGTAAAAATTTTAATACAATATTTATTAAAAAATTTAGTACAAAATAATTTTGTAGAATTTTGAGAGAAAATGTAGGACATAATTTTGATTAAAAATTAGTAATTAATTAAGTTAAATAAAAAATACAAAATATAGTGTAAAGTTATTTAAAAAATTTAGAAAAAATTTAATACAAAAAAAATTCTAATTTAAAATTGAGTACTTCATTTTTAACAAAAATAAATTTAAAATAAAGTACAAAATTTAGTTTAAAATTTAATACTATACATTTAGTATAAAATTATGCAATTAAGTACTACATTTTGGGCGAAACATTTAGTACAAATTATGGTTTTTAATTTAGTATTGAAATTTAATATTGAAATTTAGTACAAAAAATTGGTACAAAAAATAGTAAAAAAAATAGTACAAAAATTAGTATAAAAGTATTGTGTAAAATTGAGTAAAAAAATTTAGTACACAATTTATTAAAAAATTTAGTACTATATAATTTTGTAGAATTTTGAGAGAAAATTTAGGACAAAATTCTGTTAATAAATAATTTAGTACAATAATAGGTACTAAATATAGTATAACGTTAAGTAAAAAATTTAATACAAATTTTATTACAAAATTGAATACAAAATAAAAACTCTAAATTAAGTACACAATTGCTTTTAAAATTGTGTACTAAATTTTTTAACAAAAAACAATTTAAAATAAAGTACAAAATTTAGTTTAAAATTTAATAGTATAAATTTAGTATAAAATTAAGCAATTAAGTACTAAATTTTGGCCGAAACATTTAGTACAAATTTTGGTTTATAATTTAGTATTGAAATTTGGTATTGAAATTTAGTACAAAAATTAGTACAAAACTTAGAACAAAAATAAGTACAAAATATACTAAAAAATTAAGTAAAAAATAAGTACACAATTGTTTTCAAAATTGAGTACTAAATTTTTTAACAAAAATAAATTCAAAGTAAAGTACAAAATTTTGTTTAAAAATTAAAACTATAAATTTAGTATAAAATTATGCAATTAAGTATTAAATTTTGGTCGAAAAATTTAGTACAAATTTTTGTTTATAATTTAGTATTGAAATTTAGTACAAAAATTAGTAAAAAAAATAGTACAAAAATTAGTACAGTAATAAGTACAAAATATAGTGTAAAATTGAGATAAAAATTTGATACAAAATTTATTAAAAAAATTAGTACAATACCCATTAAGCAATTTAGGAGCGCTCTGAAATTGGAGTCATAAAGGAGACCAATTTTTGAGTGTTTTATGAGCCCTCAGAAAAATGACTCTTAAAAGTATCTCATTTAAGACTGTTTTCAGAGCTCTCGAAAATATTACTCATAAAAGATTCATATTTAGGAGTTATTTAGGAGCCCTCATAAATTAGACTCCTAAAAGCATCAAAAATAATATTGTTTCTGAGCGCTCAGAAAATAGACTCATAAAAGTTCTATATTTTAGAATGTTTTAGGAACGCTCCAAATTTTGACTCATAAAAGAGTCACATTCATGAGCGTATTAGGAGCCCCCTCAAATCAAACTCATAAAATCATCAAATTTAAGAGCATTTTAGGAGCACTCAGAAAAGGGAGTCATAAAAGTATCTTATTTATGCTGGCTTTAGGAGCCTACTGTTTAAATAAAATTGATAAACTGTATTCGTTTTGAATTTGAAATCAAATGAAAAATAATAAAATATTAGTGTAAATTCAACAGACAAACCTACATATTTAATGGATTTTTGAAATGAATGCATTTTCTCCCGGATGTCTGGACTAAGATAAACATGAACATGTACTATGTTGGATTCATTTCAGACACATTCTATATTTCTGAGGAAAGAAAAACTCCAAAAATAAAGTTATTGTGGTATCTGGAAATTCTCAAAAATGTGAATGTTTTAAGAATATTTTAAAATAATCAAAAAACTCGGATTTTTGCGCTCTTTAAAGCGCAGTTTTTGTAGCCTTTTTTTGGGTCTTTTTAGAGCTCAAATATGAGTGTTTTAGGAGTAATAAAAGTGCCAGAAATAGGACGATTTTTGGGCTCATAAAATGGTGCCCTCTACCCAGGCGTTGGGAGTCTTTTTGGGCTCTTTTAGGTGCTCATATATGAGTATTTTAGGAGTTATAAAAGAGTCAGAAATATGAGTGTTGGGAGCCTTTTTGGGCTCTTTTAAGTGCTCATATATGAGTGTTTTAGGAGTAATAAAAGTTTCATAAATATGAGTGTTTTTGGGCTCTTAAAATCGTGTCCTCTACCCAGAAGTTGGGAGTCTTTTTGGGTTCTTTTAAGAGCTCATATATGAGGGTAACACTCATAAATATGATACATTTCGGAGTCTTAAAAGACTCATAATGTTTGCTGGGTATAATTTGGTAGAATTTTGAGAGAAAATTTAGGACAAAATTTTGTGTTAATTAAGTAATTAGTTTAGAACAAAAATTAATTTAGTACAATAATAGATACAAAATATAGTATAACGGCAGGTAAAAAATTTAGTACAAATTTTATTAAAAAATATTATGCAAAAAAAAAAATCTAAATTAGGTACACAATTGCCTATAAAATTGAGTTCTAAATTTTTTAACAAATATTAATTTAAAATAAAGTACAAAATTTAGTTTACAATTTAATAAAATAAATTTAGTATAAAGTAATACAATTAAGTACTAAATTTAATACTATTTTAAAAATGTACTGAATAAATACATTTTGTATTAAGTTATGTACTAAATTAAATACTAAATGTTAAACTTTATTTTGAAATAAATTTTGTAGTAAATTTGGAACCAATTTTGCACTAAATTCCGTTATAAATTTTGTATTATATTTTTTAATAAATGATTTACAAAAATTTTGTACTCAATTATTTACTAATAGCATTGTATACTTAATGTTTTACATAATTTTGTATTTAAATTTTAGTACAAACATTTTTTTAATGTCATTTTTAGTACTATTTTATAATACTAATTTTAATACTGAAAAATGTACTAAAAATTCATTCAATTTGTGCTTAAATTTGTATTGAAATTGGTACTAAATTTTCTACTAAATCTTGTACTAAATTAAGTACTAAATTTTGCACAAACTTTAAACATTTAAATTTAAACATTTTTAGTACTACTTTTAAGTACTGATTTTATTATTGAAATATATATTAAAATTTAATTTAATTTTTTTTTTAACCAAATTTTCTGAACGAAGTAGCATATATTGCTGTCAATTTTTCGGCATGGTAAAAATCCATTTTTGGAAATCCCCATTTTCAAAATCCATCTGTACAAATTCAACCCGAAAACACAAATCCATCTGTAAAAAACTCAACGCTGCGATGAATTTATTAATCTCAACTATGGGTTCAAGAAAAATTATATTTAATTTTATAGATTCATTTATAGTACCAAATAATTCAAAGCATTTATTTTTTTTTTATTAAAACGAAAAAAAAAATTGTGAATTTTATACGAAAAAATCTTCTAGTAGAATTCAGTTGGATTTTTTAAGGGAGGTTTTTATTTAAGTGGATATATAGAATTCGAATTCAAAAGGTAAATTTTGTGTCATAAGGATTTTGGTCGTGTCGACTTTGTGGTGCTACTATTATTGGGAACATGATAATGATTAAAATTCCTCATTTAAAAATATTTTAAAAAATATAAAAGGTTTGTTTTCATCTTAAGTGACATTTTATAATAAAAACAGGTTTGAAGCATAATTAAAAATATAAATAAAATTTTAAAATACCTGAAGTATCCACATTTTGAAAACCTGAAAATAGAAAAAACTCAACATTAATAAATTGGTACTACTTATGAAGAAGAAAAAACTCTTAAGAACTACATATTTGAATACTAAAATATAAAAACTTCATCCCTTCGAATTTAGCATTTTGCAAATTGCAAAATTTTTCATTTTCAATTTAGAGCCAATTTCGCATTCAATATCATCATCAATTTACGCTTATTTCAAAACTCGTCTAAATTTTTTTGTCCATTTCGTTTCTATTTTTGCAGCCCTACTTGATGAACGATCATTTGGTGAATTTACTGTTGCAGCTGCCGCCGCCTCCACAAGTCAGCAACTGCGTGATGACAGCAATTTTGTGTTAGTCAACAACATCAACAACCAACACAGTGATGGTGGCAGTAGCAGTAGCAGCATCACTGGCAGTAGCGACAGCAACAACAACAAACGCATAAATATGCGAGCTAACAACTACAACAACAATAACTTGGACTACAATTCAGTGGACGGCAATGCGGACTCAGCAGCAGTTGCTGCTACGACGCCACATCCGCCACCCTTTTTCGACTATGGCATGCCACGTAATATAACGGCGCGTTCTGGACAGACGGCGGCGTTAAATTGCCGCGTCGAAAATCTCGGCGACAAATCGGTGAGTTAAAGTTGTTGTTACCATGGTGGGGGGGGGTACACAAATATTGCTGTTGGATATTGTTGACTTTTGAAGGCAAAAGTTTGCATTTGTAGTGTGTTTTATTACATTTTATTTTAATTTATTTTTTGTCTGTTTCTTTTGTTTTTACCATTATTTATATTGCAGTTGGCATGTTTGTGAAATTTTATTATTGCTTTATAAGTTTCAGTTTTGCTCATCAAAAGCATGTCGCATTTTATAAAAAAAAATCAGAAATTGTTACGTTTTTTTAATTTGCCTTAGTCTTAGATATAGGATAGTGGTTTAACACAAATTCGAAAAATCTACAAAACAAACAAATTATTCTTTTTGAAATCATATTGGTTTTAGTGTAATAAACAAGATAAGATGGGTCTACAAAGGGACTCTGCAAGATATCCATTAATATGCTCTTTAAGGGCTTTACAAGAAGCTCTACAAGAGACTCTAAAAAGTTCAGCAATACACTCTACTGGAGTTTCTACAAGAAGCTTTGCAATGTGACTCAAGAGCTCTACAAGAACCCTACAAGGGCTCTACAATACATAGGTGGTATATACCAGATAAGATGGGTCTACGAAGAGATCTGCAAGATACTCAACAATATGCTCTTAAAAGGCTTTACAAGAAGGTCTACAAGAGACTCTAAAAAAGTTCTGCAAGATACTCTACTAGAGTTTCTACAAGATGCTTTGAAATGAGACTCAAGTGCTCTACAAGGGTTCTACAATATTTCCAACAGAATATACGAGATGTTTTACAAATAAATGTATGTATGATCTACAAAAGCCTTTATATAAAGCTCTACAGAAACAATATAAGTGGCTCCACAAAAGATTTTAGAAATAGCTATATAAGAGAGTCAACAATCTCTACAAGAAACTCCACAAGAGACTACAATAAACCGAAACATAATATTAGATGTTCTACCAGGAGCTCTGCAAGAAACTCTACAAGAAGCTCTACAAGAAGCACTACAAGAGACTCTAAAAGTAGCTCTACCGGAGACACTATTCAATTTTACAAGAGATTACACAAGGGACTACAATAAACCGATACCGTAAGATTAGATATACAAGCTCTTCAAGATATTTAGTAATATGCTCTTTAAGGGCTCTACAAGAAGCTGTATAAGAACATTTATGAGAATGTTTACAAGAGACTCTGAAATATGCTCTATAATAGTCTATTGTTAGGCTCTACGTAAAACTCTACAAACGGCTTTATAAGTGACTCCACAAGAGACTCTAGACGAAGTTATGCAAGAGACAACATGCTTTTTAAGGGCTCTACAAGTAACTGTTATATGATTTTATAAAAAAAAATATTATTTTCCAAATACTGGCTCTGCAAAAAAATCTACAAGTAAACAACAGACTCAATAAAAAGTTCTACAAGAGACTCTAGAATAAGCTCTACAAGAGTATCCCCAGGATGCTACATAAGTGGCTCTCCAATTATCATTACTAGAAATCCCGTCAGTGATTTGCACTCCTTAATACATAAGGCAAGTAGAAATGCGACCGATATCTTATTTAACGTCAGTGTCATGAGCCTGGAGAATCTAAATTTGATCTCGTTCTGGCATTTACTTTAAATTAATACAAAGTAATTGCAAAAAAAAATCATTACTTTACTACTTATGCAACGACAAAAGCGCTCATTTACAACAGTGCCAAAGGAAAAAACCATTCGCATTAAAGCTGCTGCCATGCATAAAGCAAAGTGGCAACGACTTTTGCTGCTGTTGAATGTCGCTGCCAAAGGCGATTTGTTGCTGCGGTGGCTGCGACTGTTGTTGAGAAGTCTATGGCGCGTGACGAGAGTTCGCTGGACTACTCGACGCAGCTAATATTAAGATTAAAAAAATACATAGCAAAAATGTTAAATAATAAGACTTAAAAATTGTTCAAATATAATGAAAAATTAAATAAAAAAATATAAAAAATTAAAAAAAAATAATCATTAAAAATAAATAAATAAATAAATAAATAAAAAAAAAAAAATAAACAAAGAATTAAACAGTATTAATTTAAATAAAACTAAATATTATCACATAAAATTATCCCAAATCAAAACAAATTTAATTGTAAATAAAATCGGATGAAATATATTCGAATGAAATCATAAAATCAAATAAAATTCAAATAAAATAAAATCTAACAAAATTAAAAAATCAAAGAAAATCAAAGAAAATCAAAGAAAATCATAGAAAATCAAAGAAAATCAAAGAAAATCAAAGAAAATCAAAGACAATCAAAGAAAAATAAATTAAGTCAAATTAAATCAAATTAAATCAAATAAGATCAATAAAATGAAATCTAATAGGATAAAATAAAATCAAATAAATCAAAATAAAAACGAGTTGGGAAAGTTAGGTCACATGGGTAAGTTCGGTCACATGGGGCGGATTTTTATAGTCGGTCGGGCCCGACTAGGGAATACCCTACACCTTTGGTGGGGATATTAATGTGGGATATTTAATTGCATACCTTAATTTTAAAGTTTTTAATTATGCTGAACCTCCCCACCCTCAGAATATTATTCATATATCAGAAATTTACGTCTTATATACCAATACATTAAAAAATGTATATAAAAGTATAAAAAATCTAAAAAAAAAAATTTCAAAAATATAATTGGGCTGACCACGCCTATATTTAAAATTTTGAAAGGCTAATATTTTCATAGATTTGATTTTAATAATTTACGGATCAAATTTCCATGTTGAAAACCCGAGAAATAATGAAAAAAAAAGTGGGCGTATCACGCCTATTTTTGGACCACATATTCTTAGGTGAATTCTAACAATATGTTTTAAATTTTATAACTATACCTTGAATACTTTTCGAGTTATTAGTTCCGAAAGAGTTATATAAAAGTGACTTGTAAGGGAGGTGGGCGTGTCCGTTGACCGATTTGGCTCATTTTCAAACTCAGTTCCTACTTTTGGCTAAAATATATAGAGACGAAATTTCAAGCATTATAAATAATTTTAACATTAATAATGCTTTTAAATGTTGTTATTTGGTTTTTTCTAAACTTATTTGGTTTTTTCTAAACTTAAAAAATACTAAGAAAATAAATAAAAACTTAATGACTTCGGTTTCTTTTGATAAAATAGTCGATTTACATTAGACTCATACATTTGAAAACATTTGCTCTAGTTGAAGGTTTCACTATAGATTTCCAGACGAGGTTTTTTGTATGGCTTGGTATTTTTCTTTAAAAAAATTTTTATACAGTGGTTGTTGTAATGATTCTGCTTGTTTGTTGTTGCTCATTTTGCCTGTGGTGTATTGACTTTTTAAGTATCTGTTTCTGCTGCTATTCAGCCAGCATTTTGCTTAAGCACTTGCATCATATTTCGGTTTTTTGTTTTTTTTTTTTTTTTGGTCTGGGTCCTGGGAGCTGTATGTTTTTTGTTTCATTGTCATATTGAATTTCATTTTCTTTTTTTGTACTTTTCTCTTTTCATTTTCTTTATTTTTCATAACCGTTTTTTCCTCTTTTCCAGCTTTTTCTATTTTCGACATCTATTCGTCTTGCTTTTTTGCATAATTCGAACCATTTCATTTATTATCGTCCTTCTCACTACGTTTTACCTATTTTCCTTTCGTACCGTTCTTTATTAATTGTGTCCTTTTATTCTTCTTTTCTATATCTTTACTTCTTTCTTAAATTTATTTTTTCCGTTCTTCCGATCTTTTTCTCATTCTTCTTCCTCTTTTCCTCTTTTTCTCTTTTTCCCATTTCATTCCCATTTTTAACTCCTCCATTATTTGCTTCGTTCTTTTGCGTCCTGCCTTCACTCGCATATTTATTTTTATTTGCCGTGCCAGCAGCACCAAGGACTACTTCAACATCAACTACTGCCGCGTGTCCTGCCGTTACGTTGGGCTGATTTTCACTGCGTGAATGTGTGAACTTGAGCACCATCCAATTTTTATTTTCGCACCCACACGACTTAGAGATTTTTATCCGATGGCAGTTGTGCTGATTGTTTTTTCTTTTCCCCTTTTCTGTTCTGGAACTTTTTTCTTAGCTGCTGTTTTCGCGTTTATCCTTGCAGTCAGCCTTGTTGTTTTTGTAATTGTTTTTGAGTTTGCTTAGTTTTTTTCTGTTTTTTTTTGTTATATTTTCATTTGAATTTACATTTGCTTCGCTCTGCTCGTTGTGTTTTGTGTGCTAACTGACGTTGCGCCTCAGTGATTTGCACCATCCTGCCGATTTGAGATCCTTAACAGTTTGTTTTACAAATGTTACTGCTCCGCTGTGCTTTTTACCATTTTTATATCAATTTTGACTTTGGTTACAAATTTTATTTCACAGTTTTGCACAAGGTTTGTTTTTTATATTGTGGTTTATTTGCTTTTTTTTCTTGTATCACATATTTGCACACAAATACTATATATGCGATTGTCATGCTTATTTGCCTTTGTTTTGTTTTAAGGTCTCCTGGATAAGAAAACGCGATTTGCATATTTTGACTGCGGGCATATTAACCTACACATCGGATGAGCGATTCAAGGTGAGTACTTTAAGAAATTGTCTATCTACTAATTTTGGTTTTTCTCCGAATATTTGTCTGAATTAAAGCATTTTTCGGTTGTACCGAATATTAACAGAAAGTTTACATTATTTACATTATTACTACTCACGCAACATTGTTAAATTAGATCAATATCATAAAAGATATTTCATATTTATTAAATATACAAATTTATCATTAAAAATACAAACAACAATTTTTTATTATAAATTAAAACAATTATTCGCGTACAAGTTTTCATTACAAAAACATATTTCCATTACAAATTTTTCATTAAAACTAAAAAAAGTTCATTAAAGTTACAAATTTTCGTTGAAAGTAGAAATTTTCATTAAAAATATAAATTTTTAATAAGGGTATCAAATTTTCATTAAAAATATTAATATACTTTAAAAATACAAACTATCCATTAAAATTACAATTTTTTGTTAAAAATACAAATATTATTTAAAAATACAATTTTTCATTAAAACTATAAAAGTTCATTAAATTTATAAAATTTCGTTTAAACTACAAATTTTCATTACAAATACAAACTTCCGTTACAAAATTTTCATTAAAACTAAAAAAAACTTTATTAAATTAACAAATTTTCGTTGAAAGTACAAATTTTCATTAAAAACATAAATTTTTAATTAGAAATACAAATTTTCATTAAACATTTTAAAATACACTAAAAATACAAACTATCCATAAAAATGACAATTTTTTGTTAAAAATACAAATTTTCTTTAAAAATTCAAATTTTCTTTAAAAATACAATTTTTTATTACTACTTAAAAAATTTTATTAAATTTATAAAATTTCGTTGAAACTACAAATTTTCATTACAAATACAAATTTTTCATTAGAACTAAAAAAACCTTATTAAATTTACAAATTTTCATTAAAAATATAAATTTTTAATTATGATTACAAATTTTCATTAAAAATATTAATATACATTAAAAATACAAACTATCCATTAAAATAACAATTTTTTGTTAAAAATACAAATTTTCCTTAAAAATAGAATTTTTTATTAAAACTAAAAAAGTTTATTAAATTTATAAAATTTCGTTGAAACTACAAATTTTCATTACAAATATAAATTTCTATTACAAAATATTTATTAAACCTAAAAAACTTTATTAAATTTACAAATTTTCGTTGAGAGTACAAATTTTCATTAAAAATATAAATTTTCTAATAATTCAAACTATCCATAAAAATGACAATTTTTTGTTAAAAATACAATTTTTTGTTAAAAATACAAATTTTCATTAAAAATAAAAATTTTCATTAAAACTAAAAAAGTTTATTAAATTTATAAAATTTGGTTTAAACTACAAATTTTTATTACAAATTTTCAATTAGAATTAAAAATGTTCATTAAAAATATTAATATTCATTAAGAATACAATTTTTTATTAAAAATACAAATTAACACTGAAAATACAAATTTTTGTAAAAAATTATAAATGTTCATTAGAAATACAATTTTTTTTCATTACAAATACAAAACCATTACTTACAAATTCCATTACAAAATATTCATTAACAATAAAAAAAAACTTCATTAAATTTACAAATTTTTGTTGAAAGTACAAATTAACACTAAAAATACAAATTTTTATTAAAAATTATAAATATTCATTAAAAATACAATTTTTTTCATTACAAATACAAATCCATTACTTACAAATTTCATTACAAAATATTCATTAATAAGAAAAAAACTTCATTAAATTTACAAATTTTTGTTGAAAGTACAAATTTTCATTAAAAATACAAATTAACACTGAAAATACAAATTTTCGTTAAAAATTATAAATGTTCATTAGAAATACAATTTTTTTCATTACAAATCCAAATCCATTACTTACAAATTCCATTACAAAATATTCATTAATAATAAAAAAAAATCATTAAATTTACAAATTTTTGTTGAAAGTACAAATTTTCATTAAAAATACAAATTAACACTAAAAATACAAATTTTTATTAAAAATTATAAATATTCATTAAAAATACAATTTTTTTCATTACAACTACAAATTTTCCATTAAAAATATAAATATTCATTAAAACTAAAAATTTTCAATAAAACTTCAAATCTTCATTAAAAAATACAAATTTTCAATATAAATTAAAATTACAAATTGTCATTATAAATACAAAATGTTCATTAAAAATACAAAACAAAAATAAAGTTTTAATTTAAACTACAAATTTAAAAAAAAAACTACAAATATTCATAAAAAATACAAAAAGTTCATTAAAAATTAAAATTTTTACATTAGAATTACAAATATTTGTTAAAAGTACAAATTTTCAATTAAGAATACAAAAAATACATTAAAAATAAAAATTTCAATTCATATACAGATTTTTATTAAAAATACAAAATTGTTTTACTAATTTTAATTTAAAAATTATTAATTTTCATCAAACACAAATATTCATTAAAACAATTTTTTTTCTTCTAAAATTTCAACTTTTAATATTTTATTAAATATTAAAATTAACATAAAAAAATAAACATTTTCACTAAAAAGACAAAATATTTTAAAAAATAGACATTTAAATTAAATTGAAGATTTCCATAAAATACTAACTAATTAAAATTACAAAAAGTTATTTAAAAATGTTCACATTAATTTATAAAAAATATATTTATTAAAAATATAACTGTAGATTTGAAAAGTTTTCCAATAATTCAAATTTTAAATTTTGAAGGAATATAGGCTTCTGTTCTGGAACTGTTTTAGAACTTATCATTCTTATCAATTTAAGCCATATTTATTTTAGTATGTAAAGTACAACACACTAACTGAAATAAAACGCTCAAAAGAAATTTACATACAAATTCAATTATAAATATTATTTCTAATCGTACATATGCTAATTTTATGCACCTCTTAAGCCGCTTAGCCGCTGCATAAACTGGAGATTAAATGTTGTAAAAATTCTCTCATAAAATTCAACACCTAATATTTAAGCTGACATTCTTAGAAATGTGAAAAATGTCTAAATCTGTTTTATATTATAATATTTGTTCTTTTACTTGTCTACTTCTATTACTTCATCGTGTTCTTTATCACTTACACATGGCACATGCTACGCTAACACCATTGACAACTCGGCGTGCGGCCGCCATGCCACCTCCACATGCAGGTTATACGCACCGATGATTCCAAGGACTGGTCGTTGCATGTTAAGTACGCGCAGCCACGTGACAGTGGCATCTACGAGTGTCAGGTGAATACGGAGCCGAAAATTTCGATGGCATTTCGGATGAATGTCATAGGTGAGTAAATGAAATTGTTATGCACAGTAAGAAATTCTATTCATATTCACTATGTTTAATTTATTTAAAATTGAAAACTCATAGATTTTGAATATTAATTAAAATTTCAAAAAAATTACGAAATTCGAAAATCGTGACATGCCAAAAACACGAATCTTTTCGTTTTTTTACCAGAACTTTTTATTGATACAAAATAAAATAGTACTGTTGAGCAATTAATTGTTTGTTTTGAAAGCACCTATCAATTGACATCATTATTTCAAAAAATAATTTTTCGAATTTTTGAAAAAAAAAAAGGTTACATAATGTTTTTAAATAATGATGGCAATCGATAGTTGCTTTGAAAGCAATCAATTTATGACTTTAAACTACTACTTTATTTTTTACAAATAAAAAGTTCTGGTAAAAAAACGAAAAAATTCGCTATTTTGGCATTACAAGATTTACAATTTTTTAAACGCGACCTTTTGGTTTTGTCTTTTGTGGCTAGAAATATACAAGAAAAGCACACACGATTTTGGCACAAAAGACTTGAGGAAAAACTACATTAAAAAATATGTCAAAAAAAGCAAATGTCAAAAATTACGCATTCGTCCCTTTGGAATGATAATGACGTATTGTTCGTAATCAAATCGACCAAATGTTGTTAAATTTTACAGACAGAAAGACAATTTGTAATCGTTAATATGATATTTTTAATGTTTGTGATATATTGACAATGAACAAACTTACAGCTAAGATAAACTAAGTTTAATTTTAAGAACGAATTAGAACGGATTAGACATAGAGTATACGACAAACAAAATAAGTCTGTTTTTAAATTTGCATATATGAATTCACAGGAAGAGTAAGAACCAACTATGACGGAACGCTCAAAAAAAGAGCAGAAGTTAAAAAATATTTCAACACTGTCATAAATACAAATGATGCAAACCAATGGGAAGAATATAAAAAACTTCTCAGATATATTAAAAAAGACAAACAAAATAAGTCTGTTTTTAAATTTGCATATATGAATTCACAGGAAGAGTAAGAACCAACTATGACGGAACGCTCAAAAAAAGAGCAGAAGTTAAAAGATATCTCTACACTGTCAGAAATACAAATGATGCAAACCAATGGAAAGAATATAAAAAACGTCTCAGATATATTAAAAAAGAACTACGGTGTTCAAAGCGTTGTGTTAAAAGGTGATTTGATTTTCGCCGATAGAAAAGATTTGTTTGAACATGTTTCAATGTAATTATAATGTAATTCAAAATCACCATTTAAATAGGAGAAGTAAAATCTAATTACATTATAATTGAATTGTATAATTATTTTGTTTAGATTGAAATATTAATAAACTATATTTAAACAAAAATTGCTTCACCCAGAAAAAAAATCCCTCAAATCCCATTAAAATTGGTCAATAGGACAATTATTGATTTAATAGTATACAAAAAAAAATCTTTTCATATAAACTCAATGGCAATGTCATGGTATTTTCTAGTATTTAATGGAATTTTCCGATTAAAATAATAATTTATCCTATTGACTATTTTTAACAGTAAAAAAAATATTATTTTTATACTAATTTTTTCTGGGTGTTTAAACGATGATTTACATGAGTTTACTATAAAAATGTTTCTGATATTTTCGATATTTAACATACCAACGACAATAAAAGTTTCCTTGAATTATATGTATTTGGTTATTCGTGATTGTTACTGGGTGACAATAAATTTAAAAATAATATCATTACTTTGATTATATGTATGTTTGGCATAACGATATCACAATTAAATAAGAACGCTGCCTACTTTTAGCACTCAGTAACACTCACATTAATACTTTTCATATAGTAATAAAGTTATTTTTGGTGCAAGAATTTGTTTAAGTACTGCCAATTACTGTTAATACCAGATATTGGCGGTTTGTGAAATATCCAATTCATTCATAATTCACTGAACACAAAATAGTAACAACGATGGAAATAAAATTATTAAGTATAAGTAAAAGATGTGTAATAAAAAAAATAAAAAAAAGTGTATAATTATATAATATAATATAAATAAAAAAAATAATTTAAACAAGGGAAAACATGAATATTGTGAAGAGAAGATATTAGCACTAAATTTACTATTTTTACATTAAAATTAAATGGAAACATAAATATGTTTACATGTATAAATAAAATGTTTTTCACATTCAAACATATATATATTTTCAAGAACGCCGAAAATTATTCATTCTGAATATAAATATGTTTGAACGAAAACAAAAATATGTTTCGCTGTTATTATAATAATGTTTGGTAATGAAATAATATTTTTGTTTGCATAAACATCCAAAGATATATGGGATATTCCATTTTAAATCAACGAACGGATTTCCCCTACCCACTCAGAAATAATTCAAATTTGGTACAAATGCTGCACAATATTAAACTAAGACAATTTATAATGTTTGGACCTGTAGCTAATCTGGTTCCCGAAATATAACGGGTTAAAAAGAGAAAAAACGAGTTGGGAAAGTTAGGTCACATGGGTAATTTCGGTCACATGGGGCGGATTTTTATAGTCGGTCGGGCCCGACTATGGAATACCCTACACCTTTGGTGGGGATATTAATGTGGGATATTTATTTGCATATCTTAATTTTAAAGTTTTTAATTATGCTGAACCTCCCCACCCTCACAATATTATTCATATATCACAAATTTAAGTCTTATATCCCCATAAATTAAAAAATTTATATAAAAATATAAAAAACTAAAAAAAAAAATTTAAAATATAATTGGGCGGACCACGCCTACATTTAAAATTTTGAAAGGCTAATATTTTATAGTTTTGATTTTAATAATTTACGGATCAAATTTCCACTATGAAAACCCGGGAAATAATGAAAAAAAAAGTGGGCGGATCACGCCCATTTTTGGACGACATATTTATAGGTAAATTCTAACAATATGTTTTAAATTTTATAACTATACCTTGAATACTTTTCGAGTTATTAGTTCCGAAAAAGTTATATAAAAGTGACTTGTATGGGAGGTGGGTGTGTGCGTTGACCGATTTGGCTCATTTTCAAACTCAGTGCCTACTTTTGGCTAAAATATATTGAGACGAAATTTCATCGCATTCTGATCAGTATTTCTCAAGTTATTCTGTATTCGGACAACAAGACGGACAGACAGACAGACAGACAGACAGACAGACAGACAGACAGACAGACGGACGGACGGACATGGCTAAACAGACTCGGGTAGTGATGCTGATCAAGAATATATATACTTTTCCATACCGGACACGCCTCCTAAGGGGCGTTACAATATATGCACAAAGTTAATATACCCTGTACCTCATAGGTATAGGGTATAAAAATAGGTGAAAACTCACAAAGGTGGGTTAACTTAATTGTATTTATCTTAAAAACTAGTACATGTACAAGGTCAATTCAGGCATCACTTGAAAGGTATAAATTTGGTCTTTAACGTGGCATAAAATTTTATTTATGTATCCAATGGTTAAATGTCATTATCACATGATCTAAATTTTGGAATGAAATTTCTCAAAAACCCATATTTTTAAAAGTTTCAAAAAAATATATGTTAAGTGTATTCGTATTGGTTCCTGAGTTATAAATAAAAATATGTAATCAAGTTAACTTAAATGCGTTTATTTAAACAAGTAGTTTACATACATTAGTATCGGTATTGTTTGAAACGTATTAAGATGCCCTTTAATACGATATGTGAATACATCTTTGTTTCCAAAAGTCAAAGGCCAGTATCACATGATATAGAATTTGGGAAGCTATAACTCAAAAACCCATATTTTTTAAATAATAAAAATAAATTTATATTTTTGAAGATTTTCTTCTTGACATGTCTGCCAAATTTCATTGGTGTACTCCTTTCGGTTTATGAGTTATTAACAAAAATGTGAAATTAAATCGAAATTAAATCGAAATTAAATCGATAAAATCTTGTTTCATTTTTTTTTGTATTTTCAAAAACAAAATTCAAATAACATTGAAAACTTTGACTTGATTTCACATTTTTATTTTTAACTCAGAAACCTATACGAATACACCTATGAAATTTAACACAAATTTTAAGAAGAAAATCAGTATTAACACATATTTTTTATAAATTTTTGAAAATATGGGTTTTTGAGAAAAATCATTCCAAAATGTAAATCAAGTATTAGTGACCTTTAGCCTTTGGATACAAAAATAAAATTATATGCCATATTAAAGACCATCTTTATACCTTATAAATGATACCTCAATTGACTTTGTACGTTAACAAGTTTTTCAGATAAATGTAATTAGGATAACCCACCTTTGTGAGTTTTTACATATTTTTTTTCCATTTTTAAGTCGCCATATTTCGGGAACCATAGAAGGTAGAGGTTTAAAATTTTGCATATTTCTTAGTTTAGTAAATTTTACAAAATTTTATCAATTTCAATGAGAATGATGCTTAAATTAATTATTTTTTAGTTGATTTAAAATAGAATATCCCATATGTAATGCCTACAAAATTATGTTTGGGAGAGCCCTTTTTTTTGCAGCGTGTACGAATGTATACAAAATACAACTCATGGTGAAAATATTATAATTATGCATAATATATGCATTATTAATATTTTTAAAATTTTAAATATATTAACAATAAAATCAAGAACTTCTATTAGGTGTTTCTCCAAGTGTAACTAGAGTGCATAACATTTTGAGAACCACGACATTTTGACAATGCGCCGAAACGAAGGCAGCCGAGTGTGTAGCCGCCATGTTTGTGTCATAGTTATAGTCGTTGCCATTGTCGTTCTCGTTGTCCTTGTCTTTGTCTTTTCGGGTGACTGTATGTGTGTGTGTGCATTTGTTTTTGTGTGTTGCACAAATTGGTTGCAGGCGCAAATGAAGTTGGCTCGCGCGTTTTGCAGCAGGTGTAGCTGCCGCCGTTACGGATGCAGGCACTTGAACAGTTTCTAGTTATGTTGCTGCTGGCTGGCTCATTTTAAGCACTTGTTAAATTGAAAATTCAGCAGCCATCGACGTGTTTTCATTTGCATGGCACAGCAGAGCACAGCACAGTACGAACAGAACTCAGAGCCACGTTTGTCGAAGTATTTACGGCGCAGCCAACATTTATGCAATTGATTACATGCAGGTGCCTGATGCACCTGCTACGGGTGTGCGGGTTATCTTGATGTTCGGTGGCCACACAATTTGGCCACAAAGTTAACTGATGATGCGCACAAACTTTTGGCAGCAAGTTTTCGATTTTGGCCAAAAGTTCACTTTAGCCAAAATTGCTATATATTCTACAAAGGCGCTCTTTAGCTTGGTATGAGGTAAAAAATGCGAGAGAAAGTTTTCTTAGATGAAAATTTGTGGTAAAAGCTGTAATGATTTCTAAGAAAGTTTTTGAATTTGCGTTATTGGGATTATGATTAAAATGCGTTTTCGTTTGTGCAGTTTTCACGAGCTGTGGGTCAGGATTAAGCTATATTTAAATATTTGCTCAAATGCTTTTGGTATATATGGAAAATACACAGTTTTTAATAAACTCATAACTATTTTATTGAAATTTAGCTTACAAAATATGTGAAAACGTTTCCGGTATTATTTGTATACCCTACACCTGAGATACAGGATTTATTAAAGGGTTTTTCAACAGGGACGCTACAAAAGTAGAGCGACAGGGACAGCAAACGACACCATATTTCTTGCCGCTTTTTTGACATTTCTCTTCAGTCAGGTTTGCAATTTCGTGATAGAAAGATATACGAATTCTGATTTCGGAAGTAAATTTTAATAATTTCGACTCGTTGTTGGCTCGTATATCTTTCCATCATGAAATGGCAAACTTTACTGAAGAAAAATGTCAAAACAGCGGCAAGAAATATGGCGTCGTTTTCTGTCCCTATCGCACTACTTTTGTAGCGTCCCTGTTGAAAAACCTTTGAAAAAAACTTTTGTAGCGCTCTTATTGAAAAACCCTTTAAATTTGTGCATATATTTTGCAACGCCCCTTAGGAGGCGTGTTCGGAATGAAAAGTATATATTCTTGATCAGCATCAATTCGAGTCAGTTTAGCCATAAAGTTGAAAGTGGTTGAGCGTAATTGAAAATCATTGAATGTCGCTGAAACTCATTGAATTGAATTGAAAGATACATAAAATGTTTAATAGGATTTTAATTTCATACTACATAGTCTTGAGTGAATGCTTAAATTTCATATATTTATTTTTCTTATTTAAAAGTTGTATATAGCTATAATTGAAAGTGATTGAATAAAATTGAAAGTGAATGAACATTTTGGAAAATTATTAAAAACATTTTAAAAAATTTCTGCATATTTGTAGATGATTACTTGTGTTTTAAACGGAGTGATTGAATATGAAAGAAAGCGAATAAAGTTTTGAAAATATGTTGAAAGTATTTTGAAGAGTTATTTAATATTTTAAACTGTAGTTGAAAGTGATTGAATGTGATTTAAACTGAATAAAAGTGATTCAAAATTATGGAAAAATGTTAAATGGTGGTGTTTTTTAATTTATTTAGCTATTGAAAGTGATTGAAACTGATTGAATGTGATTGAAACTAATTTCAACTGGTTGAAACTTATGGAAAGTGATTGAAACGAATTCCAACTGGTTGAAACTTATTGAAAGTGATTGAAATGAATTCTAACTGGTTGAAACTTATAAAAGTGATTGAAATGAATTCCAACTGGTAAAAACTTATTGAAAATGATTGAAACGAATTCCAACTGGTTGAAACTGATTGAAAGTGGTTGAAACTGATTGAAAGTGATTGAAACGAATTCCAACTGGTTGAAACTTATTGAAAGTGATTGAAACGAATTCCAACTGGTCGAAACTTATTGAAAGTGATTGAAACTAATTGAAACTGATTGAAAGTGGTTGAAACTTATTGAAAGTGATTGAAAGGAATTCCAACTGGTTGAAACTTATAGAAAGTGATTAAAACGAATTCCAACCGGTTGAAACTTATTGAAAGTGATTGAAACTGATTGAAAATAAACGAAAAAGTGATTGAAACGAATTCCAACTGGTTGAAACTTATTGAAAGTGATTGAAATGAATTCTAACTGGTTGAAACTTATTGAAAGTGATTGAAACTAATTTCAACTGGTTGAAACTTATAAAAGTGATTGAAATGAATTCCAACTGGTTGAAACATATTGAAAGTGATTGAAACGAATTCCAATTGGTTGAAACTTATTGAAAGTGATTGAAACTAATTGAAACTGATTGAAAGTGGTTGAAACTTATTAAAAGTGATTGAAACGAATTCCAACTGGTTGAAACTTATTGAAAGTGATTGAAACGAATTCCAACTGGTTGAAACTTATTGAAAGTGATTGAAACTAATTGAAACTGATTGAAAGTGGTTGAAACTTATTGAAAGTGATTGAAAGGCATTCCAACTGTTTGAAACTTATTGAAAGTGATTGAAATTGATTGAAAGTAAAAGAAATATTTTTTTTATGAAGTTTTCAAGCAACACTTCGTATTATTATATTAAAAATATAAAATAAAAAAAAGTTATCTTTTGAAAATGCAAAAATTTGCAATTAGTTTATTAAAAATCTGTTAATTTTAGAAAAAAGTAAATTTTTATTAGTTTGCTGTCAACAACAGTGGACAGTGGCTGAAACAGAAACAACCAACAACACTTAAATATAAACAGCAAAAATTGGTATAACAAATGCATTAAAAACAAAAACAAAATATAGCAAAAGAATCTAACTGAGAACAACTACCGCATTTAAAATAGCTAACATTTTGTGTAATACCACCTACCACAATATTACTGAACAAAATCTCAGCAGCACCAGCACCACCTCCTCACTGGGTGACAACCAAGTCAAACTGCTGACACCGCAGGGTATCTGTTGCAGTTGCAGCAACTTGAAAATGAAAATTTCTACTCGTCGTAAACTTAAGAAGAAGCTGCATAAAAAGACATTACGAAATAACCAACAAATAAAATTATCACGAAATGAAATAAACACTAAATTAAATAAAATCGCCATTTTAAATAATATCCAAATGAAATAAGACCTAAAAAACAATATTTAACATCTAAAAATAATGCAATTTTCGGATTCTTCTGTTTTTGGGATGGGATATGTTAAGTTTTGGCTATTGTATATGAATTACATAGGCAATAATGAAAGTAAGCCCGAAGGTTTTATTTCAATTCACATTTAATGTAGGTGATTCGTAATTTAATTTAAAGCTTATTTTATATTCAAAACTTGAGAACGATTTAATTTCATTGTTAAAGTGGTTATAAACTACCCACACAATAATTCCCATTAAAAACTGAACCACGAATCATTTATGCTATTTTTATTAACAGAAAATTATTCTCACATTTATATTAATATTCCAAAACAAAATACGCAATTGCTTATAAAGGGTTTTTCAACAGGGACGCTACAAAAGTAGAGCGACAGGGACAGCAAACGACGCCATATTTCTTGCCACTCTTTTGACATTTCTCTTCAGTAAGGTTTGCCATTTCATGGTGGAAAGAGCCAACAACGAATCAAAATTAAAAAAATTCTCTACCGAAATTCGAATTCGTATATCTTTCCATCATGAAATGGCGAACCATACTGAAGAGAAATGTCAAAAGAGCGGCAAGAAATATGGCGTCGATTGCTGTCCCTGTCTCTCTACTTATGTAGCGTCCCTGTTGAAAAACCCTTTATAAGCAATTGCGTTCGCTATTATGATTATTTGTACGTCAATGCAGCAAATAATTTAGTAGGCGCAGTATTAGCAATTGCGGAAACAACGCCGACGTTCTACACGTGCTGCATTGACATTCAAATATTCAATTTAGCAAACGGAATTGCTGATTTAACAAAGAATAGCAAATGTTTTCATAGTGAATTTCATTGCTGGATTGATTAATGAATGCAATTAATATCGATTGCTATATTTAGTTAAATTATTTTTGTCTGTATTCTTAATTAGTCATATGGGCGAAAAAATGAAACGTTATCAGTGCCTGATCAAATATAGTTTGAATGTCTAATTACAACATGACAACTCTACAGCATCAAATAGATTCAATCAATATCTACCGCTTTAAAAATTGGCTTAGAATCGTCTTGAATCGGCGACTTCATCCAGCTATATCATTAAATTATTTGGATCTACATAAAGGCCTATTTTGACTAATGTCTGTGTTGGCTAATATAATAAATGAATCATTTCAATCAGTAGTGGTTTTCGATTGAGTGGTTTTCGATATCCATTTTTTATATTTTCAAATAACATACTCTGAAAACCACAAATATACTTTCTATATTATAATTCGAAAAAAATGTACAAAAACCAATAAAATATAAAAAAGTTCAAAAATCCAAAATTTTTTTTTAGTGGATAAAATTCAAAAATCCGTATGGATTTTTTCATAGAGATGAGATTAACCGGATATAGTAAACCGATCCTATTTATGACTCTTTTATATGAAACCAACCGGCAACTTTAACATGGCGTTGTCCTAGGGAGGAGTCAATTATTTTAGTGGATAAATGAAAACAATTGATATTTAGACCTATCACAGCACTGGTCTTCAAAACCTTTTATGTGGCCCGTATCAATTTAAGCGAACTCAGAAAGAGTGCCTAACCGGTTACAGAACTGGAACCAAGGTAACCAGACAAAGCCGGCCTCAGCAGTCCAGAGGTAGCGCGATGGACTTGCATTCTGAAGGTCTCGGGTTCGAATCGCGGCTTGGGCGCTCATGGTGATATTAACCACAAAATCGTAGGGAATAGATTTCACAATACAATGGATATAGTCTGTCTGAGTGCTGTGGATCTTAGTAGATATTCCAAAAAAAAAAAAAAAAAAAAAAAAAAAGACAAAGATCTACTTTAGCTGTTTAAAAAAAATTGCTATTAACTCCCATTCAGAAAAAAAATATATGTGTTATTTAAGAAATCAATTGTTCTTCTAAACAATGGCATTTTGTAGCAGACAGTCAAAATAGTCAATCACTGCCTTTACATTTCACATATCTACTACTACTTTCATGCACCTTTCTATAAACTGATGCTTTTTAAACGTCGAGACGTTCTCTGCCGAAAACCTACCTCAAATATCTTTAGGTTTACTGCTCATTTTCTGCCAATTACAACATATATATTTTGACTGAGAATTGAATTTTATATGTTATTTAATAAAAATTAAAAAAACTACCATTGATTTATTTCTTCTTATTTTTTTTTTTTCTATAAAAAATTAAATTGTTTAGTTTTCTTTTTTTTATAAAATCCAGTATTTTAAAAACACTCCTAAACATGAATTATGGTAGGCTATAAAGACAGTTTATAAATTTTATATCGTACTAATTCAAGCAGATAAGGAGTAGGTTGTTTTAAATGCTACTTATTTTCAACCCATACGGAAAATAAGCGGGAAATCTGCTTTTACAATTTTTTGCCGCTTTTGCCATAAATATATTTCAAATGTTCCGCAAAATTACAGAAATTTTGTATTGGGTCTTATTCAAAGTATTTTGGAAGCATATAAAAGCAAAATGGTTTTGCCAGGTTCCAAGAGTGATTCCCGATTTGCCGATCCCCCGTTTTCCAAAGCCATTTTCATACAATTTTTTGGACTTTGTAAATTTGCTGACTTTTAAACCGTTAACTACCACCCGCTAAAGAAGTATATTAACTCAAAACCACCTTTAAGTAGTTCTTTTCAAGAATTTTTAAATATTTTGTTTTAATTTTATATATATTTTAAGGGCTTCTCATTGGGTATACATTTTCAACTTTGGGTATTTTGTAGAACAGTATAAAAAAACAAAAAAAAAATTACGAAACATAATAATAAAAAGAAAAATATGATAAAAAAAATAAGAAGAAAACTAAAAAGTTGAAGGTATAAAGTTAAGCTTAAGTAAAGGTGAAAAGCAAGTGCAAAAGTCAGCCAACTGTGAGTTTGGCAGGTGGTTTTGGAGTTGACGCAAGGCAGAGTTGCCAGATGCATATAAATGATGCTGGTGTTGATGGTGGTGGTGACGATGATGATGCTACAAATGCACGTAAAGGATTATCAGACGGTTGTGAATGACGACAATGAGGTTATGTGCTGCCGGTGTGCAATGAAATGCGATGCTGGCGAAGAATACAGGCAGAATATGAAGTGGTGGGGGGGATGAAGGGGGCAGTAGATGAAGAAGATGAAGAAGAGGCTAAAGATGAAGAAGAGGCTAAAGACGAAGAAGAGGCTAAAGATGAAGAAGAGGCTAAAGATGAAGAAGAGGCTAAAGATGAATGAGGAGCAGAACATGAAGTAGGTGCAGAAGATGAAAAATAAGATGAAAATGTTGAAAAATATGAAAATTTACTGCTGTTAAGTATAATGATGTTGCTGTCGATGTTGTTGCTGTTGGCATTGTTGTTGTTGTTGCCAACACGCAAAATAAACTTTCGCGCAATGCAAGCAATGCGTGAAAAAGCCATAAATTCACTTGGAAAATCCCGCAAAAGACGCTGAAGAAAAACATTTTTCGGATCATTAACATGAAGACGCTTTAGTGCAGAAAATGATGTTGTTGCTGCGACGACAATGATGATAATAATATGGCTGCTGTTGCTACTACTACTGCTGCTGCTGCTGCTGCTGATGATGAAGAGGAGTCTGACAATAAACTACTTGCCAGACAGGATGCTGTTGTTATTATTATTAATATTGTCAGGACAATGTGAATGAAATGTTGCAGCCATCGCTGCTGCTGAAGATTTTGCTGGCATTGCAGCAAATGTTACTGCCACTGATTCTAAAGATGTTGTTGCTGTTGTTGATAAAAAAAAATACTTTGATGATGTTGCTGCTGTTGAGGTTGTTGTTGAAGCGCTTGATACTGATGTTTTGTCATTATTGTTGCGGTGGTTGTTTTGTTGGCGTTGCAAGCAATTGTGTTTGTAGTGCGCGCAACGTTTGCATTTTGTTGCCGGAAATATAAAGAATTGCAAATGGCAAATGACAGGAAACACAATTGTTGGGCGGAGAAACTGACAGGAAAGTGTAGAATGTAAATGATGATAAATTTGCATTGTTTAACTTAGGGAGTTACAATGACGATGCATGTTGACAAGTGTAAAAATCGACTTTAAATGATGAAGTATATTTAAGGCATAAAGTTATTTAGAAAGTGTTTAAAATTTTAATTTCACAGTCAAAGTTTCAGTTTATATCGGATGTAAAGGGTTTTTCAACAGGGACGCTACAAAAGTAGAGCGACAGGGACAGCAAAGGACGCCATATTTTTTTGCCGTTCTTTTGACATTTCTCTTCAGTAAGGTTTGCCATTTTATGATGGAAAGTTATACGAATTCGAATTTCGGTAGTAAATTTTAATAATTTCGACTCGTGGTTGGCTCGTATATCTTTCCATCAAGAAATGCCAAACCTTACTGAAGAGAAATGTCAAAAGAGCTGCAAGAAATATGGCGTCGTTTGCTGTCCCTGTCGCTTTACTTTTGTAGCGTTCCTGTTGAGAAACTTTTGTAGCGCTCTTATTGAAAAACCATTACTTTTAACTATTTCCAACAATTTTTAACTATTTTAAAAGTATTTTATATGGTTTTAATTATCTTTCAACTACTTTCAACTTATTACAACTGTTTTCAACCTGTTTCATCTACGTATAAAAACCTTCAAGCTCTTTCAAGCATTTTCAAATATTTTCCACTACTTTCAACTAATTATATTTGCTGTGCAATTTCCTACATTGTAACTACTTCTACTGAGTTTCTCTATGAGTTCTGAAACTCATTTTGCCACATATTACTTTTATCATTATAGATATCAGTAATTTTAAACAAAATTAAATTGAACTTATCAAATATTTTACTTTGAATTTCTGAAACTACTTTGCAAAAATGTTTAAAAAAAAAACATAAAAAAAGCAGCATTTCAACTAAATTCAACCATTTTATATGTTACAATTTGGGTTAATAGTTTTTTTGGTACTTAAAAACAAATTATGATTTTTAATAAAATTTAAGTCATTATCAGCCAATATCAACCTATTATAAACAATAATTTCAACTTCATTTGAATCATTATGAACTTCGTAATATTTTTGTTAATGACATTCAGCAGAGTACTGTTTTTTTTCATTTAATGTTATATATCATTTAATGTTATATACAAATTAAATTCAATAACTAATTCAAAATTCAATTTTGCATAATTTATAATTTTTTTCAACTAAATTCAATCTCTGCCAAACACTTTAAACCACAAACGACTGTTCAATTGGCCACAGTCGACTATTAACAGTTGACTGATTAACTTGTGTCAACGACAACCTAAACCGCTTTCGGTTACAATAACAATTGCGCATTTCATTTACCTTTTACCAAAGAAATTCAGAGTCAGGCATTTAAACTGACACGAACTGAACTTTTGCCATAAAACTCAAATAAATTGGCACAACCAACACATTTAAGTTTTTTTTGGTTCGTGGTAAATACGTTTTAAAGTGCAAACATTGAGAAAACATGCACAAAATGTTGGTCAACACAAACGAAAATCATCTAAACAAACTGAACCGAACACCGAATTGCAGCAACCACTCAAGGACGATAAAATTAATTTACCTCAAAACCAAAAAATAAAATAAATTCAAATGAATTCCTGCAGCCAGTCAGCCACCAGCCAAACAGCCATAAAAGAGATGTTAAAGGATGTGTTGTAGTGGTTGTGGGAAACGAAATATGAGGAAAATAAGAAGAACTAGGCGAAGAAAAAGGGTAAAAGTTTAAAATAAATAAATGAAACAAAGCAGACGATGGTAGAGCAAAGTGGTTGAGGGAACTAAAGTTGCTCAAAGCCGAGTGAAAGTAATAAAATTTATGGGCCGACCAAATAGGCCACAAGGAGCCACAGACAAAAGGCGACGCATAGCTCCCAGCGTTTAATGTCTTTGGAAACAGGTTGCATGTGGCGGCAGTAGCTACAAGAATAAACTTAAAAAAAAAGTAAAAACAATACCTTCAACAGCAGCAGCAACTAAAAAAGAGGAACAAAACTCACAACAAAAACAGCATCTACTGCAGCAACAATAAGAGCTAAACTATAGCAGCAATAGCAGCAACAACAGCAACAACAACAGCAACAACAGCAACAACAATAACAACAGCAACAACAACAACAGCAACAACAACAGCAACAAAAACAGCAACAACAACAACAAACAACAAACAACAAACAACAAACAACAAACAACAAACAACAAACAACAAACAACAAACAACAAACAACAAACAACAAACAACAAACAAAAAACAACAAACAACAAACAACAAACAACAAACAACAAACAACAAACAACAAACAACAAACAACAAACAACAAACAACAAACAACAAACAACAAACAACAAACAACAAACAACAAACAACAAACAACAAACAACAAACAACAAACAACAAACAACAAACAACAAACAACAAACAACAAACAACAAACAACAAACAACAAACAACAAACAACAAACAACAAACAACAAACAACAAACAACAAACAACAAACAACAAACAACAAACAACAAACAACAAACAACAAACAACAAACAACAAACAACAAACAACAAACAACAAACAACAAACAACAAACAACAAACAACAAACAACAAACAACAAACAACAAACAACAAACAACAAACAACAAACAACAAACAACAAACAACAAACAACAAACAACAAACAACAACAACAACAACAGCAACAACAACAGCAACAACAACAGCAACAACAACAACAACAGCAACAACAAAAACAGCAACAACAACAACAACAGCAACAACAACAACAACAGCAACAACAACAAGAACAACAGGAACAACAATAGCAACAACAACAACATCAACAGCAGCAACAACAACAACAATAGCAACAACAACAGCATCAACAACAACAACAGCAGCAACAACAACAACAGCAACAACAACAGCAACAACAACAGCAATAACTACAAACAGCAACAACAACAGCAACAACAATAACAGCAACAGGAACAACAACGGCAACAACAATATAGAAAGTAAAAACAACAACAGCAACAACAAGAATAACGAAAGTGAAAAAAACAACAACAAAAACATTACTAATAGCCGTAACAACATCAAGGGCAGCAACATCAACGGCAGTTACATCGGTAGAAACAATAGCAACATCAAAACCAACAACAACAGAAATCACAAAAGCAACGAAAAAAATATGTTGCAGCAAAAAAAAACCATTGCTTTCAGCAGCAACTAAAATAAAGGCCACAACACTAGGACAGCAACAACAACATAAATATCAGCAGCAACATCAACAGCAGCAATACCAATAACATTAACAGCAGACGCCGCATATTTGTGTGTTGCTCTGCGCACAACTAGCAGCCATCACCACGAACAACCAAGAATATCATCATCATCATCACCACCACCAACAGAAGCAGCAGCAACATCGGTCACATGCAGCTATTTGTTGTTGCGACAACATCTTAACGTAACGTAACGATTACTATGCACACACAGATACAAACCAAAAGAACAGCCTTGAAGTCACACAAAGCTGAAGCTGCTTTTGTTGCTGCTGCTGCTACTTTTGCCGCAATACATACTGTTGTTGTTGCTGCTACTGGTGATGCTGCAAAGCCTTAAGTAAAGTTTGCAGCATCTTTTAGCATTGCACAATTTGTTGTTGCTCAGTTGCTGCCACAAAATAAAGCAAAATATTAAGTCAAAAGGACAAATGGAGCCATGGCAACCGGCCAAGAAAACAAACAGCAAAAACTTCATTTTTTTGCAAGGTTTCAGAAGTTTTATTTACTTTTTTTTCTGTATTATTTCTTTTCATCATCATCATCATCGGCTTCTTCCGCTGCATTGCTTTATTTCGTTTCACATTTGTACTTTTCCTTACAACATCAGTGTTCTGGAATCATTTCCATTTTAAAATGTTTCACTTTCCTTTATTTGGCTGTTTCCACAGCTTTTTCCGATTCATTATCAATTTTAAATTTTTAAATTTATCTTATTTCCTGTTCTTTTTTATTATTTTTCTAGTAAATCTTTATCTACAACAGTTTTCTAGAATCATCTTGATTGTGAAATATGTGTTCTTCATCTTTTTGAGTACACTGAATTCATTTCCATATTGAATTTTTGTTTACAGATCTGTTTACAGATCTATTGTTTACAGATCTATTTTTGTACTCATTCTATTTGATATCAATCATCTACTGTTTCTCTGTTTAATACAGTCATTCTATTAGTAATTGTCTAAAAGAATAGTAAAGAATTGTATCGCGAAAGAATTATCTGAGAAAAATATTACCTTCGAAAAAACTTGTTCAAGTGAAAATTCTCTGGTAAAAATTGTTTCGAGAAAGAATTATCTTGATATAGCATTGTCTTATGAAAGAATTGTCAAACAAATTATTGTATCGGGAAAAAATTGCCTCTAGGATGAATTACTGGAGTAGATTTGTCATAAATTGTCCAGAAAATAATTTTCTTTGGAAATAATTGTCTCGGGGAAGAATTGAAAAAACTTTCTCTGATATGAACTATCCGGAGAAGAATTCTCACACGGAATTCTCTGCGACAATTTGTCTCGGAGATGAATTCTCTTGAATAGTATGGTCTTTAAGTAAAACTGTCTCTAGTAAAAATTGTCGGTCCAAGTATTTTCTCAGGGAACAATTGTTTTAGAATAAAATTAACACGGGGAAATTTGTCTCTGGTAAGAATTAAATTTTGTAAAAATTGCGTCTGGTAAGAATTTCGCAGGAAATAATTATTTTAAGAAAGATTTGCCGTAGACAAAAATTGGTGATGAAATTACTCGGTTAAAAATAACACAGAAAAAAAAAATCTTCAATATGATGAATTTATTCATAAATATTATGAATTTTTTCACCAACTACCAGATTCATCATATTGATACCACAGTTCATTAAATGACATATTAATGAATGTATTCATTATATATATGAACAAAATATTCAATACAATGAATTTGAATTGTCATATTGATGAATTAGTTTATATTATTTTTTCAAAAAAAAAAAATGTTTTTATAAAATATTTCTAAAAAAAGGTGTAAAAATTTTATAAAAAAAAATTTACAAAAAAAATATCCAAAAAAAAATTTGGACAGAAAAAATTGTTCCAAAAAAAAAATAAAAAAAAAATTTTTTTTTCAAAAAAAAATTGTTCGAAAAAAAATAATTTTTTGAAAAAAAAAAATTTTCGAAAAAAAAATTGTTCGAAAAAAAATTTTTTTTTCATAAATATATTTTTATAAATATAACTTTTTATTAATAAAAAGTTGTAATTATAATTAATATATTATAAAACATTTTACTAATTTATGCATGTCAAGCATTATATAAGAAATAACACAGAAGAACTACTTGAGAATTGAGCAGTACGGCAAAACATGAACGAAAAAAAAAATATGTTGATAGAAATTTGGATTAATGAACAGCATTCTTCAATATGAAGAACATATATGTTGTATTTTATATTTTGGTTCATTAATATGATGAAACGTATTCTTCTCATACAGTTCATCATATTGAAGAACAATTTTTCGACAGTTACCAAGCGTTCTTCATATTTATGATAGCATTCATAACATTGATGGCGTTAGTCATTAATATTATGAATAGCTCTTCAATACAATGAATCCTGGTTTGAAGAACGGAATTCATCAATATGATGTACATTTTTTTTTTCTGTGTATAATGGGGACTAATTGTTCCGGAACATAATTCTTTCGGGAATGAACTATTTCGAGAATGAATTGTTTTCGGAAAGAATTATATAGGAGAACAATTTTTTCTATTAAGAATTGTCCCGGAATGACAGAAATCATAATTCTAATAATACTTTGGTACTACAGTCCTGAAGAACTTAGGCCGAGCTCTCAGCATTTGAGCAATGCGTGTTATATTTGTACACTAATAGAAAAAATTCTTCAATATGATAAATTTATTCATAAATATTATGAATTTTTCACTAACTATCAAATTCATCATTCATTAAATGACATTAAATGCATTCATTAAATATATGAACAAAATATTTAATATAATGAATTTGAATTGTCATATTAATGAATTTGTTCATAATATTTTATCAAAAATAAATTTTGTTTTATAAAATAAATCGAAAAAAAGGGTTTTATTTAACAAATAACAGTAAAAAAAATTTTAAAAAATTCGGACAAAAAAAAATTGTCCAGAAAAAAAAATGTGTCAAAATTTTCGAAATTCGAATACATTTTTTTTTTTAAATTATATTTTTTATAAATATAACCTTTTATTAATAAAAAGTTGTAATTATAATAAATATTTATAAAACATTTTACTAATTTATGCATGCACACAAAAAATTTTACCAAAAATTTCACCAACTACGAGGATTCATCATATTGATGAATTCAACATTGCATTAAAATCGTATTTTTAAAATTTTTTTCATTTTCAACATTTTTTCTATCATCCAATTTCAAATACAATTTTATCTCCATTTACAAATTTATGTATTTATAATTCTTAAATGAAATATAATATATAATTTCTAATTATTCGAAGCCTCCATTTCATCATATTAATGAAAAAGTGAACATCATATTGATGAATTTTGGTCATCAAACCATATTAATTTAAATATCATAAATTATAAATACGTAAATGTGTAAATGGAGACAAATTTTTGTTTGAAATTTCTTGATATAAAAAATATTAAAAATTAAAAACACTGAAAAAATACGATTTTAGTTTGATGAATACTGGTAGTTGGTAAAATTTTTTTTGTGTGTATGTCACGCAAGCATTATATAAAAATAATATACAAAAACTACTTGAGAACTAAGAAGTACTGCAAAAAATGAACGAACAAAATTTTGTTTGACAGAAATTTGGTTTAATGAACAGCGTTCTTCAATAAGAAGAACACATATGTTGTATTTTAAATGTTGGTTCATTAATATGATGAAACGTATTCTTCACATACAGTTCATCATATTGAAGAACACTTTTTCGACAGTGACTTCTTCATATTTATGATAGCATTCATAACATTGATGGCGTTAGTCATTAATTAATATTATGAATGGTTCTTCAATGCAATGAATCTTGTTTTGAAGAACGGAATTCATCAATATGATGTACATTTTTTTTCTGTGTAGGTTTGCTATTTAGCACGGTATAGAAAAAGGTTTTCTATTATAAAATGTTGTTAGCTCCAGCCCTGATTTGAACATGGTACTTTTCGGCACCAATGCACTGACCTCTAAGCTACCAGCGTTTAGAGGTCTTGAATAAAATTATCTGGAAACATTATCTAATATAATGATTTAGCTTCAACTTAAACATTTTCATCAGTTTCATTTTCTACTATATCTTAAAGAAATGGTTCTAATCTTATTATGTTTCTTTTTTAAAATTTCCACAACTTAATTTTTTTTTCTTCTAACATAACTTAAGGGTTTTTCAATAAGAGCGCTACATTTTCATGGAATGGCAAACCTTACTGAAGAGAAATGTCAAAAGAGCGGCAAGAAATATGGCGTCGTTTGCTGTCCCTGGCGCTCTACTTTTGTAGCGTCCCTGTTGAAAAACCCTATAATAAACCATCTAGGTCAAGCAATGTGCGGACCATGTCCTTGAGCCTTGAATGTGCAGAAATAAACTGCGTATGTGTGGGTTCCATGTATGTACAGACAACACAAAAAAATCAATGCATTTCTTTGGAATTTCAATTAACGCCAAATTAAGTCGTTCATGTTTTTCGATCGCTGTTTGCGGTCTTCACAGCCATAAAATTATTTAGCACGCTGTGAATGCTGTGAGCGCTATTTAATATTTGTGACCAATTTTAATATAAGGTATTTTTTAAAATTTATTTTTGCTTTATTTTAAAATTTTATCTTTAAAATGTAAAAAAAAATTAAAATAATGCAACAATATTTTAAAATCTTACTGTTATAATAAAATAACTTTAAATAATGAATTCCATTTATTTAATATTATTAAAATAGCATTCAATTTTTGAAAAATATTGAAGAGTTTACAAACAGTCTAAAAATTTAAATTAAAATAGTTGAAACTGGTTGAAATGGTTAGAAAAAATAATATAAAATATTGAAACCAGTTGAAATGATTAAAGGACTCTGTTAATGGATTTAGATTATTCAATACTGATGAAATATTTTAAAAAGTGAATTTATTGAAACAATTTAATTAAACTGTAGAGATGCATACAAGTAAAACATATATTTCAAATTTTATAAAAATATAAAAATGTTTTGTAAATACTTTAAAACATTTTCTAAAATAAAATGATTCTCATTTTGGTGTTTAGCATTTAATGAACATTGTTTTATTAAATTAAATAAAAATACATTATTTTACTTAAATAAAAACTAATTGAATTGATTGAATAACAAAAATAAAACAAACAAACGTTTCGTGCGACTGAAAAAGAGAGATTGTTCCACAAACGTATAGTGCGACTGAAGAAGATAGATTGTTCCACAAACTTGCGACTGAAGAACGACTTCTCGTCTAATGCGTGGTTCTGTTGTGAATGAGTAAACAACAAGAAGGTGGGCTGGAACTATGCCATTTATTTCCCTCGAACACATTACATTGCAATAATTATAAAATAGGCATTTGTGTTATTTTTCTATTATAATAGAAATAATTATTAAATATTTATTCAGAGTTGAAATAATTTTAGCCAGATTTTGACCTTAAAATAAATGCGAATTGTTTTTGTTTATTTTCAAATAATACTTTTGCCACTTAAACACTTAAACAATTAAAAAAATCTCACTCCTTCAAATTGACAATGATATATATATATAACAAAAAAAAAAACCCTACAAAAATATATGAATTCCTCAAATATGACACGCATTACTCAACAAAAATTAAACTGCCTAAAGCCAAACAACACAAACCGGCCAAATGGTTTTAGACCTAAACGGCGACCTTTTTTAATCACCACCTGCAATTAACAAAAATTCTACTCAATTAACTAAATTATTTTTGGGGGGCATTGGGGGGCGTAAAACAAAAGCACTGAATAGGTTACATGAATGCAAAAATAAATGCCAACAATGATGACACTAAAAATGTCAGAAAATTTTACCCTCATTATGCGAGGCATAACGAAAAAAAAAAGAGTGCGGCATGAGGTCCACAAATGTCATAAAAAGTAATGAGTGCGCATTTAAAACTTGCAACAAATAGTGATCCGCGCAAAAGTGACAAAATGTGAAAGAATAAAATAAAGAGAAAAAATCAAAAGTAAAAAAAAATAGAATAAATTGTAAATGAGAAATATACAAACACCTATTTTAAAGGTAGAAATATTTGAAAAAGCCAGAACTGAAATGAAAAATATAAAAACTTTTTAAAATAAAAATGTATAAATGTTGTAGACAGCTTAAAAATAACAGCAAAAGACAATAAAAGCAACATTGTCGCTGATAAATGACTTTTGCATGTCGTCGGCATGTGTAAGGCTTTGAATACAACAAAACAGGTATCATCAATTGCTGTGTCCTTTTGGGCATTTTGACAGCAATAGCTGTCAACTGGCTGCTGCGCTGAAATTACTACTGCTGTTGAGTGCTCGATGACAGCAACAACTGTCAAAGCATGTTCAGAAGGTATCAAAACTAAAATTTTAAAGTTTAAAAAAATAAAAATTATGAAAAACGAAACATATAAAGTATAAATTAAATAGTAATAGACATAGCAATAGCAATAATAATAGTAAGGGCCAGTTTTTCAGTGCTAGTTTAAACGTAGTTTAAACTCCGTTTAATTAATCTTCTCATTAAATTAGACGGCGTTTAATTTTGTTAGCAGTTTTTCAGTGATAGTTTAAAAAGAACACACACCAAGACAATACATATGGCACCACAGGCTAATGACAAATAACTCTCTCGATTCTGACTTCTGATAAATGTCATTCAAAATTAAATAAATAAAAATATTGTTTCAGAAAAATAAAATTAATGTAATTTTAAATTTTAGCAACAGATCGAGCAACTATAGTGCACTTGAGAGATTTTGTTTAATGCATGGTGTGCAAAAATACAAAAATTAGTAATAATTTGTGAAACAACGCAGCTACAGAAAATAGTGAAAAATGTTGTGAGAAAAAATCATGTCAAAAACATTGAAAGTTTAAACGTAGTTTAAACCATTAGCATCGGTCGTTTAAACTAAGTTTAAACGACGGTTAAAATTCACTGAAAAAATCGATTCTAATTTTAAACGAAGTTTAAACCACAAACAAAGTTCAACTAGCACCGAAAAACTGGCCCTAAGAGCAATAGCAATAGCAGTAGCAATAGAAATAGCAATAGAAATAGCAGTAGCAATAGCAATAGGAATAGCAATAGCAACTGCAACAGCAATAGCAGTAGTAATAACAATAGAAATAGCAACAGCAATAGCAACACCAATAGAAATATCATTAGAGCACTACTAGCACTAACTTGTACTAGCACTAGAACTAGAACTAGCACTAGAACTAGCACAAGAACTAGCACTAGAACTAGCACTAGAACTAGCAGTAGAACTAGCAATAGCAATAGCAATTACAACAGCAACAGCAACAGCAATTGCAAAAGCAAGAGCAATGTCAAAAGCAATAGCAAAAGCAATAGCAATGTCAAAAGCAATAGCAATAGAAATAGAAATAGCAGCAGCAGTAGCAATAGTAGTAGCAATGGCAATAGCAATAGCAAAATCAATAGCAATAGCACTAGCAATTGGAATAGCAAAAGCGTAAGCTGGAGCAATAGCAATAACTTTAGCAATAGCAATTGCAGCAGCAATAGTGTGATTTTTTCACACATACACGAATGGCAATTTATTTTTTTATTTTTCGCTTCGGCCGGTTAAGTGCAATTCTCCTTAAAATAGAAATAAAATATTGTTTTAAATACAAATTTCTTTATTTTTGATGGTAATTAACAAGTAATTATTACTTGATATTAAGAAACCAAATACTAAATTATAGTTTTTTTACATTATCTTTTAAATCAATTTTTAAACTTTTTTATAACGAATAGTAAAAGTTTCAGTTACATTAAAATCATAAGAGTGTCCAATAAAAAATACATAAATACAAAATATATGACAAAACAAGCATTTGCGACCAAATAATCACATTTTCCAGGCACTAAAAAACAAGTTCACCATGAATGAGTATATCCATTGACCGCCACCGCCAATAACCGTCTAAACAAATAAAAATAAAACCTAAAGTCACACATGTTATGAGTTGGGCGTTGTTTAGTTGAAAATGGGGTTGACAGTGTGAAAATCATTCAGTGTACATAATGATGTAGTAAAATAAAAAAGAACAATAATAAAAAAAAAATACAAAAAAAATATATTTTTATTGATTACGAAAAAGTCGCCTTTGTAAAAAGAACAATTTCCTCTTACAGCTTAAAAACACAAAACAAAAAAAAAAAAAACTGTGTGAAAAAGTACAAAACGCCTACAATGTACAGACAGTCTCATCAACAAACAGACAACCTTGACTTTCTACAATGTGGAACGTGCAAAGTGACCCTTTTTTTATTGTCCAATGAAGTCATAACTATTTGGCCCATAGCATTTGACGGCTTAGCTGTTTGTTAGTTTGCCTCTCTGCGTGTGTCTGTCTGTTTGTTGCCAACTTCATTTTGTTTTTGTTTGTTTTGAAGTGTTTTTTCTTTTGATTTTTGGTATTCTTGTTGTTTTGTTAGTTTTATAGCTGTTATTATTAAAATCACTGCCGGTTTTGTGATTTTGTTTAATCCTTTGCTTATAGTTGTTATTATTGCTATTTTGAATAGTTTTAAATATATCCTTTATGTGCTAAATGAATAAGACAATATTATACTATAGTATTATACTGTACACTCAGAAAAAATACTATATAAATAATAGTTTTGTACTCTTAAAAATAGTCAATAGGATAAATTATTATTTTAATCGAAAAATATCATTAAATACTACAAAATACCATGACATTTCCATCGAGTTTATATGAAAATATTTATTTTTTTGTATACTATTAAATCAATATTTGCCCCATTGACCAATTTTAATGGGATTTGAAGGATTTTTTTTTCTGGGTGTAGGTGTCAACACATTGAGTACAAATATAACCAGGGACTAAAACATTTTGGAATAACGTTCCAGTTCTGGTTCCAAGATTTGGCAGAATTCCAGTTTACCGGTCACCTACAAAATTTAAAAAATGCCACGCCCCTTTATATAAATCAAAAAATATAAGTTCAATCAATTTTAGTCGCTCTCCACCCAAAAACCAATCAAAAATCTCCACCCAGTTAGAAATTGGGTTGTCATGTGTATTTCAGAGGTTAAAAACACCTGCCTGCCACCTTAAAAAACAGCATGTCACGATATTTAAAATGCGGTGCAAAAAAAAGAGCTTCAGTAATCCAATGACCAAATAAAAATCTAATAAAAATCCTGATTGAGCTCTAGTAACATCTGATGAGTTAAAGTAGAGTTGGGTGGTCGGCCTACGGCCCATTCGCACGAGTTGAATCAATTATAGGTCCGAATAGTGGGCTAACGCGATCCGTACGAAATATCGAAAAAAAAATGTCGAAACAGTAAAATGTCGAAATTATAAAAGCCTTAGAACGCCGAAACAATATTTTGCCGAATCATAAAATGTAGAAAAATATTTTAAAGCTAGAAAATGTCGACAAAATTTTTAAACTATAAATACAAATATATTTTTTTTATAGGATCAAAAAATGTCGAAAATTAAAATGTCGAAATATCAAAATGTTGAAACACAAATTTTAAATCCTATATGAGCAAGTCCACACCAAATCTCGTAGGATTTGCAACTCACTCTCTTCGATTTCAATGATATTTTGGCAACTGATAAAGGGTATCGAGATCTGCATTTACCACAGTCCAAAGTTAAAAAATTGTCAATGATAACTTTTGTATGGTGGTTCCCATTGAAATATCCCTTGATGCTAGAAACTTTGATAAGGATTCGTTTTAAAACTAATAAAACAATCTTTTGGAAATTTCTTCTTAACATGAACATATGACCAATGGTCGTTATACTTGAACTTCGAATTGCATGTCCTTAAAAAAAAGTATTTAAAAAAAAAATCGAAATTTTTGTTGTAGCTAAATTCCAAGATGGTATTTTGAAGGCAGCATATATAAAAATCTCCGCATGAATCCTAGAGTAGCTAAAATCAGAATTCGTTGTTTTTTAATATCTTTATCTTCGAGTTTTTTCTACATTTTCCATCATTTTTTCGGCAAAAAATAATTTCGTCATATTAAATTTCGACATTTTTAGTTTTCGACATTTTGTTTTTCAACATTTTTTTTTTCGACATTTTGGTTTTCGACATTTTCAGGTTTCGGCATTTTTATTTTCTACATTTTTGTCTTCGGTATTTTTAGTTTCGATATTTTAAAATTCGACTTATCGTACCAGACCCGGGCTAATGCATTGCAACCCCCTTCTTAGTCAAGTAGAGAATTTTTTTGAGGTCACGGAGATACCGATGATAACATTTTTTACATGGCTGCAGCCACATCCGCACATTCATGAAGAAGGACGTAGCTTATTATTTTAATTTGTTTTGTTATACTCATTGCACTTCGGTTAAAAGGACTAAAAATCTTTGAAATATTGTTTCTGGTTCCAAGATTATCAATATATCGGTTCCGATTCCGATTCCATCCAAAAAATTACAGGAGTCCGTTTCCAAACTTTCATTTACTAACGATTCCAGTTCTAAACAAATTTATTTCACACATAAAAGCAAATATTTGTATTGTAGCACTTTTTTTCTAATATCGAAAAAAATATGAAATAAAAAATATTTTTTAATATAAAACGTTTTTAATGTGAACCCTTATTTATATAACGCCTACGTTTCATTTTAAATCATACTAAAAATTCACCTTAAAAACTTTTTATATTAAAAAATATATTTCATTTCATATTTTTTTTAATTTTTTTGTGTCAGTTGGATTTTCGTCTGACAGAATTCGAAAAGCCTAATATTATAAAAATTAAAAATATTCATGTTACAAAGTGTCTTTAATATGGAACCATGGCGATAGAACCATGATGAACCGGATGGAAAGAGCACGATAATATTGCATTATCATCCAATTCGAGGCAATATTTAAAATCTCAAGTCTGTAGCTCATCGCGAAGGCAGCTTAAAATTAGTCCGTGAAGTTAAATTCGTCGCGAACTTAGCGGATTACAAACCATAGAAATTTAACAGTTCTCTGTTAAGATACTGTTAACCATATGATGGTGGGCTTTAGGTCAAAATTCCCGAATTCTGAAATATCGGTCGGTATCAAAATTGGTATCATTAAATATGTAATTGAATTACCTTTAAAACGTATTATGACTCGTTAACGCAGTATGATAAATGTGGAACCAGAGACTAATTAAGTGACTTTTTATGTCTACCATTTATATTAAAATTCCCGAACAGAAAGGTAATGGAATTACCTTTAAAACGTATTATGTAATTCAATTACCTATTTAATGATACCAATTTTGATACCGACCGGTATTTCAGAGTTCGGGAATATTGACCTAAAGAGCACCATCACTATGGTTAACAGTATCTTAACAGAGCACTGTTAAATTTCTATGGTTTTTGTATCCGCTAAGTTCGCGACGAATTTAACTTCGCGGACTTGCTTAAAATCAATTACACAATTTGTACCGAACAGACAGCAACCTAATAAAAACGTTTTAAAAATAATTTAATTGTCTTCTTTGTTGAAATTTCAAAAATAAAAGAAGAAAAAAAATAACAAATTAAAAAAAGGGCTATATCTTAAACACTAGAGTCAATTTGACAAAACTTATGACATTTTTTAATCTGTGCGACAAATGTATTTAATATTTGCTGCAACTTTTTCTGCAAAATGACTTCAACAATGTACACTTTTAATTATACATTCTTTTACATCAAAGTTTAAAGTGTTAGTAATGTTTTTTTTTATCGTTGTAGTTCTTTCCGCTTATTTCGTAAAATGAAACGAAATGAATTTGGTCAAAAATGTGTATATCGTCATTGTTTTTATTTCATTTAATATAAACATATTCTGTTACTAGAATTTGTGACATTTTTCACGAATTTATGTTTGTTTCGTTTTATGAAATGAGGGCGTTAGTGTTGCCATAATTTGCCATCATTGAGTAACATTGATTGATTCAAAAGTTATTTAATAAATATTTGTATATAGGATAACATTGATTTGCTAGTGGTTTTAAATCAAATTCAACTTTTTGTGATTTAAATATTGTTTTATATTCAACATTATCAGCATTCAGTATCGATCGTGCTAATTTCGAAATAAATTTATGTAAAAAAAACTCACCTGCTTTAATTACGCAGCTGTTCCAATTCACTAAATATGTTTACACATTTTTTAATTACTACACTTTAGCACTTAATTTTCTAAATATAAACAAACAAAAAAACATCAAAAAAGATCTATTGCGTACTTTGCTTGGACATGCACGTACGAAACTGAATAACACTTTTTTTTCACATAATTTTGTCATTTTTGATGAAGTTTCACTTTTTTACTCTTTATGGCACATTTATTAATATTTTCCCGTAACAATTAACGAATATTTTATTATTAAAACACTTTTTAAACTTTAATAATTTGATACACAAAAATAACTGAACTGATCAAAGCAGTAAAAGAGACGTGGCAAAGTGTGGGAGCGCACGATGCTGTTGTTGTTATTGCTATTGTGAAATGCAGTAACAGGTGAGCGCGCATAATGAGAGTAGTTAGGAGTTCTTCTTCTTTTTGTTTCGTGTTGTTAGTGCTTTCTCGCAATAGAAATAACTATGTTTATGAGAGGCGCATCGTTTATTGAATAAAAAATACTTTCGGCATTGCTTGCAAATGCTTAATGTGCAAAACCACCAAGGGAATTTTATAAAAATCACATCTTATACTTTTTTAAAGTTTATTTAATATTTTTCACTGTAGTTTTTTGCTATGTAATTTGTTTTTTATTAAATTTTATTCACTTAAATTGTAATTTAATTAAATTCGTTTTTATTTTTTATTTTCATTGAAAATATTATATTTTGCACAAATATAAAATTTAATAATTCATGTTAATTGGCAGACTAGTATTGAAAACATTTCTTTTCCGTTTTATATTTGTATTAAGAATCATATGAAACATATTCTCTATTTTTTTTCTGCATTAATTAAAGAATGTTTATCATTTAAACACACACTTGCTAATATTTTCACTTATTAATTACGATGTCTTGCATTAGTTATAATTATTTTTAAATATTTAATAATTTCATTAATTTACGCACAAGTATTTGCAAAATTCGATTAATATTTTGCAACGCGACGACAACCAAACGTGACAAAGGCGCGCACTAAACTGATCTAAACTGATCGTGGAAGAGAAGGAGAGTTGTAGATTAGTGAGAGCGCACGATGTTGTTACTATTGCACATAGTAAGAGGAGAAGCAAAGGGTTTTTTTCTATTTCTACTTTGACAATAGCTGCGTTCCCGTGGTTTTTGATCCTGATCTGTAGATCATTTTCTTATACAAAATCAAAACAAACAATTAGAACCAGGTTCGTTTTTGGATCAATTACTGATCTGGTACTGTACGTATCAAGAGTAAAATTGTTTGTGGTGATGTTATGCTATTGTGAGTAGCACTTAATAAGAAGAAGAATTTGTGTTGAAAAAGAAGGGGCAGAAGAAAACAGTGCTGCCAAATTTATTAAAATAGAACCGATGGCGTTCCCGTGAAACAGATCTGGTTCAAGTACTACGGGAACGCAGCTAATATCACCGTACGTTGTGCAAATATTATGGTGGGGATAATAATGTGACGTATTTAATTGTATACATAATTTTTGATTTTCTTAATTTTATGCAGATTTTTAAGACTAATATTTCATAATTTACGAATAAAATTTTTACTATAAAAAAACGGAAAATAATGTAAAAAATGTTTCTAGAACACACATTTTTAAGTGAATTCTAACAATAAGTTTTAAATTTTATAACTATATCGTGAATACTTTTTGCGTAATTGGTTCCTACACGCAGAGAAAAAATTTGTTTGCAGCAAACATAATATAATGGCAATCGTAAATTTGATGTCTTTAAATGGATTTTACTTTTACTTGCAAATTTTTTAAATGGTTTTGGTATTCATTTTATGACTTATGGTTATTAACATATTTATTTTAAAATCCTGGAAACTCATATATGTAACGTTTAACATAATATGTTTGCTGCAAAACATACTTTTTCCCTGTGTGTACAGAGTTAGATAAAAGTGACTTGTGAGGGAGGTGAGCGTGTTCGTTCAGCGATTTGGCTTATTTCCGAACTCAGAATCCATTTTTGGCTAAAACATATTGAAACAAAAGTTCAACGCAGATCGACGGACATTGCTAGAGGAACTAGGGTAGTGATACTGATTAAAAATATATCGTCACTGTCATCCCAAAGGGAAGAATGTGCATTTTTAAAAGTGTGGGAAATCCAATTTTAAAGTTTGAAGTGCTTTTAAAATTAGTGAAATTTAGTCAATTTTGTCTGTTATTTTGATTTATTCATCAATTGTTATAATGTATGTAAAATATCTTTCGATTTGGACATCTTACTGAAGTATAAATACGGATTTTGTGAGGCTATATCCTGACCATAATGCAAATATTTTTGTTTTTTATGCTATAAATATTTATTTACGCAAGATGAAATAGTGATGTAATGGCATTAATGGTTTGTTTTCAAAGCATCTATCGATTGGCATTATTATTTAAAAATATTTTGCCAGACATTAATTTGCCATTTGTTATTTGCAGGAAAAATGTTTGGCAACATATTTTAAAATAATGATGCCAATCGATAGCAGCTTTGAAAACATTCAATTAATACCTTTACACCACTATTTTATCTTGCACCAATAAAGATTTATAACTAAAAAACGAAAAAAAAAATTAAAATCTTTTCATGCCAAAAGGGCGAATCTTTTCGTTATTTTGCTATAACTCTCTATTGGCGCAAGATAAAATAGTGACGTAAAGGCATTAATTGTTTGATTTTAAAGCAGCTATCGATTGGCGTCATTATTTAAAATAATTTGCCAAACAATTTTCTTGTTAATGATTATAATTCAAAAAAATATTTTAAAATAATGATGATGATCGATAGGTGCTTTAAAAATAAACAATTAATGTCTTTACACTACTATTTTAACTTACACCAATAAAAAGTTATAGACAAAAAACGGAAATATTCGCCTTTTTGGCATGACACCATTTTGAATTTTTTGAATTCGCACTTTTGGTTTTGTTTTTTGTGGCTAAAAGAAATATTCAACAAAACCACACACTATTTTGGCACAGTATACTTGAGGAAAAACTACATTCAAAAATGTAAAAAAAAACGCAAATGTCAAAAATTACACATTCGCCCCTTTGCAATGATAGTGACGATAAGTACTTTTGACCATACCAGTCACGCTTTTGTACAATGTTACTGACCTAAAAATAAGAAAAAAAATTGATGTATGATTGATGATAATGCCCAATATGATAAGCTGTACCCCAGGACTGTTGGGTATAAATTTTTATGCACCCTAGTTTAAATAGGTTTATAAAATTTATTAAAAAGCTATTATAAAAACTATAGTAATTCTTAGAAGTACTAAAATTCAAAGTATTTTTGATGATTTTTTTTTTAGTTTGTTTTTGTTCTTTCAAAATATAAAAAATGCGTTTTAGTTTTTATTGTCCAATTTTATTTGTTTGTTTTGTGTATGTATTTTGGCCTAAACTAAACCAACACAAATAATAACAGTCATAACAACTAAATTAGCAACAACAACAACAGAATTTCTAAAAAGGGTTAAAAACTAAAAAGTTTTGTTTTTGTATTCGAATAAAAGTGCTACAAAAACTCACAGTTTGTTGGCCTCCATTCGAGCGACTAATAAAATGTTTTACTGGCGGACATTTTGTCGAAGTCAATTGTGGGGCGATAGAGGGTCTATTTTTGGGGATAAAAACTACCATAACAATAACATAACATAACTGTATTTGTTTGGTTTGTATCAGCGGAAGAGAGTATGTTGTCGGCTCAGTGTTTGTGGCGAGTGTTTGAAGGACCTGAGGGTGTTGAACCCAACATTCATTGGGTAGTATGGGGAAAAAAAGCGAAATGTGTGGGCGCTGACAGCATCGGTTTGTTTTTTGGGTCAAAAAGTACGAATCAAGTTGTTATTATTTTTTGTGTCTGTTGTGTATTTCTTTTGACACTTGGTGTGGTTTCAGTTTTTTTTTGTTTTTCTTTTTTTGTAAGTAGACGTGCTGTTTGTATATTTAGGAATTTGGGGAAATTACAACGGAAGCTGTTGGTAGTCCTTTAGCACTCATATAATATATATATATATTATATGGCGCATTATTGGCGTTGTAAAATATTAAAACACAAAAAAACGAATTCAATTTGTTTAAAAAAAACCGAACGAATTTAATGTGAGAATTTTTGAAAATATTTTCACTTTATTTAATATAATTCATGTCAAATATTTAAACATATTTATAACTCTATAAAACTTAAAAAGAATCCTTAACTTTGTGCTATAATATTTTTGTAATTTGACTGCCACTCAAACACTTGAAAAAGCCACTTAATTCAATCCGTCAGACTTTGCGCATATTAAATATAATTTTTTTTTTTGTCTGAATAGCATATGCAAAATATACAGGGAATTAAAAAATTAAAAGGTATAAAATAATATTAATTAAAAATAAAAAGAAATATAATAAAAAATATTTATATATTAAAATGCTTTACAAAAGTACCATTGAATTCGCGTATAAAAATAATGTTGGCAATACGAAAAAAAACCACATTATTTGTTTTGTAACAATTCCATGCTTCAGTTGAGTGCCTTCAGCTATTTAAAGGACTTCATTCGATTAACAGCCTACGATGTTTTTCTGCGTACAATAAAATAAATTCTTTAAGCCAATCAACTACGGCTGTGTGAAATGCATGCAAAAATAATTGAAAACCGCATAAATTATAATTAAAAATATATTAAATGAAACCGTTGAGTTGTTTATATTACAATGAAACACTTAATTATTATGGAATATTTAAAATATAAAATTGTAAAAATATAAAAATATAAAAATATAAAAATATAAAAATATAAAAATATAAAAATATAAAAATATAAAAATATAAATATATAAATATATAAATATATAAAAATATAAAAATATAAAAATATAAAAATATAAAAATATAAAAATATAAAAATATAAAAATATAAAAATATAAAAATATAAAAATATAAAAATATAAAAATATAAAAATATAAAAATATAAAAATATAAAAATATAAAAATATAAAAATATAAAAATATAAAAATATAAAAATATAAAAATATAAAAATATAAAAATATAAAAATATAAAAATATAAAAATATAAAAATATAAAAATATAAAAATATAAAAATATAAAAATATAAAAATATAAAAATATAAAAATATAAAAATATAAAAATATAAAAATATAAAAATATAAAAATATAAAAATATAAAAATATAAAAATATAAAAATATAAAAATATAAAAATATAAAAATATAAAAATATAAAAATATAAAAATATAAAAATATAAAAATATAAAAACATAAAGAAAATATAAAGAAAATATAAATAAAATATAAATAAAATATAAAGAAAAAATGATATTTGATTAAAAAATATTTATAATCCTGTTTATTATATTCCTCGGTTATGCTTTGGCCTCTTAAGGAGCTCCTGCATCAACCGGAAGCTGCTTAAGGCTCTTGAAGTCGCTGCTTAAGACGTTTTAAAGTTCAGCACTCAGCATGCCGCAAGATTTCACACCATAAGCCACTCACCGAACTCATTAAGCAGCATTAAGCCTGTTTATTCACTTTCCTTTTCTTTTCACTTTTTGCATTTAGCAAACACTGGGTTCTTTTTTTTTTTGTTGATTCTTCCTGTGGTTTTAGCTGCAATAAATGCTGTGTTTATTTTCTTGGCCGGTGTTACAAACAGAGACCATCAGGTGAAGGCTGAGTGAGCTGATGTTGAAAGTGTCCGTAATTCCTTGAGCTAATGCTCATTAGATAACTCGTGCTTTTGCGTACTTTTTGTAATATTTTCCACTAAAGACTATGTAAAATTTCTTCGTCGCTACCACTAGTTCGCGCATTTATTAACGTGTTTACATAGCTTCCGTATTAAATTGAATTTATTTAATGAAGTTTAAATAATTAAAATCTGACAAATCTTCCCTAATAATTTACCAGAGGGAATTATTCGACATATAAAAATTCCGCGACAATTCGTCGTCGGATAATTCTTTCGCAAATCATTTTTGACCAGACAATTTGCCGCAGAAATAATTCAGCTCCGATATAATTCAGCCTGAAGAGAACTTCATCCCATAGACAAATCTGTTAATTTTTTTCCATAAAATTCCTTCCCGACAAATTATACCTCGGACAAGTCTTCCCATAAATAATTCTCCTCATGTAATTCTTTTTCCAAACAATTCATCTCCGGAAAAAATTTCCGTTCAATTTTACCCCGGTGAACTGCCGTACTAATCTTCCTCGACATTAAGACCAGTGAAAACTCTTCATCATGATCATTTTATAGCTTAAAATTTTTCATCGACAAATTTTTTGTTTTATTTTTTTTTTTGTTTCGAATTATTCTATCCATGAAAATTCATTATCAGATCTTAAGCGAACTAATCAACTCTATTCATTTCTTCGACGCTTTAAAATTTGTCCCTGGACAAATGTTTTCCTCATAATATTCTTCACTGATCATTTATAACAAAGGTAACTCATCCCGTAGAGAATTCTTCTCCGTATGTTTTTTTTTAATAAAATTCTTCCCCGGACAATTATTTCCCGGAAAATTCAAGGCGCACAATTCATGCTCAGTACAAGTCTTGCCCGTGAACCTATTTATCAGGATATTTCATTCTGAAACAATTCAGACACAGACAATTCTACCCTAATTATTTCTCAGACTAATCTGCCTCGGAAAATTGGCAAGTAATAACACCATATATTCCGCATAGTTTTTCTTCGTGTAATTGTTTTCCTCAGATAGCTTCGGTAGCTCTGTGGTTAGTGTGTTGGACTGTGCGCCGAAAGGTCCCACGTTCAAGTCTGGAATGGGGCTAACAACATCTTTTCATAGAAACATTTTTCTATACCGCGCTACCTCTCGGCAGTAAATGGCAAACCTACGAGAGTTATTGTGGTGTAGACAATTTTGTATTTCGTATGGGAAATTAACAAAACTAACATTGAATTTGATTGAATATATATAACGCTATATTAACGCTATCGTCACACAACTTTTACCAAATGTATACTAATTTTTTATACTTTAAAATTAATAAAAATAATTTGGGAATCTATACTTTATACTGGTAGATATAACGGTTTTATGACAAGTCCTTTTAAAAAATTAGTATTTTCGGAAATAGTGTTGCCCTGCACATAAACTTCGACGGACAAAAAATAAGTAATTTAAAAAACTATTTAAAACCAATTTATCTTTAATATAGCATACCTAAATTTTTACGTTGGGCTTTAAAAACATTTCTGCAGGTGTACAAAATAAAAATAAAACTAAAAAATACGAAATGATGTTAATTAATATGTCATATTGCACACATATGAAAGGAAATATATAAGTGTTTGGTATAATTGACAAGAAGAGATTTCAAAGAATATATTTGGTGGATATAAAGACAATCTGTTTATAGTCTCTGAACACTTTTTATTTGAAAAGGAAGAAAAATAAAAAAAAAATTAGAAAAAAACTTAAAATTTGAAATATTAATCGCATCATCATTAAACTTTTACCTAACATACAATAATTTTATGTAATTATGCTTTATTAAAACATTTTTAGGAATATATTAATTAAAAAATGAGATATAACGGTTTTAATCTAAGTCCCACCCGATTTAAGAGCGTTTGGGCACACTGGGCGCCGTTCGGATTTGCCTATAAACTGTAGGTCCCGACAAAGTATTATTATTAATTCTTTACCTAAACAATTATCCACTTCAAAAATTTTACCAGTAACTTTTACTTCGGTGTATTCTCTGACGGAATGATTTAGCTAAAGATAACTCTGATGTGATAATTTCATCCCTTAAAATTCTTTATCGAACAATTTTTCCATGAATTATTCTTCCCACCAAAAAATTATTACCAGTTAATTATTCCCAGATGCTGTTCTTTCCAGAGATAACGCATAGACTTACATTTCTTCAGCAATGTAATTCCATCTAAAGAGTACTCTTCTCATAGATAATTCTTCGACACTGAACAATTCTTCTTCTTCTATTTCCCGATGACATTCTTCTCCGATAAATTATAACCATAAACAACATTCCCAAAAACAAATCTTCAACGGACAATTCATTCCGGACTTTCCATAGCATTCTTCACACACGTTACTTTTCCTGTGCAAGTCTCCCCCAGAGAATATGTTTCCCTACCCTAATTATGCTGTCCCCATACAATTATGACTTAATATAGTTTTATTCAGACAATTTTTAGTCGGATAATTATTTCCGTAAACAATTCTTCACAGTGATAATTTTGCGATGGGGAATTTACCCCGTAGAATTTTTCCCCAAGCAATTCTCTGCCAAACAATTGTTCCACGGACATTTCCTCATTTCGGAAAATCATTTCAAAATAAAATTTTCCCAGAAAATACTACCCCCAAAACCAATTTTTAACAGATAATATTTCCACTGACATTTTTTCGGCAGACAATTCCTCCCAGATGCAATTATTCACCAGAAAATTCATAACCAGATAACTTTTTCAGAGCACTTTCATCCCAAACTCATAATCTAGCAATTCATCAGATATTCAATCTTCCCATAGGCATTTATTTCTGAAACAGTAATTCACAGGACAAATATATCCCAACACAATTCCATCCAAAGAGAACTTCCCATAGATAATTATTTGATACTGAACAATTCTTTTTGGATAACATTCTTTTTGATACAATAATGAAGATATACAATTATTCCCCTCCTGACAAAAACACCGAACTATTCAAGACAAGTGTTTCCAAGACAATTTTGTCCTAGAAAATTCGTTCTCAGTACAAATTTTACCCGGAATTACAATGAAATTTTCTTCCCATAGAAAATTCTTCGACGACACAAGTTCACCCAAATAGAGATTTCTGTATATACACAATTTGTGGACACTTTCGACACGGGACAATTCTTTTATGATAACAACTAGAGATGGGCGCGTGCCGTACTTTTTTTGTGTCACGCCCGAAAATCAGAGTTCGTGCAAATCTCCGTGCGTGCTAGTTGCTGTCGTGCCCGTGCGTGTCCGTGCCTCCAAAATCAGGCACGCGCCCATTAAACATTTTTTTTATAGTTTCTGCCTGAATTTTAAAAAAACCCTTACGTGGTATTTACACTTTTTCTTGGAAATCTGTTGTTTTAGTTTTATTTCCGTTTCGGGTTCCAAGATTTTTAAAATTGTGGTTCCAACTCCAACCAAAAAATTAAATGGTTTTCGAATCCGGTTAATTTTTTAATAACGGTTCCGGTTCTTTGCGTTCCCTGACAGGGACTATAATAAAGGGGTTTTCAATAAGAGCGCTACAAAAGTTTTTTTCACGGTTTTTTCAACAGGGACGCTACAAAAGTAGAGCGACAGGGATAGCAAACGACGCCATATTTCTTGCCGCTCTTTTGACAATTCTCTTCAGTAAGGTTTCCTATTTCATGATGGAAAGATATACGAGCCAATAACGAGTCGAAATAATTAAAATTTACTACCGAAATTCGAATTCGTATATCTTTCCATCATGAAATGGCAAACCTTACTGAAGAGAAATGTCAAAAGAGCGGCAAGAAATATGGCGTCGTTTACTGTCCCTGTCGCTCTACTTTTGAAGCGACTCTGTTGAAAAACCCTTTATATGTTTTGGTTCCGAGATTTTTAAAATAGCGGATCCGATTTCAACCAGAAAAAAATATATGGGTTCCAATTCTCTAATAACAACCCAGTCTGCCATTTCTCGGAGACCTTCGTTGCCTTGGAGCTTTCTCCAAAAACTTTGATAACAAAAGTTTGATCTCGTTGCTTTCTCAATTCTAATTTTTAAATTTTTTGCAACATTCAAATTCTTTGACAAGATACAAAATTTATCACATCGATACCGCAATATTTTTTGTAGCATTCGCGAACATTTCGAAAATTTCAGATTTCGAAAATTATCTTATTTCGTGAAAACTCCGACAGAACGTATCGATATCTACCGACCAGTACGTCCAATTTGACGCTCGATATTTTTACGAGAACAAGTCCGATAACGTGTGATTTCTCCCTCTACTCGCATCTCGTAGTGGCATCGAAACGAATAGCATACTGGGATGCTACCCGATACAATTATGAATATATACGTACACACAGAAAAAACCTGGCGCAACAAATCTCTATTCTGTGTGAACATTTAGTACATCCATCCCGAACAATTCTCTGCAGACAAAATTCTTCCCCGTACCCGGCCAATTCTTTCCTGATAGAGTTATCCCATATACAATTCTACCCAGAGACAAGTCTACATCAAGACATTTTTTTTCTTCGAGATAATCAATAATCACTAATTGTTAGTTTTAGGTGACAGAGACGGTATTAATTATTTTAATACTAACATATTTTTAATCTAGGAATCTTTTAAATTTACTATCATTTACAAAAATCATATTTGTCTGTCAAAACTTAAATTTCAACAGACCTTTTACAATTTCTACCATCATTAGTCCCTACATTTTTAAAGCATTGCCGACCCCATGAATTTCAAGCATCACCAACATCGTCAACATCTTTACCTTTGCTCTTAACATCACTCCATGAAACACCCTTCAACAAGGTACATATCAAACATCATCCATCCATCCATCCGAGAATTTCACCAGCTACTGTTGATCACTTGATGGCCATGTGTTAAGTGCTGTTTCAGATGTAGTTGAAGTAGTTAGTATTGTTTTTGTTTTTCTTCTTTTTTTTGCACAAATAGACGTTGTGCTCTCACTCATTTGGCTTTTATCCCTCATTAAGTCCTTTTTCTACAGCCGTCTGTTGATTTTGTTCGTGTTGATGGCCATTCAAATGTTGTTCTTACAACGTCCGATTTTTTTTTTATTTTTATTTCTTTTTACAGATTAATCTAATTGACAAGGTAGGCAAATAACAGTTAAATGATTACTTTTATTTGTTTTTACTTTTTACTACTGTTTTTAGTCTAGTATTTTGGTATCTTTTAGTACTTTTTTATTTTGTATTCTTAATTTTTTTATCTATTTTTAACTGTATTTCTAAAATCTCACTTCCAGCTCAAATACTTTAGTAATTTTTACTTACAGCTGGACATCTATATTCTTATAGACAGTGCACATGGAAAAATTCTCTTTTGGCATGAGGTTGAAAGAGTTAAAAAATTAGTTGTACCAACTAACTTCATTCGGTTAAATCGAATAATTTACAAATTTGCTATTTGAACTGCCATATTAGCCTATTCACATGAAATATTAGTCTATACACACTCCTAATTGTTCTAAAACAGTTCGAAATTGGTTGCCGTACAAACTACAACTATTTTTATTTAACTGACTAAGCGGTTGAGAGAACCGAATAAGTTTGTTGGACATAGAGTTGGTTGGCGCAACAGATCTCTATTCTGTGTTTGCAGACATCCTTCTAGACTAAAGTTTTGTGTAGCATTCCATTTTAAGCTGTTTGTGTAATGTGATAATAGGTCTGAGCTTGTAAGGGCCTATAAGTCCTACAATGCAATCGTTTTTCTATTTTCTAAATATCAAATACATTTTCTTTTTTATTTGACATGCCTGTAACTTAATTGAAGGACTCTTCATCGGAGATTATTCGGCACAGATTTATCCTAAAGTTTTTGTGTTTGTTGTACTTGTAGTTGTGAGCAGCCTAATATATGTTTGTCTTAAAGTTTTGTTTTTGCTGATGTTTTAAATGAAAAGGACATCGACAGCGATGACGACGACGACGACGAGACACTTGCAGGTGTTACGACTTATGTGCGAAATGCTTTCGCATTAATTACAGCACATTCGACGTTAGTTTTTGTAGCACTACACTTAACCTAGGAGAATTTTATGCAAAAAAAAAAAACTTTTTTTTTTCAATTTAGTTTTGCATTTAAGACAATGCCTTAATTAGTTTTGTGTAAATTAAAAAAATGTGTACACCTATCGATCTTTAACTCGATTTGAGTGCTTAATACGTTATTTTAAAAATAAAAGATTTATGTTTCAATATAAAGTAGCAAAAGTTCGCTGCGGATTTTTTTTTTTAATGGAAGTTGTAAATATAGTAACCAAAAGAAAAATAATTCTCTAATAAAACAAGTTTTCCCAAAGAAAATGCTCCCGTGACTAGTCTTCGTGTTCTCCGGACTGATATTTTTTCCCGAGAGAATTTTCCGAGATAATTATTCTCGAGACAATGTTACATTTTTCTGTGAACAGTTTTATTTTTGTGGTGAATTTTAGTGTGGTGAATTTTAGTGTGGTGAATTTTAGTGTGGTGAGTTTTAGTGTGGTTAGTTTTAGTGTGGGGAGTTTAAATGTGGTGAGTTTAAATGTGGTGAGTATAAATGTGGTGAGTTTAAATGTGGTGAATTTAAATCTGGTGAGTTTAAGTGTGGTGAGTTTTAGTGTGGTAAGTTCTAGTGTGTTGAGTTTTGGAGTGGTGAGTTTCGCTTCTATTCGGCAGGAAATGTGGTGAGTTTAAATGTGGTGAGTTTAAGTGTGGTGAGTTTTAGTGTGATGAGTTTAAGTGTGGTGAGTTTTAGTGTGGTGAGTTTTAGTGTGGGGAGTTTAAATGTGGTGAGTTTAAATGTGGTGAGTGTAAGTGTGGTGAGTTTTAGTGTGATGAGTTTAAGTGTGGTGAGTTTTAGTGTGGTGAGTTTTAGTGTGGGGAGTTTAAATGTGGTGAGTTTAAATGTGGTGAGTTGAAGTGTGGTGAGTTTTAGTGTGGTAAGTTCTAGTGTGTTGAGTTTTGGAGTGGTGAGTTTCTCTTCTATTCGGCAGGAACATTTAAAATAGATAAATATAGCACTGATCAATATTTCACCAAATTCGCTATCCATATTACGGATATATAGTATATTTATTATAACGGTTATATGGGATGTACAACGCCTATTAGTCCTATCCCGTCCACATTCGGTAAGATCATTTACAATGGAGATATTTTTGAGCAAAATTTCATTCAATTTCCACTTCGAATTGTATTTTTAATAATTGAGTTGTATGCGACGAACCCATCCCAGTCCACCAATCCAAAGAACATATACCCTATAATCTGGCCAGGTACAACATACATATTCTGTAAAACAAACACACGGAACGTTCATCCAGACTGGAGGTTCCAATACCGACGTATTTTTATAAAACCGTGACTTTCGGGATTGGAAAAAGAAATCCTTGTGGATCGATGGCGTGCATTTGGGAGGCAACAATATTTGATTTTTTTTTTGCGCAATCATAAAATAGACATCCTAGTGAATATAAAACTATTAAATGAATTGTTTCAGATTAAATATTTTCAACCAGATAGCAGTCCAAAGTAGGGCCTTTTTTGATTTTTTGTTAATTTTACTATTTTTCTGATTACTTTTTTTAGAAATTAATTTAAATTACTTCTTATTAAGTTATTACATTGAAAATTTCACATGTGATAGCTAAAATCTTGCACACTTTAAAAAATACTAAAAAAACTTTTTAAGACTTTTTAAGTTGAACATTCGGCGACAAAAGTACCAAATTTCGAAAAATCGTGAATAGGATGAAACTTGTGTGGCTTAAATCATAATTGATAAATCATGCTCATTTTCAATACCGGACAACCTAGATGTAATAATTAATATCCCTTACTATTTGGATTGACCTAGTTTATATCGAGTTCCTATAACCATGATTTCAACAGAGATATGGACATCGGTAAATCGCTTCATGAGGTCACGCTGATTAAAAGATTATATAAAATGTTCCATACCCAAAATTTATATTTTACAAGTTTTTATTTTATAATTAAATATAATTGTGACTTTTTTGAATAAAGTGTTGAATCTTTTAAGCAAAATTTGTAATTTATGTTCTTTATTGCTTTTTTAAATATGTTTTAAAATCAATTTTAAAACATTTTTTTCTTTCTTTGAATTTCCTTTGTCTGCACATTTGTTGCGGCAACCAACCAATTGCATTGCCAAAACATTCGGTTACGATAACAACTAACAAAGTAGTTGAAACAACTTCTTAATTCGTTTGTGATAACATCATAGTCTGTGAGAATGATGTTGTGGCAAGCTCTAAATCGGTGAGCATGAAGTTGTTGCAAACTTCAAATTAGAGATCATGGGGTTGTGACAACATCTAAATCGGTGAACATTTAGTTGTGGTCTGTCAACCGAACTGCTGATAGACATGAGGTTGCCGTTTGTCATTTATTATGTTGATACAACAAAGTACTCAATTGCCGTAACAAATGCACGTACGTCAATTTTGACAGAACGCAAAATGCAATCATTAGGTTACGGCACCCGTATGTGCCAAATCATTCGGTTACGGTAACAACTAATAAAGTAGTTGAAACAACTTCTTAATTCGTTTGTGATAACATCATAGTCTGTGAGAATGATGTTGTGGCAAGCTCCAAATCGGTGAGCATGAGGTTGTTGCAAACTTCAAATTAGAGATCATGGGGTTGTGACAACATCTAAATCGGTGAACATTTGGTTGTGGTCTGTCAACCGAACTGCTGATAGACATGAGGTTGCCGTTTGTCATTTATTTTGTTGATACAACAAAGTACTCAATTGCCGTAACAAATGCACGAACGTCAATTTTGACAGAACGCAAAATGCAATCATTAGGTTACGGCACCCGGATGTGCAGTTGCGAGGACTAACATTTCGAAAAATTTTAAGAAAAATCAAAGTAATCCAAGAGTTTACCTTTAGTAATAAAGAGTTAAGTTTTTTCTACCCCTCAGCTTCTCACAATCTATCATTTATTTGTGGGATTACTGAAAATAACTAAGAAATGTTTCTGAAAATTGACAAATATTTTGTTTCGGTTACCCACCAAATTTTTGGCAGGGTCGCGGCAGCTTAGAACTAATTTGTCAACATATTTCAAACCGACAAAAGCTTAGTTTCTATCACAAACTCACTGTTTTCTGTCAGTTCCCAAATTATGCCGTGAATCTGCCATTAAAATTCCACACAATTTTACAACCTGCTATACACTTCCCAAAATATTCTATGTATCTGTGCATTTGTCGGAAATATGCCCGAAATATTCCAAAAAATATCTCGGAACGCCTGATTGTTTGGTATACTTTAAACAGACAAAGGTTGACTTTGCAGCAAATGCTGCTCTTATGCCAGATATCTGCCTTTAGAACTACACACACAATTTGACAAACTCCACGAGACAAAATTTCTGTCATTTCTAAGGAATATTTCAGGCATATTTTCGGCAAACACAGATTTAAAACGAGACAAAATTGTCATTTCAAAGGAATATTTCAGGCATATTTTCGGCAAACACAGATATACAAGATATAAATTGAAGTTTATGAGATGCGTATTATGCACTATTTAGAAATGATGTATGGAATGTCTAAATGAAGTTGTATAGTTTAAAATAAATTCTATGCTTAGTGAAATAATATAAAAATTTTGAAAGAAAATCCATACAGTATATAAAAACTATTGTTACACATAAAATTGAAAAATATGTTAATATCAACACTATAAAAGTAGCATTGAAATACATTAAAAGCAAAAAATACCATTCCATTTAAATAAATATTTTACCACAAAAACAATTACGAGAAATAACTTTGTGCATTTTCCAAATGCACGCCTGAGCATTGAGTCTGAACGACTGTCATTGACAGGATTTTAAATCCATTTGCAATACGCTGTGAGTGGAGCGGTCGGTGTGCAGTACAGGGTGCTCGATAGCAGCAGCGACAGCAAATCCTAGAATCCTAATCCAGCAAGGGCATAGCGTGAGGAAAGGATGTGAAAAGAAACATAAAGAAACACAAGTACAATGGATGGCATTGGAAAGGCTCAATGTGAGCTCAAGTAAGACAACAGCTGCAGCAGGTTATATTAGAAATAAAAGAAGAAAAAAAAGGAGACACAAAAAAATAGAATATAGAAAAAACTGTAAAATGATAGCAATTGCTGGCAGCATATCTTACAAAGATATCACTAGGGAAAGTGTAACGAAAAAAACAAAGACATTTTTCAATGGATTTTATATCAATTTCAATTTTCAGTAGTTGATAAGAAATGATAAAATAAAATGAAATAGAAATTGGTTTAAAGAAAATTATTTTAAATTTAGCACTCAAACTTTGAGAATGCCTGATGGACGGGTTTAACTAATTAAATTTGGTATACTTTTGTGGAAGTTTGTGGGAGGCGTATATCAGATTATCACAATTAATGGAATTTATTCCGGACATATTTCAGAAACGCGCAGAACAAAAAGTTTTCATCTAATCTCCGACCTTTACACTTTTCGAAATTCAGAGATACCCGAGACAAAATTTTTGGCATATTTCAGGAATATGTCGGGCATATTTCCGACAAACACACAGATAAATGGCTTATTTTGGGAAGTGTATAGCAGGTTGTAAAAGTTTGTGGAAGTTTAATGGCAGATTCACGGCATATTTGGGAAACGGGCAAAAAAGACAGCCGTTGATACAAGCTCCGGTGTTGTCTGTTTGATATATGTCGAAAATGGGTTCAAAACTGCCTCGACCCTGCCAAAAATTTTGTCTGGGTTAAAGTTTCTGACATTTCTCGGGAACATGTCTGGCATTTTTTGGGTAAGCACACAGATAAATGAAAGTTTGTGTGAAGTTTATGGCATATTATCACATTTTATGGAAATTTAAATGCAGATTCAGGGCATATTTTAGGAACTGGCAGAAAATGGACAGTTTTTCATCCAATCTCCAAACTTTGCACTTTTTCGAAAATAACCGGAGATATCTGAGACAAAATTTTTGTCATTTTTCAGGAATATTTCAGGCAAACACACAGATAAATGGATTATTTTGGGAAATGTATAGCAGGTTGTAAAAGTTTGTGGAATTTTAATGGCAGATTCACGGTATTTTTGGGTAACGGGCTGAAAAAAGACAACTGTTGATACAAATTTCGACATTGTCTGTTTGTAATATGTCGAATATAAGTTTCAAAACTGCCTCGACCCTACCAAGAATTTTGTCTAGGTTAAAGTATTTGACATTTCTCGGGAATATGTCCGGCATATTTGAGGTAAACACACAGATAAATGGAAGTTGTGTGAAGTTTATGCCAGATTATCACATTTTATGGAAGGCATATTCCTGGCAAATTTTAGGAACTGGCCGAAAATAGACGGCTGTTGTTATAAAAACTTCATACAAAATATTATATGATTTTCTTATTACTTTTGAATTTTTGAAATATTGAATTTTATATTTCAATATTAATAGATATTCCTTAGAGTGAGAATAATAAAAAAGAAATGTATAATGCACTAAGTACTCGGTGTCATAAGCAGTTCATTTCAGTATTTGAATTTTTATTGCACATAGTCATAGACAACTTCACTGCAGCTTTGTTTTTCTTTTGTTTTGACAGTACTTGGTGCTTTGTTGTTGTGGTGAACAAGACATTCATTTCATTTTCAAGCATAGAGTTGAGGAGAGTAAATTTTTTGAAATGAAATGAATGTCTTGAAGTGAATTTCAAATGCACTTGTGCAGAAGTCTAATATATATGTTATAAAGGGTTTTCAATAAGAGCGCTACAAAAGTTTTTTTCAAGGGTTTTTCAACAGGGACGCTACAAAAGTATAGCGGCAGGGACAGCAAACGACGCCATATTTCTTGCCGCTCTTTTGACATTTCTCTTCAGTAAGTTCAGTTTGTCATTTCATGATGGAAAGATATACGAGCCACCAACGAGTCGAAATTATTAAAAATTACGACCTAAATTCGAATTCGTATATCTTTCCATCATGAAATGGCAAACCTTACTGAAGAGAAATGTCAAAAGAGCGGCAACAAATATGGCGTCGTTTGCTGTCCCTGTCGCTCTACTTTTGTAGCGTCCCTGTTGAAAAACCCTTTACATCAATTCGATATAACCTTCGAGTGCTGATTTTGACGGCCATCTCTTTTTTCATTTGTATATCGTAAAACTTAAAAAAGAAATAAATACAGCCCTTACACAATTATTTTCCAAAAAATAAAACTTTAAATGGATTTATTTTTAATTGTCAAGACTAATTTTAATGTACTTAAGTAAACACGAAAATTATTTATATTTTAGACTATTTTTGAATAACTTTTTAAGAATTAAGGATCTAATATTACGTTAGAAAATAATGCGAGGTTATGAAGAACATAGACCAAACTAACGATTAAAATTAGCAAATGTTTTCCATCTACTGATTTTTAGAATATTACTTTTGGAAAACTTTCAAATATTGCGAATTCTGAAATGAGAATCATGTATAATTTCTATTAATTGATTATTTGTTTAGCATTTAGGATCGAATGTTAAACAAATAATTCAAAGTTATAGGGAACATAATTTAAACTGACGATCGAAATTTGTAACATGTTTTCGATCTGTACATTCATCATTCAAACGATTTTGAATTTCAAAATTATTAGAAAATCGTCAAAATGGATTGGACAATTAATTATAAAAACAAAAAAAAATATTAAGGAAATAATTATAATTTATCGATCGAATAATATTTGACATGTATGCAATTTTGGAATCAACCGATTTTTAATAGAATTCGTCTTCAAAAAATTCAGTTTCAAAAATTTGAAAATTTATATTAATTTGTAATACTAATACTACTAATTACCTACTATCTGCCTTTTTCAAAAGATGTCCAATTAGGCACCTGAACTGACAACAACCGAACCTAACGATTCGAATTAACGTCAACTCATTAAATGTCACTTACAATCATTATTACCATCACCATCAAAATTTTCAACATAATTTCATTTTCTTTCGCTCATTTACTTCACAGTGACACCACCCGATTCGAAGGCGTCCATTGCTGGGCCCGCGGATCTGTACGTCAAAGTGGGCAGCGCCATAACGTTGACATGTCACGTGACACAGCCGTCATCACGTGACATCGGACCCATTTACTGGTATAGTGGGCCTTACATACTGACGCCGTTCGTTGTGCATCCGAACGATGTGGCGATCGATCTGTCACGACGCATTTCAATGGAATCGCAACTGGGCGATGTGCTTAAATCGAGGTGAGTGACAGAAATGCTACAAGAAAATTCAAAAATAAAGACAAATTTGAATATAAAAATGTTAAAATTTTCGAAAATTAATAAACTACAAAAGTTACAAGTGGAACTATATATTCGAACCTGGTTCCATTTTGTCAAATTAAAAGAATTAAAAATGTAGATGATTCCATTTAAAATTAAAAGATTTTAAATGGAACCATTTGACAAAACACAACTGGAAAATGTATAAAAAAAGATTATAAAAAATAGCAAAAATGTGTGAAAACACAAACCTAAAACCGACCACTACATGTCATAGATGAAAAAGGCCTTTTATAGCCGCATGTTGTGGGTAATGTTAAAGCTTAAGGGCTTCACACCGACACTGTTACAAAATTGAGCCACTTCGCAGGGCTTAATTGCGTGTGTGTGCGTCTGTCTGTGCGTGAAGGCCTTTGATGTGTGATTCGATGAAATGTTGTGTCAGTCGATTAGGTCGAGGCTCCAAGGTTTGGCACAGGTGACAAAGAGGTTTTGCGAATTGTTTGAAACGCTGCTGCGGGCAAAATTTCCTGCAGTATGGGTGCACTGAGTGGTTAAAGGATTTGAACTTTAATACAAAAATTTTAAAACACAAAATATAAATTGAATTTATACTTTAAAAAATTTTGAATTGAAAGAATATTTTTCTTTTTTGTTTGATACAATTTATATTATGTTGGGTTTTTATTTAAGATTTAAAATAAAAAAATATTCTGTATTCTATTATTTCGATTTCACATAAAATTAAAAAAAAAATTTAATTTATAATTTGGATTTGTATATACGAGCATCTAAACAACTATTCTCCGAGACAATTATTGCCAATAATATTCTAAATAAACTATTATTTTAAAAAGTGATTCAAACCGTAACTGAAACCGATATCTATTGAAAAACTTCTCATTTTAAAAACAGAAACTCTAACCAAAACCGTTACACAATAATCAGAAAAAATAACTGATTTTCCAAGCCAATAATAAAAATTTCAAATTTAAAAACGGGTTTAAAAAAGTATGAAATTTATTAATAATTTATAGTTATAGGTAATAGGTTCTTGTATGGACAAATATTTATGTTTGATATATCGGAATTAAGGTAAAAGAAAAAACATTAATACAAAAATGGAAATCGCAACCATGACCAAAACATGAAAACGGTATTCTGAGATCGTTAGTTATAAAATTTGAAAAACAAATAAACAAAAAAAGAAATAAAAAATTTACAAATTTTGTGTGTGCCAAAGTTGGAATCGTCCTTCACGATGTCCAAACATTTATTACAAGAGGACAATTATTTCCTCTGCTAAAATATGCACTACTGCACTCTACCATTTTGAATGCATTTTGCAAATGACAGTCAACAGTCTCTCGGCCGACTACACTGCAGTATTTGTTTCCTAGGTGTCAAGTACTGTCAAAACATCAAGCCACTCAAAACATTCAATGTTTTGAAAAACAAAACCAAACGACAACACTGTCACTGAAAATGCAACGAATACAGTGGGTGCAGCAACTAGTAACGAACATTGAAAACAACAACAATTATGCCGCTCGGCAGAAAAATTGTAAAAAAAATGTGTACAACAAAAACAACGCTTTGGTCAAAGAGCAATGTACCCACAAAAAATTGTTGAAAAAATTAAGAAAAACAAATTTGTTCGATAAATGAAAAGCATAATATAAAATAAAGGGTTTTTTAACAGGGTCGCTACAAATGTAGAGCGACAGGGACAGCAAACGACGCCATATTTCTTGCCGCTCTTTTGACATTTCTCTTCAGTAAGGTTTGTCATTTCATGATGGAAACATATACGAATTCGAATTTCGGTAGTAAATTTTAATAGTTTCGATTCGTTGTTGGCTCGTATATCTTTCCATCATGAAATGGCAAACCTTACTGAAGAGAAATGTCAAAAGAGCGGCAATAATTATGGCGTCGTTTGCTGTCCCTGTCGCTCTACTTTTGTAGCGTCCCTGTTGAAAAACCCTTGAAAAAAAACTTTTGTAGCGCTCTTATTGAAAAACCCTTTATTATATGATTTTCTTATACCTTTTGTTTTTATTCTATACTTCAATAAAAATGAAAATTCCTTAGAATGATAAAAAAAAAAATGTAAAATGCACTAATTACTTGGTGTCATAAGTAATTCATTTCATTATTTGAATGTTTATTGCACATCATCATAGATCTCTTCACTGCAGTTCTGTTTTGTTTGTGTTTTGTTTTGACAGTACTTGGTGCTTTGTTGTTGTGAGCAACACATTCATTTCATTTTCAAGCACAGAGTTGGCGACAGCAAATGTCTTGAAATAAAATGAATGTCTTGAAGTGGGTTTCAACTGAATTTGTACAGATGTCTAGTATGTGAAAAGATGAGAGTGAGACGGAGTATGTCAGTTCATTATTCGTCAAATGTACGAATTGATTCGTGGATTATTTTCACAAATGATTTTCGTAAAATATACGAATTTAAACATAAATATATTTCGTAACATTACGAAAGTTCATTCCAACTATATACGAATATTTTCGTAGATAATTTTTACGAATATTTTCATCAAATACACTAACTTTTTCGTGTATTTTATGCAAATTTTCTTCTGAGTGTGGGAATGAATTTATAAGGTGAGGAATTGTCCGATTTAGAGTAGTCTCGAGCAATTATTATCTCTGAGAAAATACTATCGGTAAAGAAAAGTACGGGCAAGTATTATACGTGGCAGAATTATACGAGAAAATATTATCTGGAGGAAGTATTGTGCGGAATATAATTGTTTGGAAAAAAAAAATTCTGCGAAAGAAACAATCGTCTTGGAGATTAATTGCTTTCAGTAAAAATGTTCATCATAAAAATTGCAAGGGTTAAAATTTTCCAGAGTATGAATTATCCAGGGTAAGAATTTTAGGGCAAGGAAGTATTGAATAGGGAAGAATTGAATTGAAAAGAATGTCACGGAGTAGAATTGTCCTGGGAATGAATTTTCAGGGGAATAATTATCGGTAGGTGAAATATTTTGGGGAAGAATACTTCGGGGGAAAAATGTTACGGGCCAGAATTGTCCTGGGAATGAATTGTCAGAAGAAAAATTATCTGAAGATCAATTATCTCGAGGAAGAATACTTCGGGAATGAAATCCCCAAAACAGAATTGTCCGGGAAACTTTTGTCTTGGAGTAAAATTATTTTGGGCATTATTACTGTGAGGAATAGTTTCAGGGAAGAATTGTCTTGGAGAAGAATTAGCAAAAAAGAATATTAAAATGCAAAATTATACGAGTGTCTTGAGGAATAATTTTATCGAGCAGAATTCTCCGGAGAATAATTTTCCGAGAAAGAATAGAATATTGTCTAGGGAATAATTGAAATGGAAATAATTGTCTTGATGAAGAATTGTCTTGAAACAAAAATTTCCACGGCAGGCATTGTTAGAGAATGAATTGATCATGGATTAATTGTCTCGGAAAAAAATCATAGAGAATGTACGATGAATACATTGTCGGGGAAAGAATTATCGATAGAAGAATTATCGCTGTAATAAATTCATAAGGGAGGAATAGTTCTGAGAAGAATTGTCCAAGACAGAATGGTGCGGGAAAGTTTTGCCTTTGGGGTAGAATTTTTTAGAGCATAATTGTACGTAGAATAATTCTCCAAAAAAAAATCCAGTTTGTAAGAGTATCAGGGATGAGTTTTCATGGAGAAAACTTTCCTCAGGGAAGAATGATACTGTGGGAAAATAGTTCAAGACGAGTAGAATGTTACATGTTACAGGGATGAGTTTTCTCGGAGAAAACTCTCTTCGAGGAAGAATGAAACTGGGGGAAAATAGTCCAAGACGAGAAGAATGTTACATGACCGAATTATCCGAGTATATATTGTCTTGAGCAATAATCGTCTTGAGTAGAATTCTGCAGAGAATAATCGTACGAGAAATAATTGTCCCAGGAAGAATAGTCCCGGCGTTTAAGTGCCTTGAGGGAAACAATTTCTACTGTAAGAATTTTTCAGGGTTAGAATTTCCCGAATGAATAACCAGGGTAAGAATGGCACAGGCATGTATTGGTCAGGAAATAATTGAATAAAAAAAATGTTTTGAGGAAGAATTAACACATAATCTATAGTCAGAGAAAGAACTATCAATGGAATAATTGTCTCGGGAAAATTTCCTCGAATAAGAATAGCTCGGAAATACATTGTCAGGGAAGTATTGGAAGAATTGCAGAGGAAAGCAATTCCTCGGGGAGAAATATATAAATTATACAAGACAGAATTGTCCGGAAAAGTTTTGTCTTGGTGAAGAATTGTTTGGTGCGAAATTGTCTGACAAATAATTGTTTGAGGAAGAAATTCTTGGGAAAAAATTTGGTAGACCGAAAAATGGTTCAAAATTGAATTAGCCATGAAAAGTATTCTTTTGGGGAAGAATTGTGTCAGGAAAGAAATGGCCTACGGATATTTATACGCGAGAGTAGAAATGCCGGAAAAGGCTTTGACCTTAAAAGACTTTTGAAAGGTACAACTTGGAAAATTTAATATCTACAATTTAAATTTGCACTATTTTTTAATTCCAAATTATTTTAAATAAGTCTTTTTCTAATAATTATGTTTTTTTTTATTATCAAACCCGCAGACTGCGTATCGCGAATGCTCACACCGCCGACACGGGCAACTATACCTGCATGCCGACCACCGCTGAGGCAGCCAGCGTCATGGTGCACGTGATTAATGGTAAATAATAAAAAAAACATTACAAAAAAATATATATTAAATATAATTTTTTATTTTATACACTTGCGGCTATCGCGACACTTTGACTGAATGCCTAAAATAACAAAAAAAAATGAACAAAAAAAATAAAACAAAATGAACAAAAATAAATAAAACTGTAAAATCAACCAACCAAATCAATTAAATAAATAAATTATAAAAAAAATATTAAAACATTTCAACAAAAACACAACAACCATTAAATCAACCAACCTACAGATGAAAATCCCGCGGCCATGCAAAAGAGCGCCGCCGCCACCATCACCACCACCACCACCAGAACGTGGCTCTATTTTGGCCACATTGGCCACCACCGCCGCCGCAGCAGCAGCAGCAACACCCGCAGCCGTAGTCATAGCCTCAACATCATCAGTGGCAGCACCATATCCTGCAGCCTGCATATCCTTGGACTGTGTTTGTGGCAAAAACTGCAGGCGCGAATTTTTAATAAATTTGTTAATTGTTTGTCCGCGTGCAGCTAGTAATTTGCAACAATTGTGCATAAATAAATAAATTTATATTAATTTTTGTTTATTATTTTGATTATGGCATTTGTTTGCATCAAATACACATAAATCCGTATTAAAATAAATATTTAATTATGTTAATTTGTTGTGTGGTTTAATAATAGGCACTGAAATTTGACACACAATTTGAGGTGCATTATGAAATTCAATTTGGCAACAATTTATTTAATATTTTGTTTCACTATTTTAGTTTAAAAATTGGTTTATTTGATTTGTTTTATAATGTGGCAGAAAATTTGTATCACAATTTGGTTTGAAATTTGTACCACAATTTGACTAATTTAGTGTAATTTCATACACAATTTAATTTCGAATTTATTTCACAAAATTGTATTAGATTCCACAATTTAATTGACAATTTCCTGACAGTTTCTTGCACAATTTCATACATAATTTAATTCAATATATATTCTACATTAAAGTGCATAAAATGATACGCAATTTTTACTCCTATTTGAATTACAATTTGTTCCACTTTTTGGTGATCAAATCGTACAAAAATTATCACTTTATGTTCCACAATGCACACCTCATTTGGATTAATTTGACTCACAATCTGGTTTATAACTTATGCCATAATAAATTCCTCATTTTTCACACAATTTGAATCACAGTTTATTCCATAATAAGATTTAAATTTTGTTCCACAATCAGTTCTACAGATTAATTCACAATTTGTAGCAAAATTATATAATTTTATGTTCCACAATTTGTACTTCATTTTGTTTAATTTGACATACAAATTAGTTCCACAATATGTTTGCTAATTGCAATTTATTATCCAATTTGATCCAAATTTGGTTTCATAATTTTTTTAAGCAGTTGATTTAAATATGTTTTATAATTTGGTTCACAATTTGGATAACTAATTCCATAATAAAATTCCTCGTTTCTCCGAAAATTTGGATCATAGTTTCTTCCACATTTTGATTCAACTTTTGTTCCACAATTTATTCTATAATTTGTAACATAATGCGATAACGTTATTTTCCACAATTTATTCCTCACTTGATTTAATTTTATTTATAATATTTAGATCATAATTTATTCCTCAATATGATTACTAAAAGTTTATTTACAATTTGGTTAATAATTTGATTTACAATTTGTATCATAATTGGGTAATTATTATGTTCCAAAATTTGCACTTCATTTGGTTCATAATTTGGATTCAGTGTTTGGATCATAACTTATGCCATACTTTTCCACACTGTTTGGGTTACAATTTGTTCCACAACTTAGTTCATATTTTGATCCGCAATTTAATTCATAATTAGTAATTAATTTTACAAAATTATGTTCCACAATTTACACCATATTTAGTTCAATTTAACGTACAATATATATATAATTTATTACACAATATTATTCTTATTTTCATTAATACTTTAGTTGACAATTTGAATCACAATTTAGTTCATCATTTGATCCTCATTTTCGTTTATAATTTGATCCACAATTTCTGTCATAATTTTTTACATAATTTGGAAAATCATTTGATTTACAACTTTTTGAATAGTTTGCTTCACAATTTTGTGCCATGATTTGGTATACATTATGATCCACAATTTGAATCTGCTTTAGATTAATTTGATTTGTTCCACTATTTCATTTATATTTTGATTCACAATTTATTTTTGAATTTAAAATTTGTTATTCAATTTAATTCACAATTTAAACTTTGATTTGGTACACATTTTGCGTCTCATTTGGTTTAATTTGATTCATAAGTTGTTTCGTAACATTTCCACAATTTGGGTCACAATTTATTCCATAATTAGGTTTAAGATATGATCGACAATTTCGAGAATATGGTTAGAATTTGGTTCACAATATGATTTACAATTTGGTTCACAATTAGGTTATTAATTTAATTCACACATATGTTCATTATTTGATTGACAATTTAGCGCTTTCGCATTTCGTAATCCACAATATGTTCCACAATACGTGTCACAATATGTTCAAGAATATGTTCCACAATACATTTCACAATATGTTCCACAATATGTTCAACAATATGTTCCACAATGTGTTTCAAAATATGTTCCACAATATGTTCCTCAATATGTTCCACAATATGTTCCACAATATATTCAAAAATATGTTCCACAATATGTTCCACAATATGTTCCACAATATGTTCCACAATATGTTCCACAATATGTTCAACAATATGTTCCACAATATGTTCCACAATATGTTCCATAATATATTCCACAACATGTTCCATAATATATTCCACAATATGTTCCACAATATGTTCTACAATATGTTCCACAATATGTTCTACAATATGTTTCACAATATGTTCAACAATATGTTCAACAGTGTGTTCCAAAATATGTTCCACAATATATTCAAATATATGTTCTATATATTTAACAATATGTTTCACAATATGTTCCATAATATATTCCACAATATATTCCACAATATGTTCCACAATATCTTCCCCAATATGTTCCAAAATATGTTCCAAAATACATTCCTCAATATGTTCCAAAATACATTCCTCAATATGTGTGCAATTTGATTCATAATTTGATTTATATTTTAATTCATAATAAGTTCCACAATTTTGTTAGTTGTTTGATTCATAATTTATTTTACAATTTAGTACCACAAACTGATTCACCTATATATTCCACAATATATTTCACAATATGTTTCACTATATATTACACAATATGTTCCACAAAATATTTCACTATATATTTCACAATTTATATCATAATTTATTTTCCACATTTGTGTAATTTGTATTTACATTATATACCAAATTTAGCTGATAATTAAAACCACAATTTGTACCGTAATATATTGCACAATTTATAACACAACTTGGTTCAAAATTTGTTCCACAATTTCCTACATAATTTGGTTTTAAATTTGACCTATTATTTTTACCACAGTTTCCCACAATATTTCCACATATTTCATACAATTTCGCATGCACTTTATTTGTCATTTTCGCGTTCATTTATTTGCAAACAACAATTAACATCTTTATTGTTAACAATTTAATTAAAATTATATATAATAATAATAAGTTAAATAATGCGCATATTGCAATTAGTAAGCCACACATAATAATTCAATAATAAAAATAACAAAAAAAACATATTTTCGTTGCTTAATTTTAAAACAATATTTAATGCTTTTTGTTGCATGTAACACACTGGCAACTTCATGTTAATTGCATAGATTTGTAAATATTTATAGAGTATAATGATTTTATTTGTTAGTAAACTGAATACAAAAATAAAATAATAATTAGCATAAATATGTTTAAGTCCATTTAGTAAATACAATATAGAGCTATTAGTAAATTAAAAACATTAATATTTACTATAAATTAACTGAGATGAATATTAATTAAAATATTAATAAAAAAATAAACAAAAAATGCAAATACTTTTAAAATAATGTTGTGTTTTATTAGGGAGGCTATGGGAAAATGTGTGAATAGTTGATAAAAATAATAATTTTGATAATTTTGAAGAAATCGAAAAGTTAAAATTGAAAATAGTCATTACTTTGAAAGAGTGAAATGTTAAATTAAAATTTTTTCAATTGAAATTGAATTTCGATTAACGAGAAAATTCTCTACGTTTAAAATTTTTCTTTTTAAAAAAAGAAAATTACAATTAAAATTAAAACGTAGAAATAATTTATGAAATTGATTTATTTGTTTATTATTATTTGTCCACACATTTTGCAATATTAAACTATTCTTTAAAATTCCTAAACTCCAAAACTTTTAAAGAAAAATAAATAAGAAAAAAAATTACTGAAAAAATCAAAAGTAATTTGCATAATAGTCAAAACTTGCGCAAAATTATGCGCAAATCGGGTTTGCAAAACTTTTTTCAAACAGCTGTTGAAAAAACACATTTCGCCGTTATTGTTTCGTCTTAACTGATTAAAATGCCGCGTTGTCTGAGTAGCCTAAAATAATTATTATGGGCAGTAGCCACGACAACAACAAGAACAATTAGAAAATATTTTGTTGCTGGCCAAACATGCAGAATGCTGCTAATTTTCATAGAAATTCTCAGTGCGCTCATTAGCAGCATAATAAACACTGACGTAAATAATGAAAATTTTCCCTAATTGAATAATCATCGTAACATGATGCCGGAGACAGACAGACACAGGAAGACGGACAGATTTTCAGACAGACAGTCATAAAGTAATGAGTTTTAAAATAAGAACAGACAACTACTAATAAAATAAACGTGAAATGAACAAAGAGCCAAATAGAAGGATTAACTATATAAGAAGCTGTCTGGAATCCGGCCAATGAACTCAGACTATAAGACGCCTTTTGTGTAAGTGTAGTATACAAAATATTTAATAAATAATTCCAATATGCAATTCATTTCGATATCTTTACGAGATCAATTCTAGAATTAGGATACGATAGGAGATTTAACACTTTCTCGTAGCAATATCGAGCATCAAATTGAACCTACTATCAGAAAAAAATTCTATTGAAATTGATTAATAGGACAGTTATTGATTCAATAGTATACAAAAAATAAATACTTCAATATAAACACAAATGCAATGAAATATTATTTTGTAGTATTTAATGGGATTTACCTATTAAAATTATATATTATCCTATACACTCATAATAGTAAAAAAAATATTGATTTTATAGTATTTTTTCTGAGTCTACATGGTAGTTAGATAATTCAATTCAATAAATAATTCAATTACGACATTTAAATAAAATAAATTATAATATAAATTAACTAAAATTTACTTTTGTTTTAATAATTTAATAGGAAAATGTAATTAGACTATACCATAAAATTAATAATACTTTTCATAAAATATTTATATGTCTTGCTTATTGTAATTAAAAGAGGACATAATAAAATTTATGGTACAAAAACATATTTTATTAACAGTTCTAATATTACTGAATTAATGGAACGCATCCTATTGACCAATTTTAATAGTATAAATTATTGTTTTTCTATTGAAATATTTCATAATTTTTTTCATAATTTAAATTTGAGCCGGAACAATTTAAGCTCGATAAATCTATCTAGCTCAAATTTGTTTTTGTTTTGCGTATAAATTTTGTTCCGGCTCAAATTTAAATTATGAAAAAATCGCAGCTACTATTAATTTATCATGTTTTTTTTCTGGGTGTACGAGTAATTTTAAATATTAGAATCGATAAAGCTACGAGATCGAACTTTTTATCGAAGCTTTACGAGAAAGTTTCAAAGCATCGAAGGTCTTCGAGACATGGTAGACTGGTTCAACATTTAAAACATTTGAAACTTATCAATTGGTTGTTTTACATACACAGTAATCACTCAAATACAGGGTTTTTCAAATGGGACGCTACAAAAGTAGAGCGACAGGAACAGCAAACGACGACATATTTCTTGCCGCTCTTTGGACATTTCTCTTTAGTAAGGTTTGCCATTTCATGATGGAAAGATATACGAGCCAACAACGAGGCGAAATTATTAAAATTTACTACAGAAATTCGGAGTCAGTGGCCTTAACATTAAGAGCGCCACGTCCAATTTATGGTCGTCATAATCGTCCTAGCAGATCAACAATTGAGCATCTAGTGGAAAAATTTGAATCTACAGGCACAGTACAAAATGTTCCCGTGCAAAAAGTGCCCGTAGTGTCGAGAATATTGCTACCGCTGAGGCTTCAGTTGAAGAAAGCCCAAATGTGTCTCTCACACGTCGTTCTCAAGCGTTCGGCATCTCTGTGACGTCCTTGTGGCGAAATTTTCGAAAAGATCTTGGCCAACAACCTTACAAAATCAAATTGACGCAAGAACTGAAGCCGCTTGACCACCAGAAGCGTCGTATGTTCGTGAATTGGGCTGAGCAACAACTTGAAAATGATTCGGATTTTTATCGAAAAATCATCTTCAGCGATGAGGCTCATTTCTGGCTGTATGGCTCGTAAATAAACAAAATATGCGTTATTGGTCAGACAGCAATCCACACGTACTCCATGAGTCATCATTGCAACCCGAAAAAATTACGGTTTGGTGCGGTTTATGGGCCGGCGGCGTCATTGGGCCGTACTTCTTCCGTGATGATCACGTTACTGTGAATGGGAATCGCTACCGTTCAATGATAACTGAATATTTTTGGCCCCAATTGGATGATATGGACTTGGAGGACATGTGGTTCTAACAGGACGGCGCCACATAGCGAATGCCACAATCAATTTATTGGAAACCAAGTTTGGAGAACGTGTTATCTCACGAAATGGTTCAGTCGATTGGCCGCCTCGATCGTGCGATTTGACGCCGTTAGACTATTTCCTGTGGGGCTACGTCAAGTCTACGGTCTATGCCAACAAGCCAGCGACGATTGATGAACTTCGTACGAATATCGAACGTGAAATTGCAGCAGTATCGGCCGATTTATGCTTGAAAACCGTCGAAAATTGGGTTCAGCGTCTGGACTCCTGCAAGCGTGCCCGTGGTGGCCATGCAAAAGAAATCGAGTTCCTTACATAATGGCATACAGGAATAAAGAATTTCATCGATATCCAAAACCGTTTTTGTTTTATTTAACTTTTGTACCGCTCTTATTGAAAAACCTTTTAGAATCAAATTTTTTTTTGTAAATTTCAAATTTACGTACATACATTTAAATAAAAGCAGGAATCATGCGATTCAAAGATGTGATACACCATAGGAAGGGAAATTCAACTGTCTAAAACATGAATAGAAAAATTGATATTCATTTATTAACACATTAGACTCTTTAACCAATTTTCTAGGCTAGGTTATGTCAGTAATATGGATTTCATACATTTTGTATCTGAAACTAGATGCAAAATTTGACATTTTTTTATTTTATATTTTCTTATTTTTTGAGTCATTGACATGGATGAAGAAAACACCATTTAAAAACTAATTGTATATGATGTCGGTAAATCCTTCACTCGATGGCAATCGAGTTTTCTCGAGGGTCTTTCTTTCAAAACACCATTCCATTAATTCTGGAATTCCGCAGGGTTCCGTCCTATTCCTGTCCTTATTTCTGGTATTTATCAATGACATTCTGTCATCGACCCAGAACACAATCCATTACTTTGCGTTTGAGTGGGGTCTTGCAAATGGAAAATATTTTAATGCAAACAAACCCCAATGTTGTCTGTTATCTCACAAAATATTGGATTCACCCCTACCTTCCCGCAATACGGGTGCTGTGGATATTGTGCAGCCAGCTGCTCTTGATGTTCTGTGCATTAAAATACAATGTGATCTCCGTTGGAATGATCATATATTTCGTCGTTGTAGAACGAAATGTCACCAAATACATTTTTATGAAAAACTTAAATTTCGAGTTTGTTGATTGATATTATAAACAATAATTGAGGTCTTTTTAAAGTTGAGAGATTTACATTTTCTTATCATGTGATAAAATTGAGATCATAGATTAATAATTGACATATATATAAAGATTTTTGTAAATGAATATTTGGCATTTTGAAAATGTATTTGGTGACTTTTTGTTCTGCAACGACGATTTGATGTGTCGAAAAAAGCAGCCAAGTGCCCGGTTTTTTTAAACGGTGCAAAACATACATCACTTTTGCTGACTTACACACTGTCTGCACTACCTATTTACGAACTAAAATGGAATTAAAATTGCAAATTTGGCCAGTGAGTTCAAAATCCTCGTTGGATTTCCGGGATCGAATTCAACAACATGTGATATATTTAATAGGGGATAAAAATATTTCATCGTCTATTGGTTCTCATGAGCACCGAAGGACTTTTGGGCTCGTGGGAAATTCATTACCTGATTGCACCAGGTCGTGTGTTCTCTCGTTCTTCACGGGCATCGAACCAAGCCCACCCCTTCAAGTCCACTCGACTCTCAACTGAACCACGCATTATAGAGAGAATTCGTTCTTCAGTCGCACGATGCGTCTGTGGAAAAATCTCCCAGCATATGTTTTTCCCGACATTTTTATACCATACACTAAAAGTGAAAGAGAATTTTCAGTTTGGTACGCAGTTTGTAACACCCAGAAGGAAACATCCCCGGTATGGAAAAGTATGTATTGGGTTTTTCAATAAGAGCGCTACAAAAGTTTTTTTAAAGTGTTTTCCAACAGGGACGCTACAAAAGTAGAGCGACAGCGAGAGCAAACGACGCTATATTTCTTGCCGCTCTTTAGACATTTCTCTTCAGTATGGTTTGCCATTTCATGTTGAAAAGATATACGAGCCAACAACGAGTCGAAATTATTAAAATTTACTACCGAAATTCGTATATCTTTCCATCATGAAATGGCAAACCTTACTGAAGAGAAATGTCAAAAGAGCGGCAAGAAATATGGCGTCGTTTGCTGTTCCTGTCGCTCTACTTTTGTAGCAACCCTGTTAAAAAAAAAAACCTTTATATTCTTGATCAGCATGACCTCCTGAGTCGATTTAGCGATGTCCGTCTGTCTGTCCCTCTGTATGTCTATTGAAATCACGATTACAGAATAGTTAGAAGAGATAGAGCAATGAAACTTCCAATTTAGATTACTTATATATTTACGTTGCACCTACAAGAAAATTGGCATGATCGGACCTTTGTGACCTGCCAACCGACCACTTATGTTCAAATATCTCATAAAATTTACATCTACGAATGAATTTTACTTTATACGAGCTTCGGTGAACGTTTTTTTTTTTGCCAAAAAATGAATTCATTCATTAAATTAAAATCGTAAATTTTAAATGTTTTTATACCCTACACTAAGAGTGAAAGGGTATATTCAGTTTGGTACGCCGTTTGTAACACCCAGAAGAAAGCATCTCCGGTATGGAAAAGTATATATATTCTTGAGTCGATTTAGCGATGTCCGTCTGTCCGTCTGTCTGTCCGTCTGTCTGTCTGTCTGTCTGTCTGTCTGTCTGTCTGTCCGTCTGTCTGTCTGTTGAAATCCCTAAGACTTTTAAAATTGAAGAGCTAGATAAATGAAACTTATAACTTAGATTACTAATATACCTACGCTGTATGTGCGAAAAAATTGGCGAGATCGGTCCATGGTGACCTATGATCCGACCACTTATGTTCAAATACCACATATAAAATGTATATATAAAGATCAATTTTTATGTATACGTGCTTAGGTAAACTTTGTTGGTCAAATATATATTGACATCATGCTCAAATACATGATAATAATGTTTTCCGGCGAAAAGACTTGTGGTTCACAAAAAAAAAATCGAAATTCGGTACACCTACCCATTTGTAAATATGGGTATCAAATGAATGGAAATTCTTCAGCGATTGAATGTTTGTAGTTATTTTCAGGATTCGTATACCCTGGTGACCTATATATCACTTTGAATGGTAACCACACATATGTGTAGGGTATTTATAGTCGGCTTAGACCGACTATAATTTTGATAATCCTAACTATCATAATTACACCTACTTTAAAATTTCCCATGTGATCTAACCTTCCCAACTGGTTTTATTTTCAATATTTTTTTTTAATATAAAATTTCAAACAAAAATTTGTCTCCATTAACACATTTATGCATTTATAGTTCATATTAATGAAAAAGTGTACATCCTATTGATGAATTTGTTTCATCCAACCATATTAATTAAAATATTATAAATCTTATAAGAATTATAAATACATAAATGTGTAAATGGAGACAAAATTTTGGTTGAAATTTAAATTTATAAAATATATTGAAAATTAAAAAAATTGAAAAAATACAATTTTGATTCAATGAATGAAATCATCAATATGATGTATACTGGTTATTGTAGAATTTTTGTGCGTACATGAAATCGTAGCGCCACAGACGTAACTTTTTCGAATGGTACACTTATGTTATCAAAATTTATCATTCAAAAAATATCATAGTCAATATCAACGTCAAACACTTTTAAAGATTGTTTTATCAACTTTAAAATCAATTAGCTTTTTATTAATTGTGCCATCTAACCACTTCGATGCGGTGAGAAAAGTAGTGCACTGGCCGGTGGGAGTGAAGGTGAAGAAGTTTCGTCACTCTCAAAAAACCGAATTGGCAGCTCCTACTCCCGAAATTAACTAACATTGAATGAGAGATTGCAAAGTGTAGTAACACATTCGCCACTCTCTAACAAATTACCACAACATTTTTTATCATCGTTAACATATTCTTACCCACTATTATGTAATGAGCGTAAAACTCTTTCACTCTCAACACTATCAGAGTCGCTTACGCTCTCACTGTTGCTGCATAATCGAGCGCGCTCGCTTTCTTCTTCAGAATTTGCAATTTCTTCGCTTCGTGGGATTGATCATCAACTTGCGTCGACTACATTTGCAGCAACAACTCTCTCGTTTTCATCACAGCTGCTCTCTTTACCACATGATTTAAATATTGGCAATGTTTCCCAGCAAACGAAATATTCGTTATACTATCAAAATACTGGCGGTATACGAACAAAGTCTTTACAATTTCATTTATCGATATATTTCGGTGTGCTGAGTTTATGAGTGGTGAATATTGGTGTGGTGAGTTTTAGTGTGGTGAGTTTTGGTGTGGTGAGTTTTAGTGTGGTGAGTTTTAGTGTGGTGAATTTTAGTGTGGTGAGTTTTAGTGTGGTGAATTATAGTGTGGAGGGTTTTAGTGTGGTGAGTTTTAGTGTGATGAATTTTAATGTGATGAATTTTATTGTGGTGAGTTTTAGTGTGGTGAATTTTAGTGTGGTGAGTTTTAGTGTGGTGAATTTTAGTGTGGTGCGTTTTAGTGTGGTGAATTTTAGTGTGGTACTCACCACACTAAATCGTGAAATTTAAGTGTGGTGAGTATTAGTGTGGTGAGTTTTAGTGTGGTGGGTTTTAGTGTGGTGAATTTAATTGTGGTGAGTTTTAGTGTAGTGAATTTTCGAGTGGTGAGTTTTAGTGTGGTTAATTTTAGTGTGGTTAATTTTAGTGTGTTGCATTTTTGTGTGGTGCGTTTTTGTGTGGTGAGTTTTACTGTGTGGTGAATTTTAGTGTGGTGAGTTTTAGTATTGAAATTTTAAGTTGTATGGGAGGTGCCACGCCTCTTTGTCCAATCCCGCCCATATATAGCCTATCATTCCTTCCAGACCAAACCACATCTGTGGTAAAAATTTAAAGAAAATCGGATCAGCCGTTTAGACGGAGAAGCGGAACAAACGTACAAACTAACAAACAGATTTATTATATTAATAGGATTTAGAATTTTATAAATTTGATTCTAATGTACATGATGGTGTTGATTTGTAAGATTTTGAAAAAGGCAATTTCACTGCAATTAATACATTTTCCAAACCTTTAGATGCTAGTAATTTATTAATAGACAATTTTACCACTGCTATTTCAAGATTTGTCCCATTAAAACACAAGTCCTTGAGAAATAAGCGACATTGGTTTAATGCACGATTGTCCAATTTAAAAAATGTTAAAAACAAAGCATTTTAAAAATTTCAAACCACGAAATGTGAATTTGATCGTAATTTTTATTTACGTGTACGTGATGAATTTGATTACCTCCACAAGTTTTTTATATAATCAACATCTTTTTAAAATTGAAACGAAATTAAAATCGGATCCATCGTAATTATATAAATTCAAAGAGAAATACGATTGGAATTCCTACCAGCATGGAATATGATGGAGATAAATGTAGCACAACAATTGAGTCGTATAATTTGTTTGCAAGGTTTTTCCAGTCCGTTTTTCAATCATGTAACAATACAATTTTTGCAGATGTTGATTCTCTGGAAATAAGCAGTTTACAATCATTTGAAATATCTGTTGATGATGTTGCATTTGCAATTTTAAACTTAAAACCAAGCACGAACTATGGCTGAAAAAGTAAATTGTTCTGAGCTTTTAAATATGTTTAATTTGTATGTTCCACCTAGAGATTTAAGAAATAATCGTTTGTTTGTTTGTTGAATCATTTCATAGATCAAATTATGCTATCAATGAGCCAATATCAGGATGTATTAAATTATGTAATAGCTTTTCACTACTTCTTAATTTTTATGTTAATGAATATAGATTTAAATTAAATTTATTTATACTATTTAATTAATTAATAATTTATTATTTAAAAATGTAACTTGTCTGTAAGATACAAATCCGTAGACTGAATAAATAAATAAATGAAAATTGAATCTAACATGTGGTCAGTTGCATTGAAAATTGCATAATAATTTTATTTTAATTTGAAAGCTTGACTAAATCTCTACAAATACCAAAAAAAAAAATTACTTAATTTACATATTTTATATAATAAAAATAAAATTTCTAAATTCAATTTTATAAATAAATAAAAAAAAAATACAAAAATAAACGCTTTAAATGCTTTTATTTTTCGCTGCATTATGGTCTACATAACAGGATTAAAATCAAAAAAAGTATACGTTGAGCTGATATGACATGTAAAATATTTCACAATTTATTTTATTATGCAATCAAAACACGCATTGTTGCATTTTAAATAAAAACAAAAACCAAAAAAAATATATATTTAAAATGCATTAAATTAAATCGCTGCCCACAGAGGAAGTGATATTTTTTAAAAGTTAAAGCCTGCTCCTGACATTTTTAAAGCAGTGCAAAATATTGCGCAATAAATCAACATTTTCACACTTACTTCAGGTGTTCAGGTGATATAATAAATAGTAAATGGTATGACAAAAAAAAACCACAAAATTTATTTATACATTTATATATTTTTTTAACGCAATATAGATTTATGCAAATAAATATTTATCCTTGATACGCATATCCTCTAGGGGGGGCAGAAGAGGACGAGCAGCTCCGACAGGCTATGGCGCTGATATTGAGGCATGCGCGCGCGTATTGCGTATATTATTTATAATTATATTATTAATTTAAATTATCAACCGTTGCCATTATGTCCGGTTGCGAAATAATTCATTTATTCAACACACACACAGGCAGACAAACAGACGGACAGACGGACAGGCACAGAAGACACAGCTGTGGAGTTTTATTCGATTATGGGCATTAATTCGTATGTCTTGCATATAAATTTTATAACCGACAGGAAATTACAAAAATTTCGTTATGTTACTACGCACACTTACACATATCAATATATACTGAAAATTTAATATATGTGAATAAATAAAAAATAAATTACGAAATATATTGCAACAGAAAATGTAACGCGAAAATCGATTATCTGGTTGCATTTTATGAAATTTAATTTTTTTTTAAGCAATAGCACTGTGCGACAGACAAAATATACTTAAAAGTGGGTTATTTGTTCAAGGGACTAATAAAACCCTTTGGAATGTCAGTTCTGGTTCCAAGATTTTTAAAACAGCGCTTGTAGTTCCGATACCGTAAGTATATGAGTTCGGATTCCGGTACCGGTTTCATACATTTTTTCCGTTTCCGATTAAAAAAATCGAAATGGTTCCGGTTCTGACAAGCACTAAAAACCTTTAGAGTTACAAGAATTTAAAAATGATAATTCGGATTCCGGTTACAATCAAAAATTATACATTTTTTTAATAACGGTTCCGATTCCAGTTCTAAAAATAGAAACGACTAGCAGAGACCCGTGATTCGCTGTGGACGTTTTTTATCGGTTTTATAAATGTAGTAATCAAAACATAAATAATTCTCCGATAAAACATTTTTTCAAAGATATTTTTTCCTCGGACTCATTTCCCCTTAGAGTTTTCCCAGTAGAAGTGTGGTGAATTTTAGTATGGTGAGTTTTAATATGGTGAGTTTTAGTGTGGTGAATTTCGTTGTGGTGAGTTTTAAGAACCACCCCAAATTCTTTAAAATCAACACACAGAAATTCACCACAACGAAATTCACCACACCAAAATTCACATATCGAAACTCACCACACTAAACATACCACACTAAAACTCACCGTACTAAAATTCCCTGGTGTGAAATATCTTGATATCACTATAATAACTGTTAACATACACTATCTTCAAAATGTACTGTCTATGGGGAGTGCCACGCTCAGTTGTCCAATCCCTCCTACATTCGGCGAGATTGTTAAGAATGGATAAATGTAACGATGACCAAAATTACATTAAATTTGCTATCCCAATTGAAGATATAATGAGTTTTTAATTTTTGGGTTATATGGGAGGTGCCTCGCCCAATCTCACCGAGTTATAGCCTATACTCTACCCGAACCCAACATACAAATAGTCTCAAAATTATATTCAATTCGGTTCAGCCGTTTTGCGGTCTATTCGGAACATACATACAGGCATACAGATATACAGACATACATACATACATACATACATACATACATACATACATACATACATACATACATACATACATACATACAAAAATATATAGTAGATTGCGGTTCCTATTCCGGATCTGACAGGGACTAAAACCCTTTGGAATATCGTTTCTAATTCTAGTTCCAAAGCGCGGTTCCGATTCCGGTTCCAACCAAAATATTATACATTTTTAAATAATGGTTCCGATTCCGGTTGTAAAAATCGAAAAGATTTCGGTACCGTAAAATCGATCATTTCTAATATATTTTCTGCCTTCTCAGTGAGAAATATCATCAATCATTTTTCAATTGTTTCTCTATGTCAAGTCATAAACGTCGATACCGTCGATTTTCCATGTACAATATTAATGATTTTCTCTTCCGTACAAGAAAAAATTAAGAACAAATGCGACGCTAAATTATTTAGCGTACTGAGGCAATGATTAAGAGAGAGATAATGATCAAAAAAGTGATGAAAGAGCGGTGCAAAAAACGACATGAGAGCAAAAAATAAAGAAATAGCGAAATAGAAAACTTCTAGAATCTAGCTTTGTGCTGTACATATCATATGTAAGTGAAGAAGTGTTGGACATATCTTGTTATACAAACGTATTCTCGTAAATTCTGGAAGGTTGTGGAAACTTCTATATTATGCCTTTACGTTGTACCTGAGCATAAAAGAGATAGAGATAGCTTACAAGCAATACCGAATATCGTAAATTGTTTGTAGAAATTTATGTCATCCGGCTTTACGGTGCACATTAGTGAAAATGTAATGGAGATAGGCTACATGCAATACGGATTTTCTTAATGTGTTTGTGGAACCTTCTAGGCTTTGCTCTGTACATGAGTGAAAAAGAGATGGAGATAACTTACAAGCTATAAGGATTCACGTAAAGTGTAACTAATAGAATACGGCTCAGCTGTATATAAAATTGCTAAACGGTATAACTTGGCACTTACATCAGCTATAAAACAAAACACTCAAATACAAACAAAAAAATTTTAAAAGCTAAAACACAAAAGTAAAAGCACAAAACTAAAGTAAAAATACAAAAACAAAAGCAATAACATAAAACTAAAAGCCAAACTAAAGGAAAAACAAAAAAAGAAAAACAAACTAAACTAAACTAAAACTCACCACACGAAAACTCACAAACCACTTTACCACAACAACTAATTCACCACACTAAAACTCACAACAATAAAATTCACCACACTAAAACTAACCACAATAAAATTCACAACACTAAAACTCACCACACTAAAACTCACCACACTAAAACTCACCACACTAAAACTCACCACACTAAAACTCACCACACTAAAACTCACCGCACTAAAACTCACCTCACTATAACTCACCACACTAAAATTCACCACATTAAAATTCATCACACTAAAATTCACCACTCTAAAACTCAACACAGAAAAACTCACCATACTAAAACTCACCACAATAAAATTCACCACACTAAAACTCACCACACTTAAATTTACCACACAAAAACTCACCACACTAAAACTCACCACACTAAAATTCACCATACTATAATTTCTACTGGGAAAAACTCTACCGGTAAGAATTCGACGGGAAGAATTCTACAGGGAAGAATTCTACGGGAAAGATCAGTCTGAGAATAAATTGTCTTTGAGAAATGTTGTTTTGGAGGAGAATTATTTTTGTTTTGGTTACTACATTTATAAAATAAAAAAAAAAAAAACGTCCACAACGAAGCACGTGGTATTTATATTAATAAAATTACTCCTAATCCATGCACTCACAAAATCTTTGCACGAGTCGAGATTTTGTGATCAAACAATGTCAAATTTATTTGTAGACATGCTGCAGTTGTTAGAATTTATATTTAGTAAAGTTTATAATTAAATCAGACAATTGACCTACTTCACTAAGAAAAATCTATATATCTATATATCTATATATATCTATATATATAAAAATGAAATGTCCTGTGAGTGCCAGAGCATCACGAGAGAACGAACAGACGGATTTGCCTAATTCCATTTGTATTTTGTTTGTGACAATACAAGAGTGGTTTAGGAAAAAAGAAAAGTCGGAAAAACCCAAAGAAAAAGCCGGAAAATCGAAAATATCTAAATTTGACCCAAGGACTATGAAATTTGGGCAGTGTGTTCATCTCTTGACGCATGTGTGCACTACAAAGGGATTTTTTTGAAATTCTCCTCCTAAGGTACACAAATGGGCGTGGCAAAATTTAAATTTTAATTAAAAAATATCGGTGTAATTAAGATAAGCACAGTCAGGAAATTTTGCTCAGTGACGTATATTGTAGTTTTTTATCTTTTTTTACAAATGTGGGCGGAATTGGACAAAAGGGCGTGTCCCTTTCCATATGACTAAAACTATAAAAATGTTGTAACTCCTTACTTACTAAAATTAGAGTTATATAAATCGAAACTAAGGTTTATATTACAAACTCCAATCGTCACGTAGAATGTGAGCGGGATTGGATTAAAGGGCGTGGCACCTCCATATAGCCAAAACTTTAAAATTGCTATAACTCCTGACATACTAAGTGTTGAGTTATAATAATGAAAACAAATGTTCATATTTAAAGTTCCAATCGTCACGTAGAATATGGGTGGGATTGCACAACGGGACGTGGCATCTCTCATATAACCAAAACTTTAAAATACAAAATATTATATTAAACATTGTAATCGTCAAGTAGAATGTGGACGGAATTGGACAATGCTAACTCCTGACTTACTAAGAGCAGAGTTGTACAAATCAAAACGAAGGATGATTTTAAAATGTTTAATAGTAACGTAGAATGAAAGGAGGAGGGGGCATCGCACTACGTTCAATGTGGGCGGGAAAAATAGAGACTAGGCTTGCACTAAAAAGGGAGGTAAATGTATCCATACTTTATAAACGATATAGTTTTGCAATTACAAAAACTTAGCACGGGCGTATAGTACTAAATGGTATAGTACTAAATTAATTACTGTTAAGTCTTACTTTTATGGGATTTTTTCAAAGTATTAAAATCAAACATACGTGCGTTTTTATTTTGTAAACAATTCAGAGATATAAACTTCCAGTTTTTTGAACACTTAATTTTCGAAATATTAGAAATTAAATTTAAGATATGCCCCATAATTTTTCGCCACAATCCGAAATCAGTTGTCGCTATTTAATTTCTAAAAGATTAAAATTATTATTTTTTATTTCCAACATTAAACAAAATAATTCATAAATGACATTAGTATTTGCTTTGCTCTTTGAAAATTTAATCTGTTGCCAGCTGATTATGATTACAAGAGAATCATCATCATCCTCATGTTTTATCATTTTTGTATTTTTATTATGCGCTTCTGTATTGCATTGCACGACAAATGTGTCATTTTATCTGCAGTGCACTGCAATGCATGTAGTAAAAAAAAATAAGAAAAAAATATTTAAATTGCACATAAAAAGAAATTACATTGCACTGCTGTACATTACTCTGCGAGAGGTTGTATGTGTGTGTGTAAAATCCTTTCCAATTAACGTTTACATTAAAAATTTCATTAATTTTGCACAAACACATAATACGCACAGTGGCATTAAAAGGGCTGAAAACTCATACATTTTAAGGAATCAGCAACAAGTTGCATTTCTAGATAAAAATAATAAATTAAAAATGTAAAAATAAATTATATAAATTACAATAAATTAGAATATTTTACAAAAAAAAATATATAAATAGATAAAAATAAGATATAGTCAAATAAATAAATTCAAAACAGTAATTACAAAACTCAACTCAATTCATTCAAGATTCGTAACACATCTAAACCACATAGAGTTCAACTCACCACACTAAAATGGATCACATTAAAGTTCTGTACTGAATTTCACTATTCTCAATTGCACCAATTAAACAGTTTAACTCATCACTATTACACGCACCACTCTTAAACCCAACATACCAAAGACTCACCACAATACATACTCAAAAAACAAACCATTAAAAACCCATCACATTAAAACAAAACAAAACTCAACACATTACTACAAAATTATTCACAAATACAAAATATACATCAAACTCTCCAATATTCAACACTCTTAATCACGTTAAATCTCAATACTAATAAATCCACCACTTTAAACACACCCAACACACTAATTCAAAACACCACAAAGAAACAGCAGACTACATTCACCACACTAATACTCACCAAAACCACAAAATTCTTTATTCTAAATTCATTATTCCAAAATTCAACATGATCATACTATAACAGCCATACTTAGAAATTCACCACAGTTAAACATTCAAAAAAATTTAATACACCAATACTTAGTATTCACTACAGACTCACCACACTAACTTACCACTAAAATTTACTACATAAATTCACAAATTTAAATTCATTACACAAAAATTCACCAAGGCAAATGTTAAAAAAAGAAGACTCATCGCAGCTAAATCTCATTACATCAAAACTCTCCGTGGTAGAACTCACCACATAAAAAGGCAACAAACTGGAACTCTTCACATAAAACTTCCATTACTTAACCTCACCACATAAACCTCCAATACTTAAACTCACCACATGAAATATTCAACATACATCAAAAGTCATCACACCACAACTAACCACGTTTAAATTATCCACCCTTTTAGACTCACCACACCAAAACTCACCACACCAAAACTCCCCAAACGAGTTAATTTAAAAAACTCACTACATCAAAACTCACCATATCAAAACTCACCACACCAAAACTCACCACATCAAAACTCATCACACCAAAACTCACCACACCAAAACTCACCACACCAAAAATCACCACTCCAAAACTCACCACTCCAGAACTCACCACTCCAGAACTCACCACATCAAATTTCACCACACTTAAATCTCACCACACTAAAAGTCATCATAAAAGTCTAAACCTAAGATTACTAATCACTTTTAAATGAATAGCTCCGAAAATGTGTCTATAAATTATGAAATAAGTTGCATAGTATCTCATATTACGCAGTCCATGTGTTAAATACATTAATTGCTTCACATCATATCACACATGATGGCATGCAACTATGCCATGGATATAGTACATATTCTCTACAAACTTTCTGTGGCGGATGTGTAACCGTTATATCATATTTTTGAGCGTATCATGTATGCTGTGAGTATCACTTTTTATAGCACGTGTCAACGCGTATAGTTTTTAATAATTAAGTATGTTAAGTGAGTTTATTTGTAATGTCGCGACCGTTGGGACACTTTAAAGAAATCAACCATAAAAAAAACTAAACAGGGACAACACATTTATATATCACACACAGACACAAGCATCACGTGTATCATACACATGTATCACACACATATATCACACACATATATCACACACATATATCACAAATGCAAGTATCACACACAAGTATCACACACACATAGATCACACATATGTAACACAAACTCACATGTATCACACACTTGCATCACACAAATGTATCATAGATATACAGCAAATCATCACTTATTCAAAAGACACTCACTGGCTTTGTACGAAATTTCGACAGAAATTTAATTAACTCTGGGGAATTTATATGCATTTGAGACACGTTTTCCTATTATAGACGCATCACTGCAATAACATTTATGGTGATACAAAGCGCTTATAGAAAACAAAAAAATGTTGCCAACCAATAGTACTAAAATCGTATATGGAAACATATCATCATATTTGAGCCAAAATCATTTGGTTACCATCTGCATTTTGATACACATGCCTATCGAAATTTGTCGAAATGCAACCGAGTTATTTTATAAATGTAGACAGACAGACAGACACACACATAATTCACATTCACATATATTTCATGCCGACAAACGTATCTCTGTGTGGTAAACATATCACTGTTTCATAAGTATCACTCTGTCTCTCTCTCACGCACACTCTAATATCACACACACACACATGCGATTATCACCACAAAATTAATGAAAATGTAGTAAAGCTTTGCAATTAAAAGCTTCGTTTGTATTTGAAATGCAATTTGTTGCTTATATTTTGTGCTTTCGTTTTGTGGCCAGTACAGAGCAAGACATATAGTTGGATTAGTTCGTATGTATAGCAGAAATAGAGCGGATTTTAGAAAAATTGAAAATTAAGAAAAACAGAAAAATTAAGTTTTTATACCCTACACCTATGAGGTACAGGGTATATTAACTTTGTGCATATATTGTAACGCCCCTTAGGAGGCGTGTCCGGTATGGAAAAGTATATATATTCTTGATCAGCATCACTACCCGAGTCCGTTTAGCCATGTCCGTCTGTCTGTCTGTCTGTCTGTCTGTCTGTCTGTCTGTCTGTCTGTCTGTCTGTCTGTCTGTCCGTCTTGCTGTCTTGCTGTCCGAATACAGAATAACTTGAGAAATACTCATCAGAATGCGATGAAATTTCGTCTCAATATATTTTATCCAAAAGTAGGAACTGAGTTTGAAAATGAGCCAAATCGGTCAACGGACACGCCCACCTCCCATACAAGTCACTTTTATATAACTCTTTCGGAACTAATAACTCGAAAAGTATTCAAGATATAGTTATAAAATTTAAAAGGTATTGTTATAATTCACCTATAAATATGTGGTCCAAAAATGGGCGTGATCCGCCCACTTTTTTTTTCATTATTTCCCGGGTTTTCATAGTGGAAATTTGATCCGTAAATTATTAAAAGCAAATCTATGAAATATTAGCCTATCAAAATTTTAAATATAGGCGTGGTCCGCCCAATTACATTTTTCAAATTTATTTTTTTTAGTTTTTTATACTTTATATAATTTTTTTTAATTTATGAGGATATAAGACGTAAATTTCTGATATGTGAATAATATTCTGAAGGTGGGGAGGTTCAGCATAATTAAAAACTTTAAAATTAAGGTATGCAATTAAATATCCCACATTAATATCCCCACCAAAGGTGTAGGGTATTCCATAGTCGGGCCCGACCGACTATAAAAATCCGCCCCATGTGACCGAACTTACCCATGTGACCTAACTTTCCCAACTCGTTTTTATTTAATTTTAAATAGAAAATTATAATTTTAAAAGATTTTTGTTGAATATGAAATTTTGTTGATTATTATAGTCAGTGATTATTTTTTTTAAATGTCAAAAAAAATTAAAATTCCAAACTAAAAATTTCAATATTCAATTAACATCATATACAATACAGGAAATTATACCGAAAACCAATATAAAAAAAATCACCAATATCACTCATTACTCCAACACTACAGATAAACATATCAAAACGTAACACAATTTAATTCAACAGAAAAAAAAAACTCTTTACACAAATCTCACTGTAACAAAATTCATTAACTCACCAAACAAATTACAAACTAACCACAAACATTACCCTTACCAAAAATCGTAACACCAAAACTCATCATATTAAAACAAACTAGTTCAAACTTATCGAGCAAAAACTAATGACCGCAAGACCTGTAAACCTCAATATACAGAAATTCACCACACCGAAACTCACCAGATTACAACACATCATATCTTAAAAACTCACTGCACTTAAACTTACCACCCTAAAACCACACTAAAATTCACCACACTGAAACTCACCACACCAAAACTCACCACACTAAAACTCACCACACGAAAATTCACCACACCTCTACTTCCAGAGATACAGTGCTTCAAAATTACAAAAAAATGGGCCAAAAAAAAATATCTCTTAAAGTAGATTACAAAAATTCAATTGTCATTAAAATATGAATGTATTATTTTTTAATTTGTCCTGAACAATGGCCAATGGAAAATCTTTATTTATTCCGAATCGAATTTATTCTAAAATTTAAACTTTTTACTGAATTTTATGTTTTGACTCAAATTTTGATTTTATACAACAATTAAATTTTATACTATAATTTATATTTTTTACTGAATTTTAGAGTTTATATTGACATTTAATTTTATATTGTGTTTGGGATATTAACTGATATTAAAATATTTATACTGACATTTGTATTTTTGGTGAAATTTAGATTAAAACTTAATTAAAATTTTTAATAATTTTTGTTATATTTTTTTTTTGAAATTTAATTTTTAGTCTGGTGAGAAACTCTAAAAAATAAAAAAATTGGTGAATGCATATCTCAATAAGCTTTATCAACTGCCCAAATTTAATTGAAATTAAAGAAGGTGAGTTCCAACCGCTTGTCGAATTGGTGTGGAATTACCCAAAAAAAAATAAAAAACCAGTTGGGAAGGTTAGATCACATGGGAAATTTTAAAGTAGGTGTAATTATGATAGTTAGGATTATCAAAATTATAGTCGGTCTAAGCCGACTATAAATACCCTACACATATGTGTGGTTACCATTCAAAGTGATATATAGGTCACCAGGGTATACGAATCTTGAAAATAACTACAAACATTCAATCGGTGAAGAATTTCCATTCATTTGATACCCATATTTACAAATGGGAGGTGTACCGAATTTCGATTTTTTTTTTTGTGAACCACAAGTCTTTTCGCCGGAAAACATTATTATCATGTATTTGAGCATGATATCAATATATATTTGACCAAAAAAGTTTACCTAAGCACGTATACATGAAAATTGATCTTTATATGTACATTTTATATGAGGTATTTGAACATAAGTGGTCGGATCATAGGTCACAATGGACCGATCTCGAATTTTTTCGCACATACAGCGTAGGTATATTAGTAATCTAAGTTATAAGTTTCATTTATCTAGCTCTTCAATTTTAAAAGTAGTAGGGATTTCAACAGACAGACGGACAGACGGACAGACAGACGGACAGACAGACGGACAGACAGACGGACATCGCTAAATCGACTCAGGAGGTCATGCTGATCAAGAATATATATACTTTTCCATACCGCAGATGCTTCCTTCTGGGTGTTACAAACGGCGTACCAAACTGAATATACCCTTTCACTCTTAGTGTAGGGTATAAAAAATAAAAATAGATTAACGGTAAAATTTTAAAATTATCCAAAATAAACTTGAGCTTTAGTGGAATTTTTTTCAATTCCATTAAATACAAGAATTTTCTAAACAAATCCGAGATATACATTCTAGCACATAATTCTTTTTCATACACCCAGAAAAATATTCGCTCAAATACCATTAAAATTGGTCAATAGGACAATTATTGATTTAATAGTATAAAAAAATAAATCTTTTCATATAAAATGAATGGCAATGTCATGGTATTTTCAAGTATTTAATGGTATTTTCCGATTAAAATAATAATTTATCCTATTGGCTATTTTTAATAGTAAAAAACTATTATTTATATAGTATTTTTTTCTGGGTGTATGGGTATGCGAGATGCCAAAGAAAATAAATCGATGCAAGTGCTCCCACTTATGATATATAAAAAGCTAAATCAAAACGATCCGCAAAACAAAAGTATATCGTAACTAGAATTGTACGAATTACGAACCTAAAAATTGTAGATTTGAAATAAAATTCGATTTAATAAAGATATCTATTTTTTTTATAGCTACTTCAAATAATTTTTAAAAATCTTAATAAGAAATTCGAAAAAATGATTCAATATCAAATTAAAAGAATTGCCTGATGCATCTGAAGCCTTCGAGTTGTGATATACTGGGTAACCATCAACAAAATACTGTGCTGTGTTAGTGGGATAATGAGATTATGTTGTTATTGTTGCTGTTGCTATTGCTACTGCTACTGCTGATTCTGTTCTTAATGTAGTTGGTCCAATGTTGCTGCTGTTGTTAGTTTAATTAATGCGCTTTTGCAGCTGAAAGTGGCTGCGAATGAACAAATTTTGCGATTCACAAACGTTAACAAGATCAACAACAATATAAAGAAATAATAAAAAAAAAGAATCTACGCAACAACTTTAACATATGAGAATAGCACTGCGAAAAGAGGATAAGAAATAAGACATTTTTCTTTTGTACTGTAAGCTATACGTATAAACAACCTTTGTTGAATTTATTTTATAACTTTTATTTTAAAACTAATTTATAAACATTTAACTATATAAATGTTGTGCTGTATAACGTTTTATTGTATAACAATTTTACTGTACGGTAGTTTTACTATTAAACACATTTACTATATAACAGTATAAATGTATAACAGTATTACTGTAGAGCAATTTTACGGTAGAACTGTTATACTGTGTAACATATTTACTGTATAACGTTCTACTGTATAACAGTTTAACTGAATAACAGTTTAACAGTATAACAGTTTTACTCTATAAATGTTTTACTGTATAAGTGTTTTACTGTATAAAAGTTTTACTGTATAAAAGTTGTACTGTATAAAAGTTGTACTGTATAACAGTTTTAATATAGGACAGTTTTACTATTTAACAATTTTACTGTGTAACACATTTAACATATAAAATGTTTACTGAAAACAGTTCTATTTTATTGAATAACAGTTTTACAGTAGGACAATTTTTCTGTAGAACATTTTTACGGTAGAACGGATTTACTGTATAACATTTATACTGTTAACAGTTCTACTGAATAACAGTTTTAATGTATAACAGTTTTATTTATACAGTTTTACTGTATAAAAGTTTTATTGTATAACAGTTTTACTGTATATTAGTTTACTGTATAGCAACTTTACTATAGAACAGTTTAACTGTATACAATTTTAGCTGTATAAAAGTTATTATAACAGTTTACATTAAAACTTATTTTCGAAAATTTCAGAACTTTTTTATAAAAGATGCCATAAATTCATATTTAAAAATTATATTCAACATATATTTTTGAAAATCCCTCAAAAATTCAAAATGAATCATAATAAATTCGAAAATGGCTGCTAATACCACTTATAATCTCCATACTAATTGCTGCCCATATATTTAGGCAACAAATTGTCGAAGTGGCAGAAGCCAAATTTTAAACACATATGCGCCCAAAAATATGCTACACATTTGCGACATAAATTAAAATACGCGGCAAACGTACTGAACGCTGGCGTAATGACATCGGCGAAACTTAATTATGTTGCCGCCGCGCGGTTTCCTAAAATATACACTGAAAATAAAATATGTTTTTTATAAGTAAAATGTAAAATTTTAAGTAAAATGTAAACTGTTATAAAGTGACAATTTTATACAGTAAAACTCTTAACAGAAAAAGTGTTATACAGAACAGAACAACATTATAACTCATGTCGTATATTATAACTGTTATAGAGTACAACTGTTATACAGTAAATTTGTTTTACATTATAATTGTTATACATTAAAACTGTTATACATTATAACATTAATACAGTACACCTGTTATACATTATATAAGTTTGACTAAAAACAAACAAGTTTTGTACAGTAAAAAAGGTTTACACTAAAACTATTATACAGTAAAACTGTTATAGAATAAAACTGTTATACAGTACAACTGTTATACAGTAAAACTGTTATACGCTAAAACTTTCATACAGTACAACTGTTATACAGTAAAACTGTTATACAGTTAAACTGTTATACAGTAAAACTGTTATACAGTAAAACATTAATACAGTACACCTGTTATACATTATATAAGTTTGACCAAAAACAAACAATAGTAAAACTGTTATACACTAAAAGTTTTTACAGTAAAAGTTCTGTACAGTAAAAAAGGTTTACACTAAAACTGTTATACAGAAAAACTGTTATAAAATAAAACTGTTATACAGTACAACTGTTATACAGTAAATCTGTTATACACTTAAACTGTTATACACTAAAACTTTTATACAGTACAACTGTTATACAGTAAAACTGTTATACGCTAAAACTGTTATACAGTAAAACTGTTATACACTAAAACTGTTATAAAATATAATTACAAAATAGTAAACAGTTTTACATAAAAATTGTTTACAGTTAATTTTTAAATTTACAATAGAAAAATTATTATAATTAAAAAAAAAACAAATTAATTAATAGTGTTTTTCCAAAATAACGGAAATTTTCGATTTTATGTTAAAATTTTTCATTTTACCAAATCAGTGTGAGCAACAAAAATCTGTTGCCGCATTTTAGGCGCAAAGTACACTATATTTACGGACATGTATGGCACTTATGGTAAACTAAGCCACACTCGTACAAAGTGTCGCATAGTAGGCTGTCACTCATTTTTCATTTATTAAATTTAAAACATATTTGTGCGCCAAAGGTTTACATTTGCGTTATAGTTTGCTGGTTGTCACATGGATGTCGCTGGGTGTCACTCTCAAAAAGGCCTAAGAGGTTTGTTCTAGTTTTGTTGCTCCTTACCATTGCAGTTGTTTTTGTTCTTTGTTTTGTTAACATATTTGAGAATCTAAATTTTGCGGCAGCTTTTAATTAATCTGTTTGTGTCTTTGCGTAGAGCTGATTAATTGTTTACTTTGTTTTGGGTTGCGCAATTTTAGAGATTTGTGTCGTTGAGTGTTTTAATGCGTATGTCTGAAAATTAGGCTTGAAATTTGTTGTTTTTGTCTTCTATAATGATATTGTTAAAATATAAGCCAGACATTAGTCATTTTATGCGCAATGCGTATGGCTTACTTTTAATTGGAAGTCAAGATACTGTTTAAGATGAATTTGAAATTATTAAAAAGTATTTAAAAAAATATATTTTTTTATTTGCAATGAACATTAATAGATAAATAAATTGGAAAATAAGTTTATAAAAAAATTGAATTTTATAAAAACATAAATTTATAATTTAAAAAAATAAAAGCACAATAATTAAGAATTTAGCATTTTGAATAAAAACTTTAGATAAAATATATTTAATAAAAAAAGATCTGACAAAAATTTATTTTTGGAGAAAAATGTTTTTTAGGATAAAAATGTGTTTTTGGATAAAAATGTATTTTTGGATAAAGATACAATTTTGGATAAAAATGTATTTTCGGATAAAAATGTATTTTTGGATAAAAATGTGTTTTTGGATAAAAATGGATAAAAAAAAAGCCCAATAATGGAGAATTTAGCATTTTGAATGAAAACTTTGGATAAAATATATTTAATAAAAAAAGATCTCACACTTTTTTTTTTTGATAACAATGTATTTTTGGATAAAAAAATATTTTTGGATAAAAATATATTTTTGGATAAAAATATATTTTTGGATAAAAATATATTTTTGGATAAAAATATATTTTTGGATAAAGATGTATTTTTGGATAAAAAAAATTTTTATAGATAAAAATATATTTTAGGATAAAAATGTATTTTTTGATAAAAATGTATATAAGGATAAAAATATATTTTTGGATAAAAATGTATTTTTGGATAAAAAAGCATTTTTGGATAAAAAATGTATTTTTAGATAAAAATGTATTTTAGGATAAAAATGTATTTTTGGATAAAAATGTATTTATGGATAAAAATATATTTTTGGATAAAAATGTATTTTTGGATAAAATGTATTTTTGGATTAAAAAAAAGCCCAATAATGGAGAATTTAGCATTTTGAATAAAAACTTCGAATAAAATATATTTAAAAAAAAAGATCTAACAAATATGTATTTTTGGATAAAAATGTATTTTTGGATAAAAATATATTTTTGGATAAAAATGTATTTTTGTATAAAAAGGTATTTTTTGATAAAAATTTATTTTTGGATAAAAAAAAAATTGTTTGTATAAAATTGTATTTTTGGGTGAAAATTAAAAAAAAATATAATAAAATTAAATTATGAACATCAAAGGTCAACTTTCTCCTTTATCAATTTTCTCACATCAACATCAACTCATTTTCAAAGAATTCATTTTTGTAATGGATGCTTAGCCGAAACAAAATATCCAGCTCTAAATGTCTCTGTCTGTGGTTTAGAATTTCTTACATTGTTCAGCAGACATTAACACAAATGGACAAATAGTACTTAGTAGTATGAACAATACCACCACAAGAGGCACATGTACATAAACTCACACACACTAAACATTTCACACATACTAACACCAGCAACTTTCTGGCATAAACTCAGCAAACAGCACATAAACAGAATTAAGTTAATGCAAACATATGCTAAAATGTATTTCCATCATTTTGCTAGAAGAATTTAATGCAAATTTTAACATTTATGCTCAAATGTTTGTCTCACTATTTACTATGTGTGCGTAGCTTATTCGGTGGGAGGCTGTGGAGGCTATAAGGAGTTTTCTAGCTCAAAACATTTTATGCATATTTCATGCCTCTGACCGCAACATTTAGCATGTCTAACCTAATGCCAAGGAAAACTGTGTCAAACCTCGAACTAAAAAAAAAATATTTTATTAAATATGATGTCTACAAACTGCAAATTGCTGCAAAGCTGATATAGATGTTTTATAAATATTAATGTTTGAATAAAAGTTGACATTTATTTTCACATTTTATCCAAAATTTTAATTTTTATCCGAAAATTACATTATTTCACATAAAAATGAAAATTTTGGATAAAAATGTAGTTTTTGAATATAAATGTAAAAAAGTAATTTTTGGATAAAATGTAATTTTTGGATAAAATGTAATTTTTGGATAAAAAAAAATGTTGGATAAAAATGTAATTTTTGGATAAAAATGTAATTTTTGGATAAAAATGTAATTTTCGGATAAAAATGTAATTTTTGGATAAAAAATTTAATTTTTGGATAAAAATGTAATTTTTGGATAAAAATGTAATTTTTGGATAAAAATGTAATTTTTGGATAAAAATGTAATTTTTGGATAAAAATGTAATTTTTGGATAAAAATGTAATTTTTGGATAAAAATGTGATTTTTGGATAAATATGAATTTTTGAAAAAAAAATAATTTCTGGATAAAAATGTAATTTTTGGATAAATTAAATTTTGGATAAAAATGTAATTTTTGGATAAAAATGTTATTTTTGGATAAAAATGTAATTTTTGGATAAAAATGTAATTTTTGGATAAAAATGTAATTTTTGGATAAATTAAATTTTGGATAAAAATGTAATTTTTGGATGAAAATGTAATTTTTGGATAAAAATGTAATTTTTGGATAAAAATGTAATTTTTGGATAAATATATAGTGTTTGGATAAAAATGTGATTTTTGGATAAAAATGTAATTTTTGGATAAAATGTAATTTTTGGATAAAAATTTAATTTTTGGATAAAAATGTTATTTTTGGATAAAAATGTGATTTTTGGATAAAAATGTGATTTTTGGATAAATATGAATTTTTGAAAAAAAAATAATTTCTGGATAAAAATGTAATTTTTGGATAAATTAAATTTTGGATAAAAATGTAATTTTTGGATAAAAATGTAATTTTTGGATAAAAATGTAATTTTTGGATAAAAATGTAATTTTTGGATAAAAATGTAATTTTTGGATAAATATATAGTTTTTGGATGTGATTTTTGGATAAATATCTATTTTTGAAAAAAAATAATTTCTGGATAAAAATGTAATTTTTGGATAAAATGTAATTTTTGGATAAAAATTTAATTTTTGGATAAAAATTTAATTTTTGGATAAAAATTTAATTTTTGGATAAAAATCTATTTTTGAAAAAAAATAATTTCTGTATAAAACTGTAATTTTTGGATAAAAATGTAATTTTTGGATAAAAATTTAACTTTTTGATAAAAATGTGGATACAAATGAAATATTTGGATAAAAACGTCATTTTTAGATAAAAATGTAATTTTCGGATAAAACTGTAATTTTTGGATAAAAATGTAATTTTTGGATAAAAATGTAATTTTTGGATAAAAATGTTATTTTTGGATAAAACTGTAATTTTTGGTTAAAAATGTAATTTTGGGATAAAAAATTAATTTTTGTATAAAAATGTTATTTTTGGATAAAAATGTTATTTTTGGATAAAAATGTTATTTTTGGATATAAATGTTATTTTTATATAAAAATGTTATTTTTGGATAAAACTGTAATTTTTGGATAAAAATGTAATTTTTGGATAAAATGTATTTTTTGGATAAAAATATATTTCTTGGATAAAAATTTAATTTTTGGATAAAAATGTATTTTTTGGATAAAAATATAATTTTTGGATAAAAAATATATATATTTTTTTTTTTTTGGATATTTTAATAAAAATGCAATATTTGGATAAAATTGTAATTTCTGGTTAAAATTGGAAATTTTGGATAAAATTTTATTTTTGGATAAAAACGTAATTTTTGAATATAAATGTAATTTTTGAATATAGCAAATATAGTTTTTGGATAATAATATTGTTTTTGGATTAAAATTAAATTTTTGGATAAAAATTTTATTATTGGATAGAAATGTAATTTGTGGACAGAAATGTAATTTTTGGATAAAAAAAAATATTTTTTTTTAATACATATTGAATATTTGATAAAAATATAATTTTATTTTTTCTGATTTAACTAAAAAAAATGTATTCATCTTGAAATTAAATTTTTTTTTACTATATAAAAACTTTTTAATATTAAAAAAAAAACACTTTCACATTTATCACTATTGTTGTTTAATTAAAAATATAATCGCATTTATATGGCATGCATTTAATTAAAATTCATATAAATGATAAAAAAATATATATAGTCCGCACATCAAAATATCCACTTAATGAAATCTTTTATTTATTTTTTTAATTTAATGAAATTTTATGTATAGCTCTATATTTTATGCCAACTCTAATTTTCGAGCCGTTGACTAACGCTATCGCGCATTCACCACGTTTTGTACACATTCCGCACCGCATTCCGCGGTACCGCCACAACCGCTGCTACTTAATATTATGACCCATAAAACATTACAATGCGAAAAAGCATCAAGTGGATTAAATATACACCTTAGTTGACACCCCTAGTCAACGCTGTTTCCGTGCTTTAGGGCGCATACTAAATAACAAAAAAAAAAAGTACCAACTGTAAAATGTATTTTATGCTGCAATTGTCGAGCAATAAATCTGCTACAATTTCCGGAAAACAAAGCGCACATAAAAACGGCAAATAATCTGCACGGTGCTGTACAAATTGTGCGTTTTGTGGTGCAAATGAAAATGAAAAAATTTGAGCTAAAGGTATGATAAAGAAAAGATAAAGAAAAATACTAAAGTACGGAGAAAGTGATTTCCGTTAAGGTAAGCGGCCAATGACAATAAAAATGAGCGTTTTTTGTAAAGAAAAATGTCGAATGCGACTGATGGCCTCCTATATAATACGACAATTTAGCATTTTGTGGCGTAAAAAAATTTACGAAGCTGAAGATTTTAATGTTTTTATTAAGCACTTTTTTAAGAGCAGCGTAATTTGTTATATTACTAATACTATTTGGATATATTGCAAAAGGTATTTTTATAAGTTTGTAACAGTTAGTAAAAATACTTGGATCACTCATTTTTTGCTGTTTGTATTCTTTTTTATACCCTACACCTATGAGGTACAGGGTATATTAACTTTGTGCATATATTGTAACGCCCCTTAGGAGGCGTGTCCGGTATGGAAAAGTATATATATTCTTGATCAGCATCACTACCCGAGTCCGTTTAGCCATGTCCGTCTGTCTGTCCGTCTTGCTGTCTTGCTGTCCGAATACAGAATAACTTGAGAAATACTGATCAGAATGCGATGAAATTTCGTCTCAATATATTTTAGCCAAAAGTAGGAACTGAGTTTGAAAATCGGTCAACGGACACGCCCACCTCCCATACAAGTCACTTTTATATAACTCTTTCGAAACTAATATTTCGAAAAGTATTCAAGGTATAGTTATAAAATTTAAAACATATTGTTAGAATTTACCTAAAAATATGTGGTCCAAAAATGGGCGTGATCCGCCCACTTTTTTTTTCATTATATCCCGGGTTTTCATAGTAAAAATTTGATCCGTAAATTATTAAAATCAAATCTATGAAATATTAGCCTTTCAAAATTTTAAATATAGGCGTGGTCCGCCCAATTATATTTTTCAATTTTTTTTATTAGTTTTTTATACTTTATATATTTTTTTTTAATTTATGGGGATATAAGACGTAAATTTCTGATATATGAATAATATTCTGAGGTTCAGCATAATTAAAAATTTAAAATTAAGGTATACAATTAAATATTCCTCATTAATATCTCCACCAAAGGTGTAGGGTATTCCATAGTCGGGCCCGACCGACTATAAAAATCCGCCCCATGTGACCGAACTTACCCATGTGACCTAACTTTCCCAACTCGTTGTAAATATTTTATGTATAATTTATATTATTAGTAAATGTTTTGTAAGTGTTTTAAATAAACTTTAAAACGTTTCAAAAATTGATGGTAAACGGTTTCCTATCTCAATATTTGATATTTGTATTATTAATTAATTTAAATATTTACTTAATATTTAGTAAATAGTTCTTATTATTAGTAAGTGTTTTACAACTGTTTTTAAATAAATTTAAAAATTTATAAAATCCCTAGCAACCGTTTAGCTTCACTCGTACATTGATATAAGCATTCGTTATAGATTGTAAGTATTTCGTAAACATTTAGTAAATAGTTGTAATTACTAGTCAATGCTTTAGCGATGCTTATAAACAAATTTAAACATGTAAGAATACGTTTTGCCTGACTCATTCTATGATATTAGTATTATAAATAATATGTAAGTGTTTTGTAAATATTGAATAAATTATGAGTAAAATAATTTCTCAAAATGTTAGCAAACTTTCTCACACATTTTATATTTGATATTTAAATAAATAATAAGTATTTTGTAAACATTTATTAAATAGTTCTTATTATTAGTAAATGTTTTGTAAGTGTTTTAAATTAATTTTAAAAAATTTCTTAAAGTGGTAACAAACGTTTTGAATTATTTAGTAAATAGTTCTTATTATTAACAAGTGTTTGAAAAGTTTATAAAATCACTATCAAACGTATTGCTTCACTCGTACATTAATATTTGTATTCGTAATACATTATAAGTATTTTGTTAACATTTAGTAAATAGTTGTAATTATTAGTCAATGCTTTAGGGATGTTTTAAAACAAATTCAAACATGTAAGAATACGTTTTGCACATGTATATTTTAAAGTCAATATATATTTTTGAAAACCGTATTAACTTTAATTTATAGACTATAGTACTTTAAATGATTTAAAGTAAAAAAAAAAGCTAAATTTGCGTTAAGTGCCGTCTATGTCTATTATTATATTTTTACGTATATTATCACATATTATTCTTTTTTCAATATTTTATTTTTTGTATGCTTTTTTTTAGTATTAAGTTTAATAAATTATATTTGTTTTGTAAAAATTTTGTAAGTGAATTTTTTTAAGTGATTTTTAATTTTTAATGAACAGTAATTATTTCAAAAATTTTGTATACTTAACTTACAAAATAATGGGTTTTAAATAAATTTTAATTGTTTTTTTATAGTTAGTAAAAGAGAATAATTTTTAAGTAACTATTTTTTTTCTGTGCTTTTGTAAGTGTTTTCAAAATGTAAATGTAAAAATCATCATGTAAAATGTAAAAAGTAATTTCTTTGTAAGACTTTTGTAAGTGTTTTTTTAAGTATTTTATAAGTTTTAAATAACAAAATAAAAACATGTTTAGGCTTTGTAAAACTAGGACTTGTTAATAAGAATTATCAGAAATTATTTTCAGGTAGATCAGCACCAACAGATTTAAATCAAAAATTCGTTTTTTTTATTTAAACTTCCCGCTGCGACTTTAAAAATGTATCTTGATCCAAGCGCCATCATTTGCGTCGATCACCGCTAGAAAACAAAATTATTCGACAGCTGTACGATCAGTAGAGGAAATAACACAATTTTGTGAAATTTCGTACTTTAGAAAAATTATTTTTGTGTTAAATTATTTAAAACAGCAGCAGAAAAAATATGTGCGTTGCCGTTGCACTGTCTAGAGTCATTTTTAATTTTGCGTTTTTATTTTTCAATTTTGAAACCAGCGTCCCATACGTTTTGCAGGTTTTTTCACATATTTCAGTAATGTGTCAGTAGCAAAGTTGTAGAACAGAAGTTATTCAGAATAGCGAGCTTTATAAATATATTTTTTTTTCAGCTCAAAACAAAAAAATTGTCATTTAAGAGTTAAGTATTACTGATAAAAAGTAAATGTATTGTGAATGTTTTGATAAATATTTTAATATGTTGTTTTTTTATGAAAAACGTTGTTTTACTATGATTTGTAAGTGTTTTTTATATTGTTTTCTATGGTTTTGTACGTGTTTTTAATATATTTAGCGGTTTTCTTATAAATTGTAAATGATTTGTAAGTGTATTATTTTTATATTTTTTCCCTTTTTCATTCAATTTATTTTCTCTATGATAAATATTTGAATATGTTGTTTTTTTTTATGAAAAAGGTTGTTTTACTTTGATTTGTAAGTGTTTTTTTATATTGTTTTCTATGGTTTTGTAAAAGTGTCTAATAAATTGTAAATGTTGTGAACGTGTTTTTAATATATTTAGCGGTTTTCTTATAAATTGTAAATGATTTGTAAGTGTATTATTTTTTATATTTTTCGCTTTTTCATTCAATTTATTTTCTCTATTTTATTTAATGAATAATAACAACTTCCACAAAATTAAAATCAAAATACTAATTTTTACAAAACATATTAATGCTGTAATAATAAGTAAATGTTTTGTAAGTGTGTTTTTAACTAAAATTTGTGTACATTTTGCAGGTTTTTTACATATACAACATTTTAAATTATTTAATGAAATACAATAATTTCTATATCTAATGAAAGTTTTCTAATAATTCGTAAATGTTTTGTAAATGTTTTCCACAATTTACCGTATATAATTTTTATTTTATTAAAATTTGTACAAAAAAAAAAGAAATATAAAATTTCAATATTATGTTATACCTCAGACTTGTTTTTTTTTAAATTAAGTGTCATCACTAATAATGACAAATTGACATTACAGTAACCTTACTACGTATTTAATTCTTTCAAAACGCATCATTGACAAAGTAATAAATAAGTTTTAGTTTGTCAAAAACTACACAAAGTAAACCAACAAAATTTAGCAACTTTTTTTGTAAACTTCACCCTTTTTTTCGACAAAATCGAAAGGCCAATTCCAGCAGTGCCATAAATCATTTGCCACTAAAACGTGTAAGAAAAAAACCCAAGTACTGCACTTAAGTACAGCCATTATTTGTTGCTTTTGATGATGAAGCAAATAAAACCAATTCGCCAACATTGAAAATATACAACAATCTCTCCACCCAACCGCTGCAACAAAATTTATACGGTAGACAAAAAATAAATAAATAAAAAAACTCTAAGCAAAAAAAAAACCGAATAAATAAATAAAAGATTTATGCTTTGTCGTTGGAAGTCGTAAATTTACTCATCTTTTATTTTTTTATATCTATATTTTTTCTGTTTTAGTTTTTTTTTTTTGCGTTGCATATATATTTTGTAATCAAAGACCGCATTTTTCATAAACTGTTGCCATTCGATCTGAACTCGTGCGGTACGGCACGGCAGGATACCCACTCCGCCTGTGGCTGGCCACATTATGTCGTTGGTCGGTTTTACTCGGTTGGCACCGTTGACCCCGCACTTAAGAGAATGATTTTTGTTTTCTTCTTCCTTGGTTTGTCTTTCATCTCTTTAGTTTGATTGTGTCGTCTGTGAATGCATTTGGTATGGCTGTCATTTCCTTTGAATTGGAAGCCCTTTTCAACGCCTTTCGTAAATGCCATGGCATCAATTACTCACCCAGGCTTTTGTGGTTTCGTCGACATTTTTCTGTATTCCACACAAACCTGCAATTCGTTCATTTCTACAGCGCACTTAATAACTCTGGTCTCCTGTACAATTTTTTTTGTTATTCTGATTTTAATCTTTTTCTATATTTGCTTTCTTTAAAATATTTTCTTCAACTATACTCTTCCATCTAAATACTATATACAAATTATACTTTATATATTATCAAAATTTCTTCTCCCTAGAGTCTTATAATATGTATCACAACCTCCAAACAACACCATCTTCCTTCACATTTTATGTACCTCAGTTTTTCCATATCAATCTCCTTCCTCCTCCTCTATAACCTAACCTTTCCTCCCCCTCTATAACCTAACCTTTCCTCCTTCCAGAGAAGGCGGTACATACGCCAATTTAACTGCAAATTGAGCGCTTCTCACAGTCATTTAAGTCAAATTCACTTTTTCCTGTTGCGGAATTCAATTTATAGCCTTTCTTTTGTGGCTCAAATTGCTGGCATCCAGGCGGTTGTATGTCTGTTCGTTGAAATCGTTTTTTATTTTATTTTCTTTTATTCATTGTGTACAAATTCTCATCCTTCAATTCGTTGCAGATTTTCAATTTTATTTGGTTTTTATTTTATATAATTTTTTCTTTATTTCAAACATTCTTTTGAGTTCAAGTCGGGTACTTGCTCAAAGAGTTACGATACCCGAATAGAGCGTAGGTCGCAGCCGAAGACCTTGAATGTAATATTTTATAAAATATAAAATATAAAATATAAAATATAAAATATAAAATATAAAATATAAAATATAAAATATAAAATATAAAATATAAAATATAAAATATAAAATATAAAATATAAAATATAAAATATAAAATATAAAATATAAAATATAAAATATAAAATATAAAATATAAAATATAAAATATAAAATATAAAATATAAAATATAAAATATAAAATATAAAATATAAAATATAAAATATAAAATATAAAATATAAAATATAAAATATAAAATATAAAATATAAAATATAAAATATAAAATATAAAATATAAAATATAAAATATAAAATATAAAATATAAAATATAAAATATAAAATATAAAATATAAAATATAAAATATAAAATATAAAATATAAAATATAAAATATAAAATATAAAATATAAAATATAAAATATAAAATATAAAATATAAAATATAAAATATAAAATATAAAATATAAAATATAAAATATAAAATATAAAATATAAAATATAAAATATAAAATATAAAATATAAAATATAAAATATAAAATATAAAATATAAAATATAAAATATAAAATATAAAATATAAAATATAAAATATAAAATATAAAATATAAAATATAAAATATAAAATATAAAATATAAAATATAAAATATAAAATATAAAATATAAAATATAAAATATAAAATATAAAATATAAAATATAAAATATAAAATATAAAATATAAAATATAAAATATAAAATATAAAATATAAAATATAAAATATAAAATATAAAATATAAAATATAAAATATAAAATATAAAATATAAAATATAAAATATAAAATATAAAATATAAAATATAAAATATAAAATATAAAATATAAAATATAAAATATAAAATATAAAATATAAAATATAAAATATAAAATATAAAATATAAAATATAAAATATAAAATATAAAATATAAAATATAAAATATAAAATATAAAATATAAAATATAAAATATAAAATATAAAATATAAAATATAAAATATAAAATATAAAATATAAAATATAAAATATAAAATATAAAATATAAAATATAAAATATAAAATATAAAATATAAAATATAAAATATAAAATATAAAATATAAAATATAAAATATAAAATATAAAATATAAAATATAAAATATAAAATATAAAATATAAAATATAAAATATAAAATATAAAATATAAAATATAAAATATAAAATATAAAATATAAAATATAAAATATAAAATATAAAATATAAAATATAAAATATAAAATATAAAATATAAAATATAAAATATAAAATATAAAATATAAAATATAAAATATAAAATATAAAATATAAAATATAAAATATAAAATATAAAATATAAAATATAAAATATAAAATATAAAATATAAAATATAAAATATAAAATATAAAATATAAAATATAAAATATAAAATATAAAATATAAAATATAAAATATAAAATATAAAATATAAAATATAAAATATAAAATATAAAATATAAAATATAAAATATAAAATATAAAATATAAAATATAAAATATAAAATATAAAATATAAAATATAAAATATAAAATATAAAATATAAAATATAAAATATAAAATATAAAATATAAAATATAAAATATAAAATATAAAATATAAAATATAAAATATAAAATATAAAATATAAAATATAAAATATAAAATATAAAATATAAAATATAAAATATAAAATATAAAATATAAAATATAAAATATAAAATATAAAATATAAAATATAAAATATAAAATATAAAATATAAAATATAAAATATAAAATATAAAATATAAAATATAAAATATAAAATATAAAATATAAAATATAAAATATAAAATATAAAATATAAAATATAAAATATAAAATATAAAATATAAAATATAAAATATAAAATATAAAATATAAAATATAAAATATAAAATATAAAATATAAAATATAAAATATAAAATATAAAATATAAAATATAAAATATAAAATATAAAATATAAAATATAAAATATAAAATATAAAATATAAAATATAAAATATAAAATATAAAATATAAAATATAAAATATAAAATATAAAATATAAAATATAAAATATAAAATATAAAATATAAAATATAAAATATAAAATATAAAATATAAAATATAAAATATAAAATATAAAATATAAAATATAAAATATAAAATATAAAATATAAAATATAAAATATAAAATATAAAATATAAAATATAAAATATAAAATATAAAATATAAAATATAAAATATAAAATATAAAATATAAAATATAAAATATAAAATATAAAATATAAAATATAAAATATAAAATATAAAATATAAAATATAAAATATAAAATATAAAATATAAAATATAAAATATAAAATATAAAATATAAAATATAAAATATAAAATATAAAATATAAAATATAAAATATAAAATATAAAATATAAAATATAAAATATAAAATATAAAATATAAAATATAAAATATAAAATATAAAATATAAAATATAAAATATAAAATATAAAATATAAAATATAAAATATAAAATATAAAATATAAAATATAAAATATAAAATATAAAATATAAAATATAAAATATAAAATATAAAATATAAAATATAAAATATAAAATATAAAATATAAAATATAAAATATAAAATATAAAATATAAAATATAAAATATAAAATATAAAATATAAAATATAAAATATAAAATATAAAATATAAAATATAAAATATAAAATATAAAATATAAAATATAAAATATAAAATATAAAATATAAAATATAAAATATAAAATATAAAATATAAAATATAAAATATAAAATATAAAATATAAAATATAAAATATAAAATATAAAATATAAAATATAAAATATAAAATATAAAATATAAAATATAAAATATAAAATATAAAATATAAAATATAAAATATAAAATATAAAATATAAAATATAAAATATAAAATATAAAATATAAAATATAAAATATAAAATATAAAATATAAAATATAAAATATAAAATATAAAATATAAAATATAAAATATAAAATATAAAATATAAAATATAAAATATAAAATATAAAATATAAAATATAAAATATAAAATATAAAATATAAAATATAAAATATAAAATATAAAATATAAAATATAAAATATAAAATATAAAATATAAAATATAAAATATAAAATATAAAATATAAAATATAAAATATAAAATATAAAATATAAAATATAAAATATAAAATATAAAATATAAAATATAAAATATAAAATATAAAATATAAAATATAAAATATAAAATATAAAATATAAAATATAAAATATAAAATATAAAATATAAAATATAAAATATAAAATATAAAATATAAAATATAAAATATAAAATATAAAATATAAAATATAAAATATAAAATATAAAATATAAAATATAAAATATAAAATATAAAATATAAAATATAAAATATAAAATATAAAATATAAAATATAAAATATAAAATATAAAATATAAAATATAAAATATAAAATATAAAATATAAAATATAAAATATAAAATATAAAATATAAAATATAAAATATAAAATATAAAATATAAAATATAAAATATAAAATATAAAATATAAAATATAAAATATAAAATATAAAATATAAAATATAAAATATAAAATATAAAATATAAAATATAAAATATAAAATATAAAATATAAAATATAAAATATAAAATATAAAATATAAAATATAAAATATAAAATATAAAATATAAAATATAAAATATAAAATATAAAATATAAAATATAAAATATAAAATATAAAATATAAAATATAAAATATAAAATATAAAATATAAAATATAAAATATAAAATATAAAATATAAAATATAAAATATAAAATATAAAATATAAAATATAAAATATAAAATATAAATAACACTCATACGCATCGCGTGACCGAACAAGTTAAAATCACTTTATCATTAAAATGCTAAACAACTAAACAATACAATAAAAAAAACTCATTAGCTCACATTTTAATGCTCAATTGCTTTATTTAATTTGCAAATTTACATTATTCAAACATTATAATATATAGAAATATAAAAAAATGCAAAATCATTGGGCATTAAATGCCACCTAATTACATTTGAATTTTGTGGCCTACTTAAAAATGCTGTTGTCTCTGTATTTTAAATGCTGTTGGCCTTTTTTTTAATATTTATGCCTATTTAGGCATGTTGCTACATGAATTAGGCTGTTAAAAATCATTGCATTTCATTTGAAATTATTTATTCTAATTTCGTTGTAATTATTAAATGAATATATCAATAAAATGTAATTTATTTAAATGCTTTTTAATCACCACCAGAATTTTGATTGCACTCGGCGGCATCAAGTACAGTTGTTTAGTGTCTGATTTCATGTTCAATTTAATGACTAAATATGCAGCAGGACCTCAGAGTCCTGTCAACTACTGGCAGCATTAGGCGTTAATAATATTAATTAACTAATTTCTATGCCAATGCACAAATTATTATTATAATAATTATTGTCTATTAAATGAAGCAGCTGAGCACATCAATTGAGATGCAGTTTAATTTCTGCTACAGGGTTCTGCATAGGGTTATGCGTCCGTCTAGTTAGAATTAAACCAGTTAGTTGTATAATCGAAATGAATAGGCTTTTTGCTGAATTGTTCAAACATGTTACATAGTTGTTCAGTTGCAGTGGCTCGTGTGCTGCAATTGTTACACCGACCATGCCATAACTTCACTAATTGGCAACTTACTTTGGGCTCCTTCAGTCAGGCAATCCTTCAGTGAATCATGTATTAGGGTCAGGATGTGTTTTGTGGATTTTGTATTAGTTACTGTTACAGTTAACTACACATTGCTCATTAGGCATTGTAATATTGGTGCGCGTATTTTTGCGTAACTGATAAATAATTCTAACAATGTGAATTCAAATTTGGTGGTACATGAAAGTAGTTATGTAATACCTACAACAATTGAAACTTTATAACATTTAAAAGTAAAATGAAAATTTGAAATAAGGCCATTGTTTAAAAATTAAAAATTTTGATTTTTTCTATTTTTTTTATTTTGATTTTATGATAGTGAACATTTTTAAATCTTTAATGAAATTTTATGACAATATATTGAGTTTATTAGTAAAATTAATGTGAAATATACACAATTTTTAGTGAATATTAGTGAATTTTAAATGTTTTTTTTTTAATTAATTATAGTATATTTTTAGTGAACATTTAGTGAATTATTATTAAATATTTAATGAATTCATAGTAAAAATTTTGTTAATTATTCAGTAACAATTACCACATTTTTTTGTGAATTTTTAGAAAATTTTAGTGAACATTTAGTAAATTTTAGTGAAAATTCAGTGAATTTTTAATAAATTTATAGTGTACTTGTTGTGATTTTTAGTGAATTTTTTTTTCATAAATTTGACGAACATTTAGTGAATTTCTAGGGAAAATGAAATGAATTTTTATCGAATTTTTAGTGAAATTGTTGTGTGGTTTTAAGTGATTTTTTTCGTAAATTTAGCGAAGATTTAGTGAATTTTTACTGAAAATATTGTGTATTTTTATTAAAAATTTAGTGAATTTTTAAGGAATATTATATGAATTTTTAGGGAACTTTTAGTACAAATGTAGTGAATTATTTGTGAATATTTAATGAATTTGTATTGAATACGTAGGGAACTTTTAGTAAATTTGTGATGTACATTTAGTGAATTTTTTAGTGAACATTTAGTAAATTTTTAGTGGATTTTAGTAAATTTTAAGTATAAATTAAGTGAAATCTTAATGAATATTTTGTAAATTTTTAATGAACATTAAGTAAAAATGTTGTTAAATTTTTAGGGATATTTCAGTGCATATTTTGTGATATGTTGTAAACTTTCAGTGAACATTTGGTGAATTTTTAATGAAAATTTAGTGAACATTTTTATTGAACATTAGTGAATCTTTACCATTTTTTAAAGAAAATAGTGAACATTTAATGAGTTTTAAGTGAGTTTTTAATGAATTTTTAGTGAATTTTTAGTGAATTTGTTGTGTGAAATTTTTAGTACAAATGTAGTGAATTATTAGTGAATATTTAATGAATTTGTATTGAATACTTATTGAATTTTTAGTGCATTTTTAGTGAATATTTAGTGTAAATTTAGTGTAGTCTTAATGAATATTTAGTAAATTGTTAATGAACATTAAGTGAAAATTTTGTTAAACATTTTTGAATTTTTAGGGATATTTCAGTGCATATATTGTGATATTTTGTAAACTTTTAGTGAACATTTGGTGAATTTTTAATGAAAATTTGGTGAATTTTTAATGTGAACATTTTTAATGAACATTAGTGAATTCTTTACCTTTTTTTTAAGAAAATAGTAAACATTTAATGAGTTTTAAGTGAGTTTTTAATGAATTTAAGTGAATTTGTTGTGTGGAATTTTTAGTACAAATGTAGTGAATTATTAGTGAAAATTTAATTTATTGCTACTGAATACTTAGGGAATTTTTAGTTTGATTGAAATTTGTGTTAATTTTTTTTTTAATTTTTAGTGATATTTCAGTGCGTATTTTGCAATAATTTGTAAACTTTTAGTGAACATTTGAAGAATTTTTAATACAAATTAAGTGAATTTTTAACGAAAATTTAGTGAATTTTTAACGAACATTTTGTGAATTTTTAATGAACATTTTGTGAATTTTAATTGAACATTTTTAATGAACATTAGTGAATTCTTGAACATTTAATGAATTTTTAGTGATTTTTTAGTGAATTTTTAGTGAATTTTTAGTGAATTTTTAGTGAATTTTTAGTTATTTTTTAGTGAATTTTTAGTGAAGATTTTTTAAATCTGTTGTGCACATTTAGTGAACGTTTAGTGAACTTTTAGTGCACATTAGTGCAAAATCAGGTTAATTTTAATTAAAGCCTTAGAAAATATTTAATGAATACTTACTGAATTTTAATTTAAAATTCAGTAAATTTTTATTGAAAATTTAATAAAGTTTGAATGGAAAATGTTGTGAATTTTTAATGTATATTTTGTTAGTTTTCTGTGCACTAAATACTTTTATTGCACTAAATGCTTTTAGTCCTGTTTTAGTTAAAATTTAATAAATATTAAGTGGATTTATAAAATATTTAATAGATATTATGAAATTCTTAATTGGTTATGCTTTTATTAATGACTTGATGAACTTTAAGTAACTATTTAAAAGAAATAATAATTATTATTTTTTTATTAAATTTAATAACTAAATCTGCATTTTGTAAAACAAGTTACACACAATACAAAATCTGAGTCACTAAACTAATAACATTAAATATGTAATTAATATTATTTGCAATTTAGTCATTTACAGAATTATATATAATAATTTAAATCAATTTAACATTATAAATGTCTAAAAATATCAAACAACAATATTCAAATAAAATAATTTCACGCTCAACAATTCACGTTAATGAAGCATAATATTTTTATTTTATAATTCAAATTAAATGCCATAATTAGTAAATAATAATATGCAAAAACCGCAATAATTGTCAAAAGTAAAAATACGAATTTTAAGAGATATTTTTTTTTTGTGATTTTTTACTGAATTTTTAATTAATTTAAAGTAGGTACATTTTAAGTGATATTGAATGAATTATAAAATTGACAGAATTTAGTGAACTTTATGTGAACTTTTAGGACAAATGAATGTAATTTTTATGAACATTTTGTAAAATTCTAGTAAATATTTAGTGTATTATTAGTGAAAGTTTACTGATTTTTTAGTGAGGATTTAGTGTACTTTTATTGAACTTTAATGTAATTTTCTGTGTAGTTTTAGTGAATATTTTGTATACTTTAAGTTTACTTTAAGTGTACTTTAAGTTAACTTTTAGTTAACATTTAGTTAACTTTTAGTAAACATATAGTAAACTTTTAGTTAACTATTTAAAACACAAAACAGCATTATATACAAAATAGAATTTTAAAGTTAATAATAGTGAAAAGTAATATCTAAATCTTATCTTTAAAAATATCAAAAACAATATATATTAATTAAACACGGAAATTTTGCATAAAGCCTTAAAATAATTCAAATTTAAAACTATTATTTGTGAATAATATGCATAAAGCGTAATTATTGTTTAATTAATTTATTGTTTAACTAAATTATAATAATAATTATAATAAATAATATTTAAAATTTATTCTTAACATTCACTATTAAATGTATTGATGCTTTGTGCTTTACTAATACAACCAACAAATACTCGAGGTTGAAAAGATTTCAATTATGCGCTGTAAGCTTAAGTTAAACATAGTTGTGGGCAATTAAATGGCAGGCCACGGACTGCCTGCGGCTACGCAAAGGGATTATGGCAGGGCATACAATGGATTTCACTGTGATTTTGCTTTAGTCGCTGCAGTTTGAGTTAATGTGTGTGTATTTCTGTTTATTTGTTTGTTTGTTTGAGTGAAAGTCTGTCAGTCGGCAATATGTGTTATTAGCAACGCATTATATGCCTTTGTAGTACTTGCATGCAAATAGTAGCAATAACAGGTATTTGTTGTATTATGTACGCAGTGCTAATTAAATGTTGCTCATACGCAGCGTGCTGCACAAAAGCCAAATTCGCTAATGCATCGCTGAAGGCGTTTATTTTTTGACGGCGCTGAATTAAGCTTCAATCGCATGGCAAAGCAATTAAGTCACTTGGTAATTTATTAATATACAATACTGTGGCAATTGACTTAGTGGCGAAAATAGCCGGTGGCTAATTGTGTTTGATTGGTTTGTGTTCATTATTATAATGCTCTTATTAATATTTGACTGCCGAGAGGTAAAGTCATAATATTTAAATTCATATTAGATTTCAAAGTAATAATGTTTTTTTTTTAAATGTACCGATAATAAATTTTAAAAAATTAATGTTGTATAATAAAAAAAATATAGTTTTAAATTCAAAACTAATTAGAATATTGGTAGTGAACATGTAGTGAACATTTTGCGAACGTTCAGTAAATGTTTTGCTGACTTTTGGTAAACTTTTTGTGAAATTTGTAGTGAATTTTTAGCGAACATGTACTGAATTGTTAGTGAATTCCTTACGAACCATAATTTAAGTGAACATAACAGAATTGTTAGTGAAACATTACTGAATTCTTAGTAAACATTCATAATGTAATATTAATTATATGTATTTATTTATTTAATAAATTGTAAAATTTAGCGAGATTTTAGTGAATTTTAGGGAACATTTAAAAACTTTATAGTGAATATTTAGTGAATTCTTATTGAAAATTTAATTAATGTTTAGTAAAAATGTAGTGAATTTTTCATAAAAATTTAGTGAAATTTTACTGAAATTTTATAAAATTTTAGTGATTTGAACACTTAGTGAATTTTTAGTGACCATTTACTAAATTTGCAGTAAACACTTTTTTAGTGAAAATTTTGTGATTTTTTTTAGTGAATATTAAGTGAATTTGAATAAATTTGCAATTAAATTTAGGAAAAATTTTGTGAGGTTTCAGTTAATGTTTATGAAAATATAGAATAAGTATTTAGTGAATCTTTACTGAAAATTTAGTGAATATTAATTGAACATTCACAATTTTTAGTGAGAATTTTGTGAATTTTTATTGAAAATATGGTGAATTTTAATACAAATTTAGTGAATTCTTTGTTATTTATTTTTTTTATATTTTTAGTGATCATTAGTGAATTTTCAGTGAGTATTTTGAGAAATATTAGTGTACATTTAGAGAATTTTTTATGAACATTTAGGTATTTTTTAGTGATAATTTATCTAATTCTTTTTGAGCATTTAGTGAATTTTTAGTGAATATTTAGTGAGAATTTTTGAAATTATTAGTGACAATTTGAAAAAATATTTCGTGAATTTTTAAAGAATTTTTTAGAGAAAATATTGTGAATTTTTAGAGAGCATTTTGTGAATTTTTACTGAAAATATTGTGATTTTTAATTCAAATTTAGTGAATTTTTTGTTAATTATATTTTTTATTTTTAGTGAACATTAGTGAATTTTCAGTGAGTATTTTGAGAAATTTTAGTGAACATTTAGAGAATTTTTGGTGAACATTTAGTTAACATTTAGAGAATTTTATGTGAACATTTAGTGAAATTTTAGTGAAAGATTAACTAATTTTTATTGAGCATTTAGTGAATTTTTAGTGAATCTTTAGGGAGGAAATTATTTCGTGAACATTTAAAGAGTTTTTAGAGACATTATTGTAATTATTGATAATACTGTGAGTTTTTAGTGAGAAATAAAATAAATTTAAGTGTACTTATGGTACACCCAGAAAAATATTCCCTCAAATCCCATTAAAATTGGTCAATAGGACAATTATTGATTTAATAGTATACCAAAAATATATCTTTTCATATAAAATCAATTACGATTAAAATAATAATTTATCCTATTGACTATTCTTAATAGTAAAATACTATTATTTATGTAGTATTTTTTTCTGGGTGTACAAACTTTTAAATAATTCTAAATTTTAATTTTACTGAAAATCTTGTGAATTTTTAACAAAAATTTAATACAATTTATTAACATTTAGTAATTTTTTTTTAATAAAATGCAAAATTTAGTAAATATTTAGTTAATTTTAAGTTTTTTATATTATACTAAAACTTGAGAAAATAATTTAAATTTTTTAGATTTATTTAAAGAAAAATATTAAAATTTTGTTATGCTGAAAAGTGTCTGAAAAGTGCCTTAAACTAAAAAATAATTGTAGTAAAATAATATTATAGTACCGGATATAAATATATTTTGAACTTTTCTAAATTCAATTTATAAGTATAATAAATATTTTAAAATTAAATTAAAATATTGTAAGCAAATAATTATTATTTCAATATTTAATATCAAACAACAAATTGATGTAATTTTACAATTTTTAGATTCTTTTCTTGTCATTCGTGCCATTTTACTATTTAAAAATACCATTTAATTTGTAAAATATTTTATATTTTAAATATAGCACTAAGTTAATATAAATAACCATAACCTGAACATTAAAAATGTAACCTCTAATAAGTAAACTTGAATAGGTATTTAAAATTACTAAGGTATATTCACTGGCATTCCTAGAACTAATTTGTGTGTTTCGTACGTTACACAATAATAATATTTAATCCAATATAGAAAATCTATTGAGTTTGTAAATAATTTGCATGTACTTAATATGCATTTAATTATCATCAATTAAAAATTAAATTATATTTGATTTAGCAGATTTATAATCACTTAAATTATAATCTGAGTAAATACTCAAAATCTTGAAAAAAAACAATTGAACGACGCTTCACTAATACTCTCGCATTACATATTATGACTTATTAATTTGATGTTACATTAAATAATATTAAGTACATAAAATAATGTTAGATAAATCGGCTTAGACATAATATTAAATGTTTGCGGCAAACATATTTAATGCCTCAAATTTGCATAATTTATTTATTTTAATCACAGTCAACGTTTTATGTTGAAGCAATTATTTGGAAGCTGTTGCCATAATTGAAAACCAATAGAATATTGTATCAGCTGACGTCAGCGTGACATGAATTTGAAATTTTTTCGTACACACTTTTTGCTGCTATTTGTTTTTATTATTTATTTACAGGGTTTTTTTGTCTTTTTTTTATTCAAAATTCATATTCAATTTGAATGGCAATGCTTAGATATGCGTTGAGACATTGCTTTCAGCGTAGTCATCATGAATTTATGGGAATTTTTTTTTTATATTTGTTGTGTGAGTAAAAAAAAATAAGTAAAAATTCTACGAAAGTAAAAGTCGCCCCGTAAGAAAGCAGTTTTTCAAAAAAAAAAAAGAAGAAGTAAAGCATCCAAAATATATCAAAAAAAGAATGGTATAAAATAGAATTTAAAAGATCTAATAATAATTAAAATTCATGACTAATACTAGACTAGCAGATATTTTATAAAATAAATTTAATAATAGTTAAAGACATTTTTGTAGAAATAGTAGTACAAAATTTAAGTAGAAAATAGTTGTAGAAAATAGTAGTAGACAATAGTAGTAGAGAATAGTAGTAGAAAATAGTAGTAGAAAATAGTAGTAGAAAAAAGTAGTAGAAAATTGTAGTAGAAATTTGTAAAAAAAAGATGTGATAGAAAATGAAAAATATAAATTGAATAAAATTAGTAGTATAAATTAAAATGTAAAAAATAGAAGTAGAAAATAGTTGTGAAAAATGTATTTAGAACATATTTTTATACCCTACACTAAGAGTGAAAGGGTATATTCAGTTTGGTACGCCGTTTGTAACACCCAGAAGGAAGCATCTCCGGTATGGAAAAGTATATATATTCTTGATCAGCATGACCTCCTGAGTCGATATAGCGATGTCCGATGTCCGTCTGTCTGTCTGTCCGTCTGTCTGTCTGTCTGTCTGTCTGTCTGTTGAAATCCCTAAGACTTTTAAAATTGAAGAGCTAGATAAATGAAACTTTTAACTTAGATTACTAATATACCTACGCTGTATGTGCGAAAAAATTGGCGAGATCGGTCCATTGCGACCTATGATCCGACCACTTTTGTTCAAATACCTCATATAAAATGTACATATAAAGATCAATTTTTATGTATACGTGCTTAGATAAACTTTTTTGGTCAAATATATATTGATATCATGCTCAAATACATTATAATAATGTTTTCCGGCAAAAAGACTTGTGGTTCACAAAAAAAAAAATCGAAATTCGGTACACCTACCCATTTGTAAATATGGGTATCAAATGAATGGAAATTCTTCAGCGATTGAATGTTTGTAGTTATTTTCAGGATTCGTATACCTTGGTGATCTATATATCACTTTGAATGGTAACCACACATATGTGTAGGGTATTTATAGTCGGCTTAGACCGACTATAATTTTGATAATCCTAACTATCATAATTACACCTACTTTAAAATTTCCCATGTGATCTAACCTTCCCAACTGGTTTTATTTTTACTTTGAAAAAATTTATATTTAATTTTTACCATAATAACATAAAAAAATGAAACGTTAAAAAAATGTATTTTAGTAGAAAATAGTAGTAACAAATAATGTAGAACATACACCCACAAAAAAAAACATTTCATTATATTAATGATATTTGAATTGTAGAACAATAAATATTAATATTGGTCAATAGGATGCATACCATTAGAATAATAATATTCAAACAATTAACATAATAGTTTGATGAATCATTAATTTTATAATGCGCACTAGTAAATAAAGAGATGCTACAAAAGTAGAGCTACAGGGACAGCAAACGACGCCATATTTCTTGCCGCTCTTTTGACATTTCTCTTTAGTAAGGTTTGCCATTTCATGATGGAAAGATATACCTTTGAAAAAAACTTTTGTAGCGCTCTTATTGAAAAACCCATTATAATAGTAAGATATGTTGATTTGATGTATAAGTTATTTTATTTTTTAATAAATGTTAAATATAATGTTTTTATAATTAAATAAATTAAGTTCTTATCATTTGCGCTTTTAATAATCGAAGTAAATTCGAATAATGATGCACGAAACGAACATATTAAATGTTTTTAGTTGCAACATAGTTATTATAGGCGAAATAACATTAAAACAATAGTATTTATACCTTTATATTCAATTGTATTGAAATTCTTAAATTAATGGTACTGAATTTTTCAAATACTATCAAATTAATTATAAATCTATATAAAAGAACGATTAACACATAAACCATAAAATTAATAGTCGTACCATTAAGTATTTAGTGAGATATTTCCTTTTGAGTGTACAAATAAAGTTAGTAGACAAATGTCCTATTACAATTTAATGCAAAAAATAAAAAAAATAAATTCTATTAAAACATACATATATAATTTCTTCAATAAATTTTGCCAATCCTTTTGTTGATTACATTTCGTAAAATTTTAAAAAAGTTGTAGAGTATAGCATCAACAAATCTCTATAATTTATATATTTTATGGCACGTTGACTTCAATGTCGTTTACCTCGTAACTCAAATTTCTGTCAACGTGCGACAACATTTTACTTTTTGTTACTTATTTTTCTTTTAAAATTAATATTCACTTTATGTTTTTGTTGTACTTCTTATTCTTTGCATTTCCGTTACTACTCCATGCAACGTAGCCATGGCAATAATTCATTTTGTTTTTATTTTTTTTTGCTGTTACCGTGCCATTCGATTGACATTAAGTCACCCAAAGGTATAGAGATGGCAAGGCGCCAAAGTGAAAATAAATTATAAAAAAAAAAAATTAAAAAGAAAATGTAAAATGAAAATTAAAATTTCAAAAGAAATATTGAAAAAGTGAAAAAAATATTAATAATAACTAAAAGCAAAATAAAATAATAGAAATTTAAATAAAACAAAAACAAAAACAAGTATTGACAAAGGTAAAAAAATATGTATAATAATAATTTGAAGCAAAAAAAAATAATAAGAAATAAAATAAAACATAACTATATAAAAGAAAAATAAAATTAAATTATAGATATTTAAAATAATATAATAATCAAAAAATAAAATTAAAAAAACAAATACAAAGCTATTTACAATACTTAATATTTAATTAAAATAATAGCGAATATTAATATTATAAGCAAAATAAAATTATAATTTATACAATTACAAAACACTTACAAAATATTTGAAAAACAATACTAATCAAAAAATTAATATACCCTGTACCTCATAAGTAATTAAATTAATAATAAAATATTTTGTTAATATGTTAAAAATTATTATACCCTTACAAAATATTTACAAAACAGTTACAAATATTTTAAAATACTTTAAAATATAAAAACTTATTTTAAAATTTAATATTAAAAATATTTATAAATATACACATATAAAAAAAAATATAAGACATTGTAAAATGCTAACAAAAAAAATTTACAAAAAGTAATTGATCAGAAAAAGATACTAAGCAATTACAAAACACTTACAAAACATTAAAAAAAAAACTTAAATTGTAAAAAAACTCCTATTGTATAAATTAATAATAATTATAGAATAAATAAATAATTAAATTAAAAATAAATTTGCATGAGGACTTAAAAGGAGAATAAATATTAAAATCTTTACAAAACACTTACAAAAGTTGAAAAACAAAACTAAAAGCACAAAATTGTACAAAATACCTATCTAAAATTAATATGCTTAAAATTATTAAACACTTACAATATTTAATAAACAATTACAAAGCATTACAAAACACATGAAAATACTCAAATTCATTTAAATATAAAATATTAAACATATAAAGATATAAATATGTGAAACTAAAATGCACTTATAAAATGCTTTGAAAATATTTACAAAAAAAAATAATAACTATTTGACCAGAAAATTATTAATAAAGAAACAAAATATTTTAAAACAAAACTTAAAGAACAACATTTTCTATGTATACAAACATAGTTTAGATTAATAATTGATAAATAAATATATCTTGTCAAATGCTGTGTTTTTTTTTGAACCAGCGTAAAATACGTATTGCATTTGGTAGACCTAGAGCCCGACAAATTAGTTTTTGCATTACTATATCAAATATATGTAAAAATATTTAAACACTTGTAAAATACTTACAAAACGCTTAGAAACTTAAAATATTATAACAAAATGTTAAATAATTCATAAGAAATATATAAAGAAATAAATGAATGAAAAAACTTACCAAACACACAAAAAAAAATATGAAAAAACTAATACAAAAAATAATTTATTGAATAAGTAATAAAAAAAAAAATTGAAATTATTTAACGCTTACAAAACACTTATAAAACAATAAAATTTAAGCAAAATATATGCCAAAAATAAAAAATATATACCAATATTAAATAAATCTTATAAAATTACAAAACATTTACTAATCGATTACTAAATAATTACAAAACATAGGATAAACTGTTTTGGCCACAAAATATAAAAAAATATATATAAAATCTATACTTACTATACATTTAAATAGTAAATAAATCAAATTAAATTAAATTAAATACAATCAAATCTTATACAATTATAAAACACTTACAAAAGACTTACTAAATGCTTGCAACACACTAACATTACTTAGAACAAATCTATAAATATGCATAAATCTATATTTATTATAAATAAAACAAATGACATAAAAAATATACCTATATAAAAGAAAAAAAAAATAAAAATATCCTGACATATCTGCGTAAGCGCATAAATAATGATATGGCAACGCCAAATGACACCCATGGGAGACACACTTAGACAAATGGCACAACAGTCAGCCAGGACACACGTTCACAGACAGACAGATAGACAGCTGGGTAGTCTGACATACAGAAAAACAAACTGAAACACACACAGCTAAATTTACAATCAGTCAGACAGCCAATGAACCAAACAAGCACTCAGTCGGTTTGGTTTCCGCCTTTAAGTGTTTTTTTTTTGTATTCTTTTCAATATATATTTTTCTGTTCTCTCTTTTACATTTTTGATTATTTTTTTCTTATCTGTTATATATATTTGTATTGCTATATTTTCAATTTTTCCCTTTTTTATATTTTTCTGTTTTTAATTTTTTGTTTTCATTTTTCTATTTTAAATTTAATGTTTCCTTTTCCTGTTATCCTTTGCTAAATGTTCCACATATATCATTGATTTAAAATTGTCATCGTTAGCGCTGTTTCCTTTTTGCATTTGTTATATTTTACTATTATTTTTCAATTTCTTTTTTTCACTACCTTTGTTGCTGACTTTTTGTTACTGCTGTTGCTGCCGCTTCTGTGTCGCGTCGTATTGAATTTAATAAAAAATGCTAATTTTCTGCTAAAGCTCTTGTTGTTGCTACTGTTGTTGTTGTTGTTGTTTAGACATTTACGCTCCCTTATTTTATTTTTATTTCATTTTTATTTGCTTCAAACTGTTGACATTTGCGGTGTTTGTGCCGCAGCCGCCTGTGTCGTTGGTGCCACGTTCTATGTTGCTGTTACTGCTGCTGCTATTTCTGATGTGATCGCTTCATTTCACATAAAAGTCATGTTGGCAACATTGCTGCTTGTGGTAGATGAATGAATGAATGTTTGTTGTTGTTTTTGTGGCTATTTTTTTTTTCATTTTTTATATTTTATTTTTTTATATTGCGTCCGTTTGACATTTTTCTATTGCCAATCTGACATGATTTATGCAGTGTATTTTATTTGTACAAGACTTAAAAATGAAGTAGTAAAAAAATGCATACCAAATATACTTAGATAATATGTTTTGAATATAGTTTGTAGAAGAATATTAAATTACTAATTTAAATAGTAAATTACACTACACAACAGACATTCAGCGCAGCAGTCAAGGTTATTTTTGTATTATGTAAAATGACGCCCTTATTCCGAAAATATGGTTTAATAATGTTTCTTTGGATAGGTTTACAAAATATGGGCCAATAACTTTTGGACCGAGCTTTCATAAAGGTGGTCACATATATTTGCAAATATCTCGCGTTTTAAATAACACATATGATCAAATGTTATATCGAATGAAAGTTAATTGAATATCGAATAAACATTTCTTAGAACATTTATAAATTGGTATATTAGTTTAAGAGAACCCGAAAGGAGAACTTGAAAAAACATTTTTTTTCTACAAAAATTTAAGAAAAAATTCATTTAAAAAATGGAAAAAAATCGAGAAAGTAGATGATACACATATTTTAATTTTTCAAAATTAGTTCACACTCTTTCGAAGAAATTGAGCTATAAATGACAAAAATATATAGGTAACATATGAGGATAAAAAAAAGTTATGTGAAAGCAATATAATCGAGTGCTATACAAATAGGCATAAAAATAAAAAATAAAAAATGTGTGCGGATCACGATTATTTTTTGAGCACCTATTGATAGACGATTGCTTGTAATTAATTTTAAATTTTATAACTTTATCTTTAATACTTAATGAGATATGTGATCCTAAAAAGTAAACCCATATTTCGTAGTGGATGTAGTAGATTACGTAGACTAAATCGACTCATTTTCGAACTTCGAATTACTATTCTACTAAAATATATTGAAAATAAATTTTACATCATTCGGAATAGCAGTTTTAAAGTTATCGTGTATAGGCGGACAGACAGACGACCATATCTAAATCGATTCGGAAAGTGATGTTGACCAAGAAAATATATACTTTTTCATACCAGTCACGCCTACTAAGAGGCGCTAAAATATCCTCACATATATTTTATAACTTGTAACCCATGGGTATTGGGTATAAACATATTATGCGATTTTTTTTAGTTAATACCCAATTGTAATGCTTTCACATGATTTTATTCTGTTCTCAAAACTTATCCATAGATTTCTTTTATTTTTACATCATTTTCTTTAAAAATGTACAGGCTAGTTTTGCAATATTACAAAATGTGCATCATCTTGCGTTTTCAATTTTTCACCTTTTTTTAAAAGCATTTTTAAAAAAAATGTTGGTCGACAAAATTTACTTTTTTCGAAATTATTAAAATTTACTACCGAAATTCGAATTCGTATATCTTTCCATCATGAAATGGCAAACCTTACTGAAGAGAAATGTCAAAAGAGCGGCAAGAAATATGGCATCGTTTGCTGTCCCTGTCGCTCTAATTTTGTAGCGTCCCTGTTGAAAAAACCTTTAGTTCCTCAAAATATGTTTCTATTATGAAAAAATAATGAATTTATAAATAATATATATAAAATATTTTGTAATTTACAAAAAAAAATATATACTTCTACAGAAAATTGTTGAGGAATTTTTGAATTTTTTTTAACAATGCATATACGTTTAAATGATTCACGAAATAAAGAATGCACTCTACTACTCCTTCAAACAACAATTTCAAGAATTTATATCTCACAATTATTTCAATTATAACTTAGTATTAAATTAATTTATATCCTTTCATTATAAATTACGCATTTTGTGCGGTTGCAATCGTTTAGTGAATTTAAGTGTTACGTCCGCATTCGACTACTCAACTCGTTGCCGCAGCATCACTGCGAAGCATGTCCTCATTCAATTACTCTAATTTCCATTTTTTATAGCAAATATTAAACGTTTACCGTCGCATTTCAATTGATTTCAGTTTTATATTTTTCGTTTTTTTTCCATTTTTCTTTTATCTTAAAAATGTTCGTTGTGCTCAACAACGAAAACATCCGCTTTTAATATCCGTTCTGTTCTGGCGTTTAGCTTTTATCTACTTTGTTTTGTTGGCAAGTTCATTTTTTGGTTGTTTTTTTGCGGTTTTCACTTTCTTCATGTTAATTTTGAAATTTAAATATTTATTTTCTTTTGAGTTTATTGATTCGTATTATAAAAAGCAGTAGATAAAAAGTTGATTATGAAAAGTAGTTGATAAGTTCTAATGACATTTGATATATTAAATGAAATATTTTCCACATCAAATAGAAATGGTCAGCCTACATAAAGATTTATTTAAACCTAACGTACCACAGATTATAAAGAAATTGTATTTTCAAATATTTTAAAGTTCATAAATAATGCATCCAATTCTTTTTAAATGGAGATGAAAATAAATTCTTTTATAAAAAAAAATAATAAAAAAAACTTTACAGACATTGCATTTTTTATATTTATGTTTTTGCTAACATTTTTATTTAAATTATAGTCGAAATTTAAAGCTAATTTTAGCTGCTTTTTATATTAATAAAACTATATAGCCTTACAAAAATATTTTTAAAATACAAATTAAAATTCAGATTTCTTTTTAAGTTTCAAGGCAAATTTCAATATATTTTACAATGTCAATATATCAAATAATTTTCTAGATATACGCATTTAAACTTGAAAATTTAAAAATTTTTTGTAATCAATTTTATTTTATTTATTAAGTATTTAAAATCTAATGATAATAAAAAAAATAGTGTATGGTAATCTAGAACATAGTTCTTACGAACTACCAAATTTACAACGTTTGATATCAATTTAAATTTTGTTGTGTTTAATGTTTATTATTTATTTTCCGGGACGCATGACGTATAAGCAACATTTAATTTATTTATCTCACAAATACCTACAACTTATTGTGCTGCATTGCGACAATATTCTTTAGTACGAATACCTCAAATAGAAACTCTTCAATATGCCCTAAACACTGTCTTCATGTCTTCTGCCTGTCTGTCTAAGCACCTAAATGTATGCAAATGCAGATCTATTCAATGTAAAGCATGCAAATCGAATTGGCATTCCAATTTCGCATGTTTTATGCAGACATTTCAACATGACATACAGATGTGTGTGTTGTCAATTGTCAACAAGCAATTTTGACATAAACACAAATATTGCAAATATTACAATGCAAAATAATGTTGCATATATGCAGGCGCTGCTGTATAGAATCACAGTCAAAAGTATGTTTGTATGCAAGGGTTGTGTTTGTGTCTGTGCGTTCGTTTATCATAATATAATTTGACAGTTTGGTGATTTTTGTTATTTATTTGATACTTATATTTTTGAAATTCATCTTTAAATTATATTAACACCTAGAAATATGCAATCGTTTTTCTTTTAATGTAGCTTATATGCAAATTACAATTATTCATAAAGCACTTTTAATTTAAAATGCTAATATTTTTCATATAAATTACTATTTTAAGTTGCTATTTTTAATTTTGTTTTATTTTATATTTTATATTTTATATTTTATATTTTATATTTTATATTTTATATTTTATATTTTATATTTTATATTTTATATTTTATATTTTATATTTTATATTTTATATTTTATATTTTATATTTTATATTTTATATTTTATATTTTATATTTTATATTTTATATTTTATATTTTATATTTTATATTTTATATTTTATATTTTATATTTTATATTTTATATTTTATATTTTATATTTTATATTTTATATTTTATATTTTATATTTTATATTTTATATTTTATATTTTATATTTTATATTTTATATTTTATATTTTATATTTTATATTTTATATTTTATATTTTATATTTTATATTTTATATTTTATATTTTATATTTTATATTTTATATTTTATATTTTATATTTTATATTTTATATTTTATATTTTATATTTTATATTTTATATTTTATATTTTATATTTTATATTTTATATTTTATATTTTATATTTTATATTTTATATTTTATATTTTATATTTTATATTTTATATTTTATATTTTATATTTTATATTTTATATTTTATATTTTATATTTTATATTTTATATTTTATATTTTATATTTTATATTTTATATTTTATATTTTATATTTTATATTTTATATTTTATATTTTATATTTTATATTTTATATTTTATATTTTATATTTTATATTTTATATTTTATATTTTATATTTTATATTTTATATTTTATATTTTATATTTTATATTTTATATTTTATATTTTATATTTTATATTTTATATTTTATATTTTATATTTTATATTTTATATTTTATATTTTATATTTTATATTTTATATTTTATATTTTATATTTTATATTTTATATTTTATATTTTATATTTTATATTTTATATTTTATATTTTATATTTTATATTTTATATTTTATATTTTATATTTTATATTTTATATTTTATATTTTATATTTTATATTTTATATTTTATATTTTATATTTTATATTTTATATTTTATATTTTATATTTTATATTTTATATTTTATATTTTATATTTTATATTTTATATTTTATATTTTATATTTTATATTTTATATTTTATATTTTATATTTTATATTTTATATTTTATATTTTATATTTTATATTTTATATTTTATATTTTATATTTTATATTTTATATTTTATATTTTATATTTTATATTTTATATTTTATATTTTATATTTTATATTTTATATTTTATATTTTATATTTTATATTTTATATTTTATATTTTATATTTTATATTTTATATTTTATATTTTATATTTTATATTTTATATTTTATATTTTATATTTTATATTTTATATTTTATATTTTATATTTTATATTTTATATTTTATATTTTATATTTTATATTTTATATTTTATATTTTATATTTTATATTTTATATTTTATATTTTATATTTTATATTTTATATTTTATATTTTATATTTTATATTTTATATTTTATATTTTATATTTTATATTTTATATTTTATATTTTATATTTTATATTTTATATTTTATATTTTATATTTTATATTTTATATTTTATATTTTATATTTTATATTTTATATTTTATATTTTATATTTTATATTTTATATTTTATATTTTATATTTTATATTTTATATTTTATATTTTATATTTTATATTTTATATTTTATATTTTATATTTTATATTTTATATTTTATATTTTATATTTTATATTTTATATTTTATATTTTATATTTTATATTTTATATTTTATATTTTATATTTTATATTTTATATTTTATATTTTATATTTTATATTTTATATTTTATATTTTATATTTTATATTTTATATTTTATATTTTATATTTTATATTTTATATTTTATATTTTATATTTTATATTTTATATTTTATATTTTATATTTTATATTTTATATTTTATATTTTATATTTTATATTTTATATTTTATATTTTATATTTTATATTTTATATTTTATATTTTATATTTTATATTTTATATTTTATATTTTATATTTTATATTTTATATTTTATATTTTATATTTTATATTTTATATTTTATATTTTATATTTTATATTTTATATTTTATATTTTATATTTTATATTTTATATTTTATATTTTATATTTTATATTTTATATTTTATATTTTATATTTTATATTTTATATTTTATATTTTATATTTTATATTTTATATTTTATATTTTATATTTTATATTTTATATTTTATATTTTATATTTTATATTTTATATTTTATATTTTATATTTTATATTTTATATTTTATATTTTATATTTTATATTTTATATTTTATATTTTATATTTTATATTTTATATTTTATATTTTATATTTTATATTTTATATTTTATATTTTATATTTTATATTTTATATTTTATATTTTATATTTTATATTTTATATTTTATATTTTATATTTTATATTTTATATTTTATATTTTATATTTTATATTTTATATTTTATATTTTATATTTTATATTTTATATTTTATATTTTATATTTTATATTTTATATTTTATATTTTATATTTTATATTTTATATTTTATATTTTATATTATATATTTTATATTTTATATTTTATTTTTTATATATTTCAATTAAAATTCAATGGAGGCTGTCTTCAGCAGCAACTTCAGCAACAGCGGCACTTGTTAATTCTTAACTACTTTTGGTACAGCTGTTGTTTGCTGCCAACTCTACTAATGGCCATCATGATGGCTAACAATTGTGTGCAACGGCGTGAGTTGCTGCGTTCTTAATATATGCAGGGCCAACGTAGAGCATCTTAATGCGTTGGCCGTGACCAATGAATGTAGTGTCAGCACTCGCATTGGCGCCTCAGTGAATGCGGCTGCTGAATATTCATTCAGTAATGAACAAGAAGCAGAAGACGACGCAGAAGGAATATTCATTTAGCAAACAGTGAGCGACTATTTTGATTCACTTTATATGTTCCATTTTCCAATACAATAGCAGACATTTCACTTCATTTTCGTTTTATTTTAAAAAAGGAAATAAAAATTTACTTTTCTAATTTGTACGTTCAAAGATGAACTTTATGGATGTTTGAATAATATCATTATAAATAATTTTTTTTTAAATTGACGTTTTCTATAAATAACATAAAACAATTATAGAATATGTAACATTTTCGTATCACTTTTAATTTTAAAAAAGTAAAAAATTTATAACTTTTAAAAAATATACGTTTTATTATTTTATTTTTCTCTTTTTGATATAGATTATTATTTTTATTTTTAAATTTAGCTTTAGCAATGCATTTTGCAATATTTCACAGGAATTCGACTACTCTGTAAAATAAATATTTCTATATAATATTCTCCAAATCATACTTTTCATATAACTAATTTCATTCACTCCGCTTCCATTAGGAAAACAACCTCCGAATGTCTTTAGTCCTTCAGCCCGCTTTTTCTATTTATGCAAATTATGCATTTTGTACATTTTGAAACAATGCATTTCAATTAATTTGCAATCCTTCATTGTCATTGCAAGTGCTGCCCAATTAGCATAGTCTATTTTTGGGCGTACAAACCGCATTGCACGTATTGTTGTTGTTTTAATGGGTTTCTTTTTGTTTTACCAATTATTTTCACATTTTTCTATTTTTATTATTTGGCATTTTGTGCCTTCACCCTTTAGGTTTTTGTTTTGGCTTACGGTCATTTGTCTTAATGAAAGTCTGATTGGCATTGCGCTATTTTTGGTTTTTGGGCCATCCTGTCCCCAAACTCATATTTCTCACAACTGCCAACATTTAACTAATAGCAAAATAAAGCATAACCTTCTTGTATAAAACCTAAAATTTCATTTGCAAATTATGATTGTCAGCAATGCTTTTTCCGGTCATTTTCCTGCAGCCTTAACCCATTTTTATACCAAAAACAATATTCAAAAATTTTTCTATGTTTTAGCTTCAATCATCTTCCCGCCTACCGGTCTTTTTAGCTACAAAATGTCACTTTTGTTAGAATGTCAAAATCTTCAAAATGTTGGCAGCAAACAGCAAAAATATTGAATTGTCATTGTGATTGCGCAGGACATTTGGGTAAATTGAAAGGGACAACGGCACGGTTCATAAATCATCCGATTTTAATTGACAAATTGCAGTGGGCCTTATCTGCAGATGTGAGGGATGTAAAAAGGAGATTGCAATTTTCATTATAGTTCTAAAAAAAATTGAGGAAGATGAAAAACATGACGTAGCAGAAAAACATGTCGAAGATGAAAAACATGCTGAATATGAAATGAAAAACAGTGTAAAGTTGAAAGAAATAGAGCAATAGACAAGAATTGTTCTGGGTGGTAAAAGTACCAAGGAGACTGCAGTAAATGTTTAAAAACTAATTAAGCAAATGTTGTTGATCTACTTTAAGACGTTTTGTTTGATTTTTGTGTTGGTTTTAGGTTTGTTTTGTTATGGTTAATTGAACTTCACTGACTAAAAGTTCAAATAAAGCACGTGCCACAATCAGTACAGATATCTACACGACTGCCTTAAAGCAGTATAAATAAATTAACCTTAATTAATTTTATAAATTTAGACCAAAAAAAGGATTATTCTATATATAAAAAAAAAAAACTCTGGGTATGTCTGTCTGTTTGTTCCAGCACCACGTGTAAACCGCTGAACCGATTTGTCTAAAATTTTACAAGTGGATACTATAGAGTATGAAGAATGTCATAGGCTATATATGGGCGGGATTGGAAAAACGGTTGGCATATATGGGCGGGATTTGGAAAAGGGCGTGACACCTCCCATACAATCTAAACTTTTAAAATGATATAACTCGGAATTTATACCAGCTACAAAAATGAAACCAAAACTAAAAAACAAAAAAAAATAAAACAAAAAAATAACAGCATAAACACAAAATAACAGCAAAAACACAAAAACAATAGCAAAAATACAAAAACTAACCAAAAACCAAAAAAACAAAAATAAAAAATCAAAAATCAAAAACAAAATTAAAAACACAAATAAATAAACAAAAGCTAAAACTGAAAGAGAAAGAGAAAAATAGAAACCTGAACACAAAAACAATAGAAAAGACACAAAAAACACAGTAAAAAAACCACAAAACAAAAGGAAAAACACAAAAGCAGAAAAATGCAAAAATCTAGAGTAAAATGAAAAAAAAGGAAAACACAAAAACAAAAGCAAAAACACAATAATACAAAAACAAAAACAAAAACAAAGAAACAAACCAAAATCAAAAAAATGTAAAAACAAAAGGAAAACACGAAACCAAAATTCAGAACCTGAAACAAAACATACAAAAACAACAGCAAAAATAAAAGCTAAACACAAAACCAAAGCCAGAAACAAATAAATAAAAGTAACAAAAAATAGCAAAAACACGAAAATAAAAACAATATCAAAAACAAAAACACGAAACCAAAATCAAAAACAAAAACAAAAACAACACCAAAAAGTCAAACACAAATGAAAAAGCAAAAAAAAAACAAAATCAAATAACGAAAGCAAACACAAATAGAAAAGCAAAACACATAAAACGAAATACGCAAAATATAAAAACACAAAATCAAAAGAAAACCACAAACACCAAAATATAAACAAAATCAAACGCAAACGCAAAAAAATCAAAAGCAAAAAAAACACTAAAAACACAAAATAAACAAAAACATAAAACAACAAACGAAAAAATAAAATCAAAAATAAAATTAAACCAAACGCTCAAAACCATAAAAAAGCAAAAACACAAAAATGAAAATAAAATCAAAAACTCAAAAATAAAATCAAAACCAAAAACAAAAACAAAACCAAAATCAAAAAGTTAAACACAAATGAAAAAGCACAAAAGAAATAAACAAATCAAATAACGAAAGCAAAACCAAAATCAAACAAAAAGAGAAAAGCAAAAAAAAATCAACAGCAAAAAAAAAACTAAAAACACATAATAAACAAAAATATAAAACAACAAACGAAAAAATAAAATAGAAAATAAAAAAAAAAGCAAAAAAAAATAAAAGCAAAACACAAAAGCAAAATCAAAAACAAATAAATAAAAGTAAAAAAAAATAGCAAAAACACAAATCCAAACCCAAAACCAAAAACAAAAACAAAACCAAATGAACCAAAGTCAAACTCAAATGAAAAAGAAAAAACAAAAAAATCAAATCAAGCAAAACCAAAAGCAAACACAAAGAGAAAAGCAAAACACATAAAACGAAAAATAGAAAAGCACAAAAACAAAAGAAAACCACAAACACCAAAATATAAACAATATCAAACGCAAAAAATCTATAGAAAAAAAAACACAAAATCAACAGAAAAATAAAACAACAAACGAAAAATAAATAAAAAACACAAAAAAAAAATCAAACGAAAAGCAAAAACACAAATTAAAAACAAAACAGGAAACGGCAAAAAAATTAAAATAAAACATAAATCATAATATTTTTAAAATGCACAAAGTCAAACACTATAATAAAAGCAAAAACACATAAAAATGCGCAAAAGTAAAATTAATTCTTGGATTATTTTTGGAATATTACATTTTTAATTATCAATCAAATGTAATAAATACTATGGCTAAAAAAAAACAAAGATTAATTTTATAGTATTTAATATTAATGTTAATAAAATATCCTGAATAATTGTTTAAATATTTAGTGTTTTGTCATAACTAAGAATAATAGTACAAATACCATTAATTTAATAGTATACACATTTTTGAACCATTTTACCATTTATATATTTAAAAGTTAAAAAAAATTAAATAAATAATTTTAAGTCGACTTTCAAATTAATAACAGGTTTTTGTTTAATGTTTAATTTAATTTGAAAATAGTAAAAATGATGCCATTAAATTATAACGATGTCTAAAATAATGCAACAAATATATTAAATATGTTATACCTAAATGTATGCAATAATTTTAACAATTTTCATTAATGAAATCCCTTATTATAATAATAACTGTTTGATAATGTTATGGACAAAACATGAATTTGTTAAACAGAATTTTTAAGTATACAATTTATTGTTTGTTTAAAATTCTTATAATAGGATTAGATAACACTTTTCAAATAGTCCTAAAAGTGTGCTACAATTACCAATTACTTCAACCTTTTATATAAATCTTAAAACAGATTAGTTAATTGAAATCTTTTCAGCATTTTTTAAAACAAAAGTAATGCCGAACTGCTATCAAAAATAACGAAAGTGAAAACAAAACTAAACTAAAATCCTTCAAATTGCATTTAAATGTTTTTTGTGCGAAAAACTTTAAACACAATTTGCGACAAAATTCTATTAAGAGGTACTACTCAATGTGAGTCAGAACTCAAAGTGGTCACAGGTACCAACAAAAGGGGGCTAAATAAAATTGCAACGAGACGCGCTATTAACGAAAATGAAGCAGCTGTTAATCCTTGACGAAAGCTGTATTCCAAATTTTTTATTATGTTTTATTTTTTCTTTTGTACTTTTACGCACTGCGATTTCTCCAGAATTCAAGGACAATTATTTTTTTTTGTGCTCTCAAAAAAAAAATTCATGTCATTTAGCTGCCTTTTCACCTTCATTTGTTGGTTGGATAGTGATTGTGTCGGTGATGTTGATTTTGGTTCAGCGCAGGGTCCTTTCGGCATTTTGTGCGTGGCTGTCTGTCTGTCCGTCTTTCTGTCAGTCTATCCATCTAACTGTAACAATGTCTTCGTCGAAGACATTTAATAAGCTTAGCAAAATTAAATTCGTTTTGCATTCGCCTTTTCCGGTGGCACAGCCAAAATTTTGTTGGGTCTTATTTGGCAAAAGGAATTTAGTCCCAAAGTCAAAGTGGAAGAAAAAAATAAAATTAAGCTACTAAAATGAGATCAGCACAAAGTACACAATGTGAAAAGCGCAGAGTGTTGAAATGAAGTTGGGTTTTTTGCAATTTTTGTGACATTGTGTCTGTGGAAAGCGACGAATTTCTGATAATGCGAATAATTTTGTTTTGTAGGAGGCGATGACGAACGAAGACGGTTTGAATTCACTTTAGGATTATGGTGGGGTGAAACGTATTGTAAATCAAATTATGCTAATATGTATCACATGAAAAAAGTGCCTTAGGTTGTATGTATTTTGGATCGTAGCCTGCAAAAATTACTACAATATTGAAGTCAGTTGTGATGCAAGGTTTTGGTATGCGAGAATTAAATGTCAGCGCAGCTGATCTAATTGAAAATATATGGAAAAAAAACAAAATTTACTTTAAGAAAAAATTGAATTTTTAGTAAAAATTTAAATTTTTAGTTAAAAATTTAAATTTAATTTTAAGTTAAAAATTTAATTTTTAGTGAAAATTTTAAATTTTTGTGAACATTTTTACTGAAAATTTGAATTTTAGTGAAAATTTGAATTTTTACTAAAAATTGAATTTTTAGTGAAAAATTGAATTTTTAGTGAAAAATTGAATTTTTAATTTAAAATTGAATTTTTAGTGAAAAATTGAATTTTTAGTGAAACATTGAATTTTTAGTGAAAAATTGAATTTTTAGTGAAAAATTGAATTTTAGTGAAAAATTGAATTTTTAGTGAAAAATTGAATTTATAGTGAAAAATTGAATTTTTAGTGAAAAATTGAATTTTTAGTGAAAAATTGAATTTTTAGTGAAAAATTGAATTTTTAGTGAAAAATTGAATTTTTAGTGAAAAATTGAATTTTTAGTGAAAAATTGAATTTTTAGTGAAAAATTGAATTTTAGCAAAAATTTTGAATATTAAGTGAAAAATTGAATTATTAGTGAAAAATTGAATTTTTAGTGAAAAATTGAATTTTTAGTGAATAATTGAATTTTTAAGTGAATAATTGAATTATTAGTGAAAAATTGAATTTTTAGTGAAATATTGAATTTTGAGTGATATTTTTTTAGAAATAAATAAAATGTTTTTTTTTATTATTTTAAATATAAATAGTAAAAAAATAAATTTAAATTTTTGTTAAATTTTTGTAAAAGTTTTGATTACCAAGATGAAGAAATTTAAAATTTAGTTTCTCTTTGACAAACTAAAACCCCAAATAACTTTGCTAAAGGTCTATGAGTGGCTGTTGAAAATATCAACATAGTGGAAAATTTTGCAAAGCTGCTTATGGTGGAAAAATTGCGCAAGCAAGAACGCAGACACAACAACTAAACAACTTAACTTGTTTGTTGACACACTACTTAAAAACACACACAAACAAGCTCACTGCGAAACAAGATGCATAATTTATGCATTTCTTGTGTAGCATATATTTAGGCGCCTTTCAAACATTCCCAAAAACTACATTATGTGGTGTCCTCCAAAGTCTTGCCTAGTAGAACTGCCATCTTTAGAACATCTCTTCCTCATTTCAAACATTTTCTTTTCATAGAATATTCTACATTTTCTACTTTAGAGTTGTTGTAGTTTCTTTTTTTTTTTGTTTATGCCCAAAAATATGCCACACATTTTGTGCTGCTCAACAAGGCGACAAATATGCGTTAAGCAGCATGTAATCGTTTGCGAAACATCAGACATCACAAGGTGCAGCACACTTAAAGAGTCTGTCAAGTGTGTCAAATTCAAAATTATGAAAAGTAACATAAAATGACGTTTGAAATATGTATATTTTAGACCAATTTAATTATTGAGGCTGCTGGTTTGTGCTGTGTTAGTTTTAAAATAGAATATGAAAACTTTTTGTTTAATTTTCTAAAAATGTAAAAATTCAACATGGCAAATAAATCATATAAAACAATTCAATTTTTCAATAAAAATTTGAATTTTATGTAAATATAATAAAATAAAATAAAAAAAAACTAAATAAAATTAAATTAAACAAAATATTTAACAAATGTCTTTCAACTTTTCACATGTATCCTTTACTAATCAGTAAAGGATGCATGTGCTTACCAGACATGTATTAAATTATTTAAGCAATTAGAAAAACACATGTTCGAAGCCACAAGACGAGTGGGTGCATATTTAAATAACCACTCAAATAAAAAATGATCAATGTTCTATGAGTTGGTTTTTTGGGATTATATTTCAAGGGTCTAAAACAAGCACAAAACAAATTTCAAATTTCTGTTTAATTTTTTCGCCTTGGCTTGGCCAACGGCTAAATTAAAGTCTGATGAGGTTTCACACATAATTGTAAACAATACCCGGCGCACAGACACATGCGACGTGAGCAGCAATGGCCTCCAGTTATGGGCTGGGTGTCTGGCGAGAGTGTCGGACGAGACCCTTGTCAGCCGGAGCGTGCGAGAGTATTAAAAACTAATTAAACCAAGCATAATGTTACCTTTTTCCCGTAGGTCTTGGATTTCTAATGCAGTTTGCCGGAAACAAGTTAATTGGCTTGTTATAGGAAAACTAAGCAGTAATATTTGGTAAAAATTGATTATTAAATTATTTATAGAATAAATAATGATATGTATTGGTTTGTAATTCTATTCAAAAACCTAGAAAAATATTTCTAAAATGGTTCCTAATGTTTTATGTTCTTGAAAAAATGTTCTTTGAAACGATCATTCCAATATTCCACAGAATTTCATCTAAAGAAAGTAATTTGAACATATTTAACATATTTAACATATTTAACATATTTAACATATTTAACATATTTAACATATTTAACATATTTAACATATTTAACATATTTAACATATTTAACATATTTAACATATTTAACATATTTAACATATATAACATATTTAACATATTTAACATATTTAACATATTTAACATATTTAACATATTTAACATATTTAACATATTTAACATATTTAACATATTTAACATATTTAACATATTTAACATATTTAACATATTTAACATATTTAACATATTTAACATATTTAACATATTTAACATATTTAACATATTTAACATATTTAACATATTTAACATATTTAACATATTTAACATATTTAACATATTTAACATATTTAATATATTTAACATATTTAACATATTTAACATATTTAACATATTTAACATATTTAACATATTTAACATATTTAACATATTTAACATATTTAACATATTTAACATATTTAACATATTTAACATATTTAACATATTTAACATATTTAACATATTTAACATATTTAACATATTTAACATATTTAACATATTTAACATATTTAACATATTTAACATATTTAACATATTTAACATATTTAACATATTTAACATATTTAACATATTTAACATATTTAACATATTTAACATATTTAACATATTTAACATATTTAACATATTTAACATATTTAACATATTTAACATATTTAACATATTTAACATATTTAACATATTTAACATATTTAACATATTTAACATATTTAACATATTTAACATATTTAACATATTTAACATATTTAACATATTTAACATATTTAACATATTTAACATATTTAACATATTTAACATATTTAACATATTTAACATATTTAACATATTTAACATATTTAACATATTTAACATATTTAACATATTTAACATATTTAACATATTTAACATATTTAACATATTTAACATATTTAACATATTTAACATATATAACATATTTAACATATTTAACATATTTAACATATTTAACATATTTAACATATTTAACATATTTAACATATTTAACATATTTAACATATTTAACATATTTAACATATTTAACATATTTAACATATTTAACATATTTAACATATTTAACATATTTAACATATTTAACATATTTAACATATTTAACATATTTAACATATTTAACATATTTAACATATTTAACATATTTAACATATTTAACATATTTAACATATTTAACATATTTAACATATTTAACATATTTAACATATTTAACATATTTAACATATTTAACATATTTAACATATTTAACATATTTAACATATTTAACATATTTAACATATTTAACATATTTAACATATTTAACATATTTAACATATTTAACATATTTAACATATTTAACATATTTAACATATTTAACATATTTAACATATTTAACATATTTAACATATTTAACATATTTAACATATTTAACATATTTAACATATTTAACATATTTAACATATTTAACATATTTAACATATTTAACATATTTAACATATTTAACATATTTAACATATTTAACATATTTAACATATTTAACATATTTAACTTATTTAACTTATTTAACATATTTAACATATTTACCTTATATAACACTAAAATCAACCGCATTTTTATTGTTATTTTACTATCAAAATATATAAAATATAAAATTCGTCACTAATGATGCATTAATTTATTCGCTTTATTTGATATGCAAACAAAAACTATGCAATATAATTTACTAAAAAAATATCTGTGGTATTGTATAAATATTTAATTTTTACAAACGAAATTCTGCGTGAAGATAATTTTAATTAATCAGCTGTTTTGGCATCGTTGCAAACAAATTAACCGGGTTATAAAAAACTTATATAAAAAACTATTTTAATGTAAATAAGCAATCAATATATACTAAATATATTAATTTGCACTTGAAAATAAAAATATAAAAAAAAACAAACTCAAAATAATATAAAAACAAATTGAAATAATTAGCAAATAAAATCATCTGCCATGTAATAAAACACCAGGCAGCTAAAAAAAAAGGCCTGCTGAAAATATTTCGCGCATTTATTTAATTGAATTCAGTGATATATTGAAAAGGCAGTGATTACTTAATACAAATAAAACAAATATAAAAAATATATAAAAAAACTTAAACAAAATATACAAAATAAAATATAAAATAAACAATTTAAAATAAAAAGTTAAAAAAAATTAAAATTAAATTAAAAAAATCAAATAAATTTGTTTCACCAGCATCAATAACAGATCAACAAAGCGAAAACAAAACGCTTTATTACACAACAAAATACTTTGCAAAAAATAAAAATAATAAAAAGAAACACTTATCGTAGATTTCATTAACAAACAATTCAATTAAAATGCTACTCGTAAATAGCGAAAAAGTTTTAATTGCAACGCACCGTGAAATGTTGCAACGTCGCGCAAAAAAGTTGAATTCGGTTAATTTATGTTTATTCTGGCACGTGGCTGATACTTATTTCCTATTGATTACCTTAGTACAATTGAGATACAATTAAATTAGAAAGTTTTGTGTTTTAAGTAAGGTTTTTATATTTATAGTAAACATTTAATGTGCGTAACTATTAAGTACTTGAAATGATTTTTGTAGTCGTAAAGAAATTTTTATGTACTTCTTTAATAGTTTCTTTTAATTTATGTATTTATGTATTTATGTATTTATGTATCTATGTATTTATGTATTTATGTATTTATGTATTTATGTATTTATGTATTTATGTATTTATGTATTTATGTATTTATGTATTTATGTATTTATGTATTTATGTATTTATGTATTTATGTATTTATGTATTTATGTATTTATGTATTTATGTATTTATGTATTTATGTATTTATGTATTTATGTATTTATGTATTTATGTATTTATGTATTTATGTATTTATGTATTTATGTATTTATGTATTTATGTATTTATGTATTTATGTATTTATGTATTTATGTATTTATGTATTTATGTATTTATGTATTTATGTATTTATGTATTTATGTATTTATGTATTTATGTATTTATGTATTTATGTATTTATGTATTTATGTATTTATGTATTTATGTATTTATGAATTTATTAAAACCTAAAATAAATTCATAAATTCGCCAACTAGCATAAATGAAAAAATTCCTAATTTATTTCGTATTTTAAATTTATATTTATATTAAATACAACCAATTTATACCACTGCAATAAATATGAAAGTAAAAATAATAATCAGAAAATTGGTTTCATCACTGCAAAATTTATTTAACCAAGAATACATAAATGAGAGCTTAAAAAAATAAAATCAAATTTAATCAAAGCAATTTGTAAAAGCAAATGCTGAAAAATTGTTAAATTTATAAAAAATCTTCTGAATATATTTCTGCAATATAAAAACCATTTAATTGGCAATATTTTTGGCTAACGAGATTCTTATTTTATTTTTATGTGTAACATGCAACAATTATTGTCATATCTATCGATAACTAAATAAATAAATTCATGAAAACTCAAACAAAGCTGTATGCACTGCCATGGCAATGAGTTAAACTGACGGACGTTGTCAACTTAAAATACTTTTTTTTAAATATCTAAAAAATATATCAAATACATATTGACAAAATGTTAAAAACACATTGAGTAATACCATTAAAATGCACTTCAAATTTGTTCATAAAAAATGCATGAATATTAAAATGGTTGAAAATTTGTTTTAGCTAAACAAAGTTTTTACCATAAATAAGTTTGAATTTAAGTAGCTTAGCATAATGGCTTCTAGAGAAAATACTAACAAAATTTAAATTTCATTTATCTTTAAATATTTAAAACACCCAATAATACTTTGCAAACTAAACTCAATATTTGCTGAAATTAACAGAAGTAACTCACAGTATAAAAATGAATTTTTAGCCAACCATTTAAAGCGTTAAAGTTAGGTCTTTTATGAGTTTATCACGAACTTTGCTCTAAAACCTAAAATAAAGTTTTATTTTAACCAAATTCTGGGTTGATACTTGACTCGTTTTTTGCTCAACCAGCCGCAAGTCATTTCTTCAGTTTGCCGCTGAGGTGGAAACATTCTCCAAAAATAGAGACAAGAATTTTGTTGCGATTTTGTAACTTTTTAATTTATTTTTGTACTTTGACAACATTTGCCAAAAATTCTATATTCTTTGATATTGCTAATACCTGTGCTGTGGCGTGTCTTTTCACAGTTGAGACATGTGAGGTACTCTAAAATATTTAATTATTACAAAACTTGAACAATTTTGGCAAGTTTTTGCACAAAAATATTTGTCATATTTATTTAAAAAAACAACAAAATAAATAACAAAATAACAAAATAATAAAATAATAAAATAATAAAATAATAAAATAATAAAATAATAAAATAATAAAATAATAAAATAATAAAATAATAAAATAATAAAATAATAAAATAATAAAATAATAAAATAATAAAATAATAAAATAATAAAATAATAAAATAATAAAATAATAAAATAATAAAATAATAAAATAATAAAATAATAAAATAATAAAATAATAAAATAATAAAATAATAAAATAATAAAATAATAAAATAATAAAATAATAAAATAATAAAATAATAAAATAATAAAATAATAAAATAATAAAATAATAAAATAATAAAATAATAAAATAATAAAATAATAAAATAATAAAATAATAAAATAATAAAATAATAAAATAATAAAATAATAAAATAATAAAATAATAAAATAATAAAATAATAAAATAATAAAATAATAAAATAATAAAATAATAAAATAATAAAATAATAAAATAATAAAATAATAAAATAATAAAATAATAAAATAATAAAATAATAAAATAATAAAATAATAAAATAATAAAATAATAAAATAATAAAATAATAAAATAATAAAATAATAAAATAATAAAATAATAAAATAATAAAATAATAAAATAATAAAATAATAAAATAATAAAATAATAAAATAATAAAATAATAAAATAATAAAATAATAAAATAATAAAATAATAAAATAATAAAATAATAAAATAATAAAATAATAAAATAATAAAATAATAAAATAATAAAATAATAAAATAATAAAATAATAAAATAATAAAATAATAAAATAATAAAATAATAAAATAATAAAATAATAAAATAATAAAATAATAAAATAATAAAATAATAAAATAATAAAATAATAAAATAATAAAATAATAAAATAATAAAATAATAAAATAATAAAATAATAAAATAATAAAATAATAAAATAATAAAATAATAAAATAATAAAATAATAAAATAATAAAATAATAAAATAATAAAATAATAAAATAATAAAATAATAAAATAATAAAATAATAAAATAATAAAATAATAAAATAATAAAATAATAAAATAATAAAATAATGAAATAATAAAATAATAAAATCGTCTAACAATTCTCCAATATATATCTAGTATTTGCACAGATTTACAACTGCCTAATTCATCAATTACCTTTGACTTGGAACTAATGTTGAAGTTAAAAACCTTTTCCATACGAACCAGTCATTTATCAATTTATCATTGGGCTAGATTTTTTTGTAGACCTTGTGCATTGTTATCGTCTGCACAGTTTTTTGTATACCTACTAAAAACTCATAACTCATCTTCATCGACTTACATTATTGGACTTTGTGTTGATATGACTTGGCATATAATACATGAACCTCATGTGGAAGTCATTTTATGCTTTATTTAGTTAAGTAACTGACTGAGACTTACCTGAAAAAAAAAGAAAAAGGAATCAATAAAAAAAATAGTTTCAATTAAAGTTAAAAATATTTGCAAACTGGTATTAAATAACGTTTTTTGTAGAAGTCAAATGAATTATATTTTAATTTTTGTCAAAAATAACTCAAACAGTTAAAGTTGTTTCAATGATTTAAATATTTTGATCAAAATTGTATTAAATTTCAAATCTTTCATCTTTTTTCTTGTTCCATATTTCGATTGTTTAGAGAACATGGCTTTAATATTTCAGAACTGAAGCGCCAAACTATTATTATAATGTAAACCAGTGTTTAAATTGCTTGATCTATACAAAACTCTCGCCCTTTATTTTTAAATGCTGCTTCATACAAAAACCCTCGAGTTGGGAGTCTCAAATACTGTCTCGAATCAAAAACTCTTACACATTGATTCTAAAACTTTTTTTCTTTACTATTTAAATGCTGTTGCAATTCCATTATATCTGCTCTTGTGTTTTAAAATGCTGCGTCGATTCCAAAACTATTGCTCTTTCCTTTTTAAATGTTACTTCCATTCCGAAACTCTTACTCTATACTTCTCAATGCTGTTTCGTTTTAAAAACTCTCGCTCTTTGCTTTTTAAACGCAGTTATGATTCTAAAACCTTTTCTCTTTTAAATAATTTCCGTTTAAATAATTTATTGTTTCCAAAACTTTTGATTTTTGATTTTTTTAATGCTACTTTGATTGTAATATTACTGCTCTATGCTTTTTAAATGGTGTCTCGACTCGAAAAACTTTGCTCTTTTCTTTTTAAATGTTACTTTCATTCCAAAACTCTCACTCTATTCTTTGCAATGCGTTTTAAAAACTCTCGCTCTTTGCTTTTGAAATGCTGTAATGATTCTAAAACTTTTTCTCTTTGCTGTTTAAATAATTTATTATTTCCGGAACTTATGATCGTTTTAAAAACTCTCGCTCTTTGCTTTTAAAACGCTGTCATGATACCAAAAGTTTTTCTCTTTGCTGTTTAAATATTTTTTGTTTCCAAAACTTCAGATTTTTGATTATCTAATGCTACTTCGATTTTAGTAATACCGCTCTATGCTTTTTAAATGGCGTTTTGACTCCAAAAACTTTGCTCTTTGCTTTTTAAATATTGTATCGATTCAAAATTGTTTGCTTTTTAAATGCTGCTTCGATTCCAAAAATCTCTCACTATATTTTTTAAATTGAGGAGCTCAATTCCAAAACGTGCTATGTGATATGAAGATAGGTTTAGTAAAAGGTGAATTACTCTTACTCAATGGGAGAATAAATTTGGAACAATTGTGTTTTCCACTCCTAATATATATATTTTCGTTATCTCGTTTTGTTTATTCTCTTTTTTTTAATAATCGTCCGTTTATTTCTAAATAAAAGTTTTATATATCTCTTTTGGAAAACTCTTCATCTGTGATGCAAATGCTGCCTTGATTCGAATACTCTCACTCATTGCTCTTTGGAAATAATTTTGCTTTTCTGTGCATTTTCTGTTCTTATTTGCTCTGCATGTTTTCGTGTATGGATGCTCCTAGCCGTAAACACATGCTTAGCCGACGACCAAGAACAACTCCGAAAGAGTAAAGAAAAAACTTAAGCTAAGTACAAAGAGCAAAAATATATATATTGTAAAAGTAAGAAGTATTTTAAATTTTATAGCATTGCTTAATAAAAACAAATAACTTTTTATTCTTCCCAATTAAATTCAAATATTGCTTCCTTTCAAATGAATGCTCTTTAATGCTATCAAACTCTTGGCTCCGCGGTATTTTTTGCTTTGATTCGTTTGCTCTCAAAACTCTGATGTATAATTAAAGTATGGAAATATAATTCAATGCCTTCAACAAATATGGAACAAATTTTGAATTGAATTTGTTCCATTCTTGTTAGGCTGTTTTTGCCTAATATTTGAATATCAATCGAATATCACAATCGAACCCTTATACAAATTTCAATTTGATCAAATTTTAAATTCGTGGTTCGATTTTCATTTCTAAATTCAAAATTGATTGCAAAAATTTAATAGCAAAACTTGAAAAATCTAATTTTGTTTGTCATAAATTTAAATCAAAGATGCATTTAAAAATGGGGAAAAATCAAAAAAGCAAAATATGCACACTTTGTAATATTTCAAATTAGCCTGCGCCTATTTAGAGAAAACAACGTAAAAATAAAAGAAATCTATCGATACATTTTGAGAACAGAACAAATCATGTAAAAGCATTGAGTGAAAACTAAAGAAAAAATCCATACTTTGTATTTATACCCTGCACCCATGGATTACAGGTTATATTATGTATGTGAGGTTATTTTAGCGCATTTTAGAATGAGTGACCGGTATTAAAAAATATAGATTTTCTTTATTAGCATCAATTTCCGTGTCGATTTAGGCTTGACCATCTGTCTATCCGCCTCTACACGATAACTTCAAAAACACCATTCCGAATGCGAAAAAATTTAGTTTCAATAAAGGGTTTTTCAATAAGAGCGCTACACAAGTTTTTTTCAAGGGTTTTCCAACAGGGACGCTACAAAAGTATAGCGACAGGGACAGCAAACGACGCCATATTTCTGGCCACTCTTTTGACATTTCTCTTCAGTAAGGTTTGCCATTTCATGATGGAAAGATATACGAGCCAACAGCGAGTCTAAATTATTAAAATTTACTACCAAAATTCGAATTCATAAATCTTTCCATCATAAAATGGAAAACCTTACTGAAGAGAAATGTAAAGATATCGGCAAAAAATATGGCGTCGTTTGCTGTCCCTGTCGCTCTACTTTTATAGCGTCCCTGTTGAAAAACCCTTTATTTTAGTAGCATAAGTAATTCTAAGTTTGAAAATGAGTCAAATTAGTCAACGTACTTAACTACATCCTATATGAGATATAAGTTTAGTTTTTAGGATCCCATATCTCGTAAAGTACTCAAGATAAAGTTATAAAATTTAAAATTAGTTACAAACTGCCAATACGTGCTCAAAGAATTGAAGTGATTGGCCCACATTTTTTATTTTTATGCCTATTTATATAGCACTCAATTAAAATGCTTTCACATAATTTTTTGTATCCGGAAATGTTAACCATATATTTTTGTCATTGATAGCTCAATTTTTTTAAAAGAGTATGGACCAATTTTGAAATATTACAAACTGTGAGCATCATTCAGCATTTCTTTCCAATTTTTTAAATGGATTTTTTAATAAAGTTTTTGTTGAAAAAAAAATACTTTTTTAATTTCTTCTATCGAGTTCTTTAAAACTACTAAACGTATTTTAAAATGTTGTGAGAAATGTTTATTAGGCGTTTAATTTCCTTTCATTTGATATAACTCTTGATCATAAGAGTTATTTGGATCGCGAGATATTTACAAATATAGGTGACCACCTTTTGGAAGCTAGGTTCAAAAGTTATAGGCCGATGTCATGTAAACTATTTCAAAGAAATATTTTAAAATTGTTGTGCAGTGTAAATTATAAGTATATAATTCTTTTAAGTCCATTAATTTAACTTTTGCACACATGTTTTTTTCTGTTCTTTTTCTATATGTTGCGATAACATTTATTTTTTTTTCGTAGAGTTGGCAACACCTTCCACTGATGTTTTCTGCAAAGTCAGCACTTGAGCATGTGACACACGGTCATTTGTATATTTTTTTTTTGTAGCAAAGAAAACAGCAGCTGTTGCTATAGATGCCGACAAAAAGGACTTCTTAAGGAAGGCAGCAATCATTAAGAATGAGTTGGATTCAAGTAGAATAATAGAAAAACATATACATATGTGCTGGAAGTATAATGTTGTTGTATACTTTTTCATATACTTTTTACTATAAAATGTTTAAAAGATAAAGTAGAAAAAAAACGAGTCAACATGACATTGATTAAAAGTAAGCAAGTCATTGAAAGTGAAAAAGTTGTTGAGCGTATGAGTAAAATGTAGCAATTCTTATAGTAGATACTACGCTGCCAGAAGAAAAATCGAATGTTGTCAGTGTGTGTGAGACGACAGTTGGCAGTAGATCAATGTGCTGGAAACCCATCAAAAACTGTATAAGGACACAGTACAGATCAGAATAGAAGAGATAAAAATGTATGATGACAGCATGAGGAATTGCTGTGGAAAGAGCGTAAATTGCTCAACAATGTGTTCGAATAAAGTAGAAAGTAAAGAGTTAATTAAATGTAATGATCAGAGGACGGATTTTGGTTACCTAAAAACACGTTAAAAATGTCCATTAAAATTACCATAAAAATTACAATATGTCCTTAAAATTAAAAAAAAATTAAATTAAAATACACTAATTAACCAATATTGAATTATATATTTTTATTTAATTTTATTACGCACGAATTTATATTCATAATTTTAATAAATATATTATTGAAATGTTTTTACCATAATTTAAGTATAATTTTTTGAAAGTAACCACTACAAAATTAAATAATATCGTCACAATCATGCCATAGGGGGCAAATGTGCAATTTTTAACATTTGCGTTTTTTTTATATTTTTGAATGTAGTCTTTCCTCAAATATACTGTGCCAAAATCGAGTATCGTTTTGTTGAATATTTCTAGCCACAAAAGACTAAACCAAAAGGGCGAATTTGAAAAATTGAAAATCTTGTCATGCCAGAAGGGCGAATCTTTTCTTTTTCGCCATAACTTTTTATTGAAACGAGATAAAATAATGGTGTAAAGGCATTTATTGTTTGTTTTTAAAGTACCTATCGATTTGCATCATTAATTAAAAATATTTTGCCAAACATAAAATTGTCATTTATTGGCAGGAAAAAATGATAAGCAAATTATTTTTAATTAATGGTGCAGATCGATAGGTACTTTAAAAACAAACAATAAATGACTCTACACAACTATTTTATCTCGTATCAATAAAAAGTTATGGCGAAAAAACGAAAATATTCGCCCTTTAGGCATGACAAGATTTTCAATTTTTCGAATTTTTGTTATTTGCAAGAAAATATTTTTAAATAATAATGCAGATCGATAGGTACTTTAAAAACAAACAATAAATGCCTTTACACTTCCATTTTATCTCTTATCAATAAACAGTTATGGCGAAAAAAGAAAGATTCGCCCTTTTGGTATGACAACATTTTCAATTTTTCGAATTTTTGTTATTTGCAAGAAAATATTTTTAAATAATAATGCAGATCGATAGGTGCTTTAAAAATAAGCAATAAATGACTCTACACCACTATTTTATCTCGTATCAATAAAAAGTTATGGCTAAAAAACGTATTGATTCGCCCTTTTGGCATGACAAGATTTCTCCGCTTTTTTTGCTATAACTTTTTATTGGTGCAAGATAGTAGTTTAATGGTATTAATTATTTGTTTTTAAAGCACCTATCGATTGGCATCATTATTTAAAAATATTTTTACAAATATTTTTTCCTGCAAATAACAAATGGCAAATTAATGTTTGACAAAATATTTTTAATTAATGATGCCAATAAATAGATGCTTTAAAATCAAACAATTAATGCCTTTACATTACTATTTTATCTTGCGCTAATAAAATGTTATAGCATAAAAAACAAAAATATTTGCGTTTTGGTCAGGATATAGCCTCACAAAATCCGTATTTATAATTCAGTAAGTTGTCCAAATCCAAAGATATTTTATATATGTTATAATAATTCATGAATAAACTAAAATAACAGAAAATATTGAAAAAAAAAATTTTTTTGCAAATTTTTAAAGTACTTCAAACTTTAAAATTTGATTTCCCAACATTTTTAAAAATGCACATTCGCCCCTTTGACATGACAGTGACGATATTTAGTCCAACCTATAGATATAATAATTTCCAAAAAAGATCAAAAAAAAAAACAAAAAATTATTATGTTCTCTGTTACATGATATAATTTGTTTTAAAATACCAATTGACACGTTTATGATTCTTGTGAATAAATCTTAGTTTTTTTACCTCAATAAAAGTCATTATTTCAAATTTTATTAACCTTGCAATAAATTTAAATAAAAAGTATTTACTTCAAATTATACAACGTACGTAATAAATTTAAATAAAATGTATTTACTGCAAGTTTAAATAAAAAGTATTTAACTTAATTAAAAAAGTTTACGGGTAAAAAATGTGTCGAAAAGTATTTAAATTTATTACTTTTTTTATTTAATTGTATTCATTTTTTCCCTCAGTGTACGACCATTAATTTGATATTAATAGTTTTTTTTTATATTAATTCAATAGTTTTTAGGTATTCAAAAAAGTCAATACCATTAATTTAATAATATCAATATTATTTCATATAATGGTATAAATACTATTGTTTTAATGTTTTTCTCCTATAATAATAAACATCTCAGTATGTGGCATATAAAAACATAAACACGAATGTATTTATTTAAATTTTTTAATATCCAACATTATTAAATGTGTCATTAGTAAAGTTTAAGTTTATTGAATTACAAAAATCATTAAATTTAACATTTCTAATTAATTAAAGGACATAAATTATCAATCAAATCCATGTACTGGCAACTGACTCAGCAATAAAAATAGACATACTAAATTACATAGCACAACAAAAAAATTATCCGCGGCCTAAGTATGATTTTCCAATGGTAAAATGTTAAAGACCAAAATATGTAGAAAAACACGAGTATTGCCATATATTTGAATTACGTAACAACTCAACAACTTGAGGCAATCTAAAAAAAAAGCTGAGTATGAGGTCGTAATACTAAATCAACCAAGTGATTGGTAGCACCATCTTAGAATTTGATTAAATTTGAAAGCATAGTGAAATAATAACGGGTTTTTCAATAAGAGCGCTACAAAAGTTTTTTTCAAGGGTTTTTCAACAGGGACGCTACAAAGGTAGAGCGACAGGGACAGCAAACGACGCCATATCTCTTGCCGCTCTTTTGACAATTCTCTTCAGTAAGGTTTGCCATTTAACGATGGAAAAAGAAGGCAATGAAATTTTAGAGTTAGATTACTTATATATCTAAGCGGTCTGAAACAATAAATTTGGCATGATCGTTCTATTGTGACCTGAGAACCGACCACTTATGTTCAAATACCTCATATAAAATTTACATCTACAGATCAATTTTACTGTATACGTGCTTAGGTAAACTTTTTTGGTCAAATATATATTGACATCATGCTGAAATACATGAAAATGATGTTTTCCTGCGAAACGAGTTGTGGTTCCCAAAAAAAAATTCGAAATTCGGTACACCTACCCATTTGTAAATATGGGTATCAAATGAATGGAAAATCTTCAGCGATGGAGAGTTTGTAGTTATTTTCAGGATTCGTATACCCTGGTGATCTATATACCAATTTGAATGGTAACCACACATATGTGTAGGGTATTTATAGTCGGCTTAGACCGACTATAATTTTGATAATCCTAACTATCATAATTACACCTACTTTAAAATTTCCCATGTGATCTAACCTTCCCAACTGGTTTTTATATTTTTGTTGTATTTTTCGTTTTTTTTATGTGAAAATTGCCTTTTTTTGCATTCTTGTTTTTTTTGGGTTTTTGCTTTTGTTTTTATATTTTTGTTGTTTTTTTTCGTTTATTTTGTGTGATAATTGTTTTTTTTTTCTTTTGCATTCTTGTTTTTTTTTTTGGGTTTTTGCTTTTGTTTTTATATTTTTGTTGTGATCATTTTTTTTTTCTTATGCATTTTTGTTGTGTTATTGATTTGGGGTGTTTTTTTTTTTGCTTTTGTTTTTATGTTTTAGCTTTTATTTTTGCGTTTATGTTTTTGCTATTTTTTCTGTTTTGGCTTTTCTACTTGAGTTTTTGCTTTTTTCTGTTTTTGTATTTTTTATTTTGCGTTTTGTTTTTGTATTTTGGCTTTTGATTTTGTGTTTTTGATTTTTTTTTTTACTCTTGTTTTTGCTTTTTAGTGCTTACATTTGTTCTTGTGTTTTTATTTTTAATTTCGTTGTTGTTTTGTGTTGTCGCTTTTGTTTTTGTGTGTTTGCTTTTGTTCTTGTATTTTTGCTTTTTGTTTGTTTCTTGCTTTTGTTTTTGTGTTTTTGATTTTTTTGATTTTTTTGTTTTGTCGCTTTTGTTTTTGTGTTTTACTTTAGTTATTGTGTTTTTGATTTTGTTCTTGTGCTTTTAATTTTGTTGTTGTTGTTTTTGTTTTGTACTATTGTTTTTTCCTTTTTGTTTTTGTGATTTTATCTTTATTTTTGTGATTTTACATTTGTTTTCGTATGTTTTTGTGTTTTCCTTTTGTGTTTTTCCTTTGGTTTTTTTGTTCTTGTTATTTTAATGTTTTTGCTTTTGTGCTTCTGCATTTATTTTTGAGTTTAAATTTTTGCTTTTTTTTTGTAATTTTATTTTTTTTGTGTTTTTTGTTTCATCTTCTTAGCTTGTGTAAGTGACAAGTTATATCATTTTGAAAGTTTAGGTTGTATGGGAGGAGCCGCGTCCCATTGTCCAATACCACCCACATATAGCCTCTATTACCCTCCTCCATAGTATACTGGTGCAAAATTTCAGTCAAATCGATTCAGCGGTATATATATATATATATATATATATATATATATATATATATATATATATATATATATATATATATATATATATATATATATATATATATATATATATATATATAATATATATATATATATATATATATATATATATAGATATCTATATATATAAAACTCTTGGTCCGTCTGTCAGTCTGTCAGTCTGTCGGTCGGTCTGTCTGTCTGTCTGTCTGTCTGTCTGTCTGTCTGTTTGTTCCAGCATCACGTCTAAACCGCTGAACCGATTTAACTGAAATTTTGCACCAGGATACTATGGAGTCCGGAGGGTGTCATAGGCTACATATGGGCGGGATTGGACAAAGGGGCGTGGTACCTCCCATACAATCTAAACTTTCAAAACGACATAACTCAGCACATACACAATCTAAAAAGATGAAACAAAAAACTAAAATTCACCACTCTAAAACTCACCACACTAAAACTCACCACACTAAAACTCACCACAATAAAACTCACCACAATAAAACTCACCACACTAAAAATTCATTACACTAAACATTCACCATACTAAAACTCACCACACCAAAAATCACCACACTAAAACTCACCACACTAAAAATCAACACAATAAAGCTCACCACACTAAAACTCACCACACTAAAAATTCACCACACTAAAACTCACCACACTAAAACTCACCATAATAAAAACTAAACACACCGAAACTCACCACACTAAAACTCAACGCACTAAAACTCACCACAATAAAACTACCTACACTAAAACTCACTACACTAAAAATTCACCACACTAAAACTCACCACACTAAAACTCATCTCACCCAAACTCACCACACTAAAACACACCACACTAAAACTCACCACACTAAAAATTCACTAAACTAAAAATTCAACACACTAAAACTCACCACGTTAAAAAAAACTACACTAAAACTTCTACTGGGAAAAACTCTACGGGGAAGATTTCTACCTGGAAGAGTTCTACCGGGAAGAATTCTACGGTCAAGCGTTCTATGGGGAAGAATTTCACGGCGAAGATTTCTACTGGCGAAATATTCTACTGTCTGAATTGTCTTTGAGAAAAGTTCTTTTGGCGGAGAATTATTATTTGGTTACTACATTTATAAAACCAATAAAAACTTCCACAGCGAATCACGGGCCCCTGATATAAAAAATAATTATAATGTTTTTTTATATTAATAAAATCTCTTTATATCTATGAATTCACAAAATCTTGGCACGAGTCGTGCACGGGTCCAGCTAGTATATAAATATAAATATGACTGAGTAAAAATTGAGTCAGTTGTTAAAACTAAAAATTGTCCAGAAGTGACTTAAATGGTTCAGAGATCCATAAACTAATGAGAAAATTAATAAAAAAAATGGCTGGAATGAAAAAAAACGACAAATAAATAAAAATATCTGAATTTTTGCAAACATCATGTATTAAAAAATAATGTTAACAATTCTCCAGAAAAAAACGTGTACAAGATCTTTTAGGACCAAATATTGTTAAAAGCAATAATTAAACAATTAAATCTTTTGTTGTACAACAAAAAACCAATAGAAACGAATAATTAAATTATCAATACGATGGCTTTCACTTTTATAACATTGCCTTTTATTTATTTCTTATACTTTTTATTGATTATGTTGACTTTCTTATTAAACGAAATAAAACATAAAAAAAAAAAACGCAAGCGCTAGGAAAGACCTTTGAATTTTTGTTTTCCAATTTCGCACAAACGCCGCAGGCACCTTATGCTTGCCACGTAATTTATTATCCTGTCTGACCTTTGCACCAATACAAACAGACGCACACTTCTGTGAACACAACACACAGCATACAGACACAGTCACTCTTACAACCTGTTACCAAAATGGCGGCGACGCCATGAAAGGCTTCAACTTTCACGCCACACAATATACTACAAACTGCAACCTTCTTGAATATTAATGGTGAACCATTCAACCGACATTAATAATTAATCGTAAGCGAGCAAGTTTTGCATGTTTTCTGGAGGGAGCATCGCAGAGTTTTGGTCAGCAGGGCAACCAAAAACGACAGAATGAGCTGCAGACAGAAAGACCTGCAGACGCACAGAAAGAGCTACAGAGCGAAAGACTTACAAACGTAGAACCTACAAACAGTACGACCCACTGCTCAAAAGGATCTACAAACGTACAAACAGTCGGTTATATGTCTGAAAACTAGGTGAACAAAATGAGGCCAAAATGTGGGGTGGGGGCTGCAAATAACAAAAACAAAAACAACAAATACAATTGCAAAGGCATGAATTATTTGGTGTAAAGTTGATTTTGCCCCAAAGAATGATTAACAAACAGGATAAGCGCTTAAACATGGCCAAAGGACGCAAAACAATCGTGTTGAGGGTGCTGCGAATGGCACAGAAATAAATTCGAAATGAATGGGAATTTGGGAAAAACGAAAAGAAAAAACATAGCAAACATTGTGATTATAATTAAATAATATTAAATTGGTTTGGCTCACAAAGATTTGAGTGGAAGATTTAATTATCAACTGATTTGTGTAATCAAATTCCAAGGAAATTTTAAGTGATATTGGATTTATTAAATTCTGTTTAAAGAATTAAGAATTTTGACATTTTTCTATACTTAAAACAAATAATAATAAAGAGAATTTCAAGTTCAAATTAAAATCATTTTTAAAGTTTTTATTTTTCTGTAATTATGATGAATAAAAAAATAATTTATACATTCTTCAAAGATCTGTTTGCACCAAATTTCCAGTCTCTTGCGGTTTAGTTTTTAGTGTTTAATCAAATCATTTTACCCGTATCCAAAATTAGTTTTGAAACATTTAATAATCTTCCTAAAAAAATAAAATTTAATCCGTATTCCTATAATAGACTGGAATTTTGTTCATAAAATCCATCATACTCATAATTTTGATAGAGTCAAGCTAGAAAAAAGAAAAATAGTAGGGGAGCCTCGGTTAAAGTGAGACATGGGTAATGTGGGAAATTGCATTTACACACAGGGAAAAATTATGTTTGGCAGCAAACATAGTATGTTCAGAACAAATGCCATGAAATGAATATCAAAATAATTTTAAAATCATCCAGTCAAAGGCATCAAATTTACGATTAAAAACATATTATGTTTGCTGAAAACAAATTTATCTCTGCGTGTAGAAAAATAAAAACAATTTTAAGGTGCTTCTTAATATGGAATCAACTTTTTCATCTATGATTAAATCAAAATAATAACATTTTATTGCATTTTGAGAACAAATGAAAAAAATAGGTTTTTAATGCTTTTTAGAGTGCTATCAAAAAAATTTGAATTTTGTCGTTTTTAATTAGGAAGGTGTTTTTAAAAATATCGCATGTAGTATATCCTTTGAAATAAAGGGTTTTTCAATAAGAGCGCTACAAACGTTTTTTCAAGGGTTTTTCAACAGGGACGCTACAAAAGTAGAGCGACAGGGACAGCAAACGACGGCATATTTCTTGCCGCTCTTTTGACATTTCTATTCAGTAAGGTTTGCCATTTCATTATGGAAAGATATACGAGCCAACAATGAGTCGAAATTATTATAATTTACTACCGAAATTCGAAATCGTATATCTTTCCATCATGAAATTGCAAACCTTACTGAAGAGAAATGTCAAAAGAGCGGCAAGAAATATGGCGTCATTTGCTGTCCCTGTCGCTCTACTTTTGTAGCGTCCCTGTTGAAAAAACCTTCACAAGCGGGTTTTGCAAATAATTTAACACTTCTTACATGGTGCTAAGTTATGTACAAATTTCGATATTGTGGTTAAGTGGGAAACACATTCTGGGGTAAAGTGGGAAACGTAATTTATGCAATGTTTGTTTTAATTTTAGTAAAATATTGTGTTATATGAATTATTTAATTGGTTTAGTCAAGCAAAAAATTTCAATCTTGGCTAGAAACCAATAAAAAGCAAAATTTTAAATTCACCTGCGATAAGATATCGTCACTATCATGCCAAAAGAGCGAATGTGTAATTTTTGATTTTTGCGTTTTTTACATTTTTGAATGTAGTTTTTCCTCAAGTATACTGTGCCAAAATCGCGTATCTTTTTGTTGGATATTTCTAGCCACAAAAGACTAAACCAAAAGGGCGAATTTGAAAAATTGAAAATCTTGTCATGCCAAAAGGGCGAATCTTTTGTCATAACTTTTTATTGGTATAAGATAAAATAGTGCAGTAAAGACATTTATTGTTCATTATTTTTAATTAATTAAAGCAAATTATTTTTAATTAATGATGAAGATCGATAGGTACTTTAAAAACAAACAATAAATGCCTTTACACCACTATTTTATCTCGTATCAATAAAAAGTTATGGCGAAAAAGGAAAGATTCGCCCTTTTGGAATGACAAGATTTTCAATTTTTCAAATTCGCCCTTTTGGTTTAGTCTTTTGTGGTTAGAAATATCTAGCTAGAAATTTTCCAATGTTTGTAATTTGCAAGAAAATATTTTTAATAAATGATGCAGATCCATCCATCCATCATGAAATGGCAAACCTTACTGAAGAGAAATGTCAAAAGAGCGGCAAGAAATATGGCGTCGTTTGCTGTCCCTGTCGCTCTACTTTTGTAGCGTCCCTGTTGAAAAACCCTTTATAAAACTTCTACAATTTAAAGCCCAAAGAAAAAATATTTTATTCATTTTACTGATAAACGATCATAATTGTTAGAAAAACGTTGTGTCGGAATTAGGTGCAAGTGTAATCAGGTGGTACCTAATTCCGACACTATGTTTTATGTGGCCATTATTGGTTTAAATTCTTTAAGTATATAGTGGTTTTAATGTACGTTACCCCTATAGTTTCAAGTGTCGGATTTAGGTGCAAGATTGATCAACTGGTACCTAATTCCGATATGTAGCAAATATTGATTTAAAATTTTCAATTATTTCGTTGATTTAATATCAATTACGTTGTCTCTACAGCTTCAAGTTTCGAAATTTTGGGAAAGTGGCAACATCCGGTACCTTATTCCGACACCTGCCGTTATGAAGCCTTTATTTCTTTGAATTATTCAATTATTTCGTGGTGGTATTTCGCATTGCCTCTACAGGTTCAACTGTCGGAATTAGGTGCAAGTGGTATCAGTTTTTACATAATGACGACACTTGCATGGATGTGTACAAAATTGGTGTAAATTAATATATTTTCGTAGTATTATTATTATTATTGATGTTGCTTCTACAGCTGCAAATGCCGGAATTAGGTGCAAGTGAGAACAGCTGGTACCTAATTCCGACACATGCTTTATGTGACCAATATTTAATATAACTATTCAATAATTTTGTGGTTTTAATATCAATTACATTGTCTCTAGAGCTTTAAATGTCGGAATTAGGTGCAAGTTGTATCAGCTGGTACTTAATTCCGACACTATGTGTTATGTGGCCATTATTGTTTTAAATTATTTAATTATATCGTGCTTTTAATATCAATTACGTTACCCCTACAGTTTCAAGTGTCGGAATTAGGTGCAAGTGATATCAGTTGGTACTTAATTGCAACACTTGCTTTAATGTGAAAAATATGGCTGTAAACTAATTTAAATTATTTCGTAGTTTTAATATTAGCTAAATTGACTTTACCGCAGCGTGTCGGAATTAGATGCAAGTGTAATCAGCTGGTACCTAATTCCGACACACACTTTTATCAGACTTTTACTGCTTTAAAATACTCAATTATTTCGTGTGTTTAATATTAATTGAATGGCGTTTGATTTATAAACTTTATAAATAAACCTCTTTCAAAATAAATGCTATAATTTGAAAAGAATTTTGCCAAACAAACGAAAAAATAACCAAAAAAAATTGCAGACAATATAATCTGCAAAGAATTGAAGACAATTAAGTACAAAAGTAATTTTTTGTTTGCAAAAACTTTTTGCAAATTTGTTTTTAAGCTCGAACGGATTTATGTGACATACCGGCTATTATTCGTATCCCTTCAAACACGCACACAAACACACATAGACAGACAGCCAGCACCCCTAATGCATGAAACCTAAAACTAACACAATAAGTTCAGTTGAAGCTCTAATAAAAGAAAATGCAAAGAATATTCAGGTTTGGCTAAGCCAGGACATGCAAATGGCGCATTTATTTTGGAACTTCATTAAAATAAGAATTTACAAGATATTTGCTACTTTTCGGCACAATGAAAACTTGCAACAAACAAACAAAAAAAAAGGAATAAAATAAAGAAATAGCTAAAAAGACCAACCTTAAGAATTATAAGCAAATTCGCTTTGGCATCTAATAAAGCTTTGCTGTCAGCTGGCATTCACCAAAAAGGATAAGGAAAAGTGACAGACAGTCGAGTGACTCGTTAGACATTAAAAAGGGTTTTTTTCGTAGGCGCTTCCGTTTCAATACTTAAAATGCTAGAAATAACATTTTGGAATAACAAATTTAATTGCATAAAAAAGGATGCGTATCCTTTGCTTATAACATTATCTTATTGTAAATTTGTCAAAGCGCATTTTGTTGTTTGTTTGTGGTTGATTTTTTTTTTTTTGTATCAACCAAAAAACATTTATTCATCTCACCTAAACTGCTTTGAGCCTTGACAGCGGTGTGAGCGAGCGTTATTAATTTGTCAGTCCTTTCCGCAAGGATAATAGCTGCTGTCAGCATTTTAAATAAAAAAAATTTATTTCTTTGGCTACCAGCATTATTCTTTGGCTCATTTGTTTTTCTCTTGAACTGTTTATATTTACTATTATTCATTTTTTTATTTTTATTTTTTTTTTCTTTTTGCTCTTCTGCGTCTTTACGCTTGAAAAATAGCCGCAGGATGTTGCTGTAAACAAATTCATAAATTTTCTGTTTGGCTAATAAAATGTCCATTTTTTATAATTTTTTTTTTTTTGTGTACCATCGTTTGTTTGCATAACATTTCGCTTTGTTTTTCATACACGCATTTTAGAGCAGCACGATACTCCAAGGAAATTAGAGGACCGGCATGTCCTTGGATCGCAATCATAATTTAATGAGGCGTAATAATCAAAAATCTCTAGCCACATTTCACAAAAGCCTGGCGCATTTTTTAGATGGAATTTTTTAAAATATTAATAATTTTGGCCTTGAGGAAATGCGCACGACTCTTGGCCAGAAATAGAAGACTTCAATTAAACGTAATTTAAAAATGTCCTGCCTTTTAAAGTTAATTATGAATACAAATTTATAATGAAAACGAGAGGGGAAAGTTAAGTGACGTGGACGGGACATAAATTCGGTCGGGCTGACTATGGAATACCATACATCAAAAGAATCAAAAGAATCAAAAGAATCAAAAGAATCAAAAGAATCAAAAGAATCAAAAGAATCAAAAGAATCAAAAGAATCAAAAGAATCAAAAGAATCAAAAGAATCAAAAGAATCAAAAGAATCAAAAGAATCAAAAGAATCAAAAGAATCAAAAGAATCAAAAGAATCAAAAGAATCAAAAGAATCAAAAGAATCAAAAGAATCAAAAGAATCAAAAGAATCAAAAGAATCAAAAGAATCAAAAGAATCAAAAGAATCAAAAGAATCAAAAGAATCAAAAGAATCAAAAGAATCAAAAGAATCAAAAGAATCAAAAGAATCAAAAGAATCAAAAGAATCAAAAGAATCAAAAGAATCAAAAGAATCAAAAGAATCAAAAGAATCAAAAGAATCAAAAGAATCAAAAGAATCAAAAGAATCAAAAGAATCAAAAGAATCAAAAGAATCAAAAGAATCAAAAGAATCAAAAGAATCAAAAGAATCAAAAGAATCAAAAGAATCAAAAGAATCAAAAGAATCAAAAGAATCAAAAGAATCAAAAGAATCAAAAGAATCAAAAGAATCAAAAGAATCAAAAGAATCAAAACAATCAAAACAATCAAAAGAATCAAAAGAATCAAAAGAATCAAAAGAATCAAAAGAATCAAAAGAATCAAAAGAATCAAAAGAATCAAAAGAATCAAAAGAATCAAAAGAATCAAAAGAATCAAAAGAATCAAAAGAATCAAAAGAATCAAAAGAATCAAAAGAATCAAAAGAATCAAAGGAATCATAAGAATCAAAAGAATCAAAAGAATCAAAAGAATCAAAAGAATCAAAAGAATCAAAAGAATCAAAAGAATCAAAAGAATCAAAAGAATCAAAAGAATCACAAGAATCAAAAGAATCAAAAGAATCAAAAGAATCAAAAGAATCAAAAGAATCAAAAGAATCAAAAGAATCAAAAGAATCAAAAGAATCAAAAGAATCAAAAGAATCAAAAGAATCAAAAGAATCAAAAGAATCAAAAGAATCAAAAGAATCAAAAGAATCAAAAGAATCAAAAGAATCAAAAGAATCAAAAGAATCAAAAGAATCAAAAGAATCAAAAGAATCAAAAGAATCAAAAGAATCAAAAGAATCAAAAGAATCAAAAGAATCAAAAGAATCAAAAGAATCAAAAGAATCAAAATAATCAAAAGAATCAAAAGAATCAAAAGAATCAAAAGAATCAAAAGAATCAAAAGAATCAAAAGAATCAAAAGAATCAAAAGAATCAAAAGAATCAAAAGAATCAAAAGAATCAAAAGAATCAAAAGAATCAAAAGAATCAAAAGAATCAAAAGAATCAAAAGAATCAAAAGAATCAAAAGAATCAAAAGAATCAAAAGAATCAAAAGAATCAAAAGAATCAAAAGAATCAAAAGAATCAAAAGAATCAAAAGAATCAAAAGAATCAAAAGAATCAAAAGAATCAAAAGAATCAAAAGAATCAAAAGAATCAAAAGAATCAAAAGAATCAAAAGAATCAAAAGAATCAAAAGAATCGAAAGAATCGAAAGAATCAAAAGAATCAAAAGAATCAAAAGAATCAAAAGAATCAAAAGAATCAAAAGAATCAAAAGAATCAAAAGAATCAAAAGAATCCAAAGAATCAAAAGAATCAAAAAAATCAAAAGAATCAAAAGAATCAAAAGAATCAAAAGAATCAAAAGAATCAAAAGAATCAAAAGAATCAAAAGAATTAAAAGAATCAAAAGAATCAAAAGAATCAAAAGAATCAAAAGAATCAGAAATATTATTTCTGCAAGAATTTAAAAATATATCAATTTTTCACAGAAATCACTAATAGAAAAACAAAAGTAACACCGAAACCATTAACAAAATGAATTACATCCGGATGTGAGTTACAAATCCGACATCTCCGTGACAAAATGATGACCAACATAAATTCATGAGTTCACTAGTTGAAGATGGAGACAAATGCATGCACACAACGTCAACATTGACGATTCACAAAATAAAAAAAAAATGCACATGAATGAACAGCAAAAGAATATTTCACTTTTGCTCCGAGTTGCATTTAGTTGTGGCGCATCAACTGCACAGGTGGACGCACAGTTTTTTTGACGGGTGGCACCACTGAGTCGCACCACACAGTTCACTTTGTTAATGCATGCATTTATCTTGCTTTTGGACTGATAAATGTGCTAAAATATCTGACAGTATGCAATAAGGTACCCTATATAGGAAGTACGACGTGTTTCATAAGTTGCTGATACATTTTTCCACATTAATTTGTCATAAATGCAGTGATGCTCTGTATTTTTGTTGAGTTTTGTGTATGAAAAATTGTATTCAAAGGGGGGTTAAGATTTTTTTTACTGTGTAGAAAATATTGCATTTTATTTTTATTTAAAATGTATACGCTATATTGCACATTTTATTCATCAGTTATTCTTTTAACAAATAAACATAATAATATTTATTTCATTTAAAATGCAATGAATATTGCATACTTTATTGATTCGCCACCATAACATTAAATAAAATATAAAATGTAAGAAATGTAAACCTTTTACTTGCATTTTTTTAACTTTTTCTAACAAAAAATGTTGCAGATATTTCATTTCGTATTTTCATTTGTTAAATTAAGTTTTAAAACATGAAAAACATGTACGGTAAAATTCAATAAAATCACCAAAACCCCACCTGCTTTTGTGTGACACACATTTTTGGTGTAGAGGTACGTGTGACAAAGCTGCATGTTGCTGATAAACTTCATGCTTTGTTCTTCACCTTGAACTTCGATTTCTATGCATTCTTTGAAATACGTTACCAGCATATTCTGCACAATTTCGAACAATGGCAGCATATAAAGGAAATACGTTCAAAGAGATTGGATGCACAGCAAGAAATTTATCGATAAATAATTCAAACAATCAATGAAGATGATTTTCAGACATTTTCAGTTGCTGCTTGTAAAGAATATGAATTTACTATACAGTCAATGTCGATTTATATATATATATATATATATATATATATATATATATATATATATATCAAATATACATATTATAAATGAATTTAATATCTTGCTGTAGTCACAGCAAATATAATGTCAGCAGAATAAACTCTTGGCCACTTAAATCACATTTAGGAGAATAATTTATTGATTAAAATCTATCGTATTATCAACTATATACTTAAACAGAAACATATAAATGATTGTTGCAATCTTTTTTCACTAATTTACTTTCATGTAAAAATCATTGAATAATAACTTCAATAATGTGACTAAGAGTCACTAAGTAAGTTCATATATTATAGATTGAAAAATAAGTGTAATTGCGACAATCATATTTTCAAAAATTTGGTGATTTTGGTGATTTTTTTTTTTGGAAAATGGTGATTGGGACCATTGCATTGTTTTTGTCGACCAAAAATTTTTTTGTTAACAATTTTTTTTTCTCGAAATTTTTTGAACATTGTTATTTTTGTCGAATATTTTTTTTGCGATTTTTTTTTGAAAAATGGTGATTTTGACCATTGCATTGTTTTTGTCGACCAAACATTTTTTTTAACAATTTTTTTTTTCGAAATTTTTTGAACATTGTTATTTTTGTCGAATATTTTTTTTGTAAAATGGTGATTTCGACCATTGCGTTCTTATTGTCGTCCAAAAATTTTTTTAACAATTTTTTTTTTCGAAATTTTTCGAACATTGTTGTTTTTGTCGAATATATATATTTTTAAATTCCGAATAGACGTCAAAACGGCTCAACCGAATTGAATAAAATTTTGGCACAATATGTATGTTGGGCCTGGGCAAAGTATATGCTATATCTCGGTAAGATTAGTGGACTGGGCGTGGCTCCTCCCATATAACCCAAAAATTAAAAACACATTATATCAGTAATTGGAATAGCAAATTTAATTAAATTTTGTTCAGTTTTATTTTTAACAATTCTAAACGGTTTCGCCGAATGTGCGAGTGATTGGACCATTGGGCGTGGCACCCCCCATAGAAGATACATTTTACATTACGTGTATGTCAACAGTTATTATAGTGATATCAAGATATTTCACACCAGGTTAACAACCACCCAAAATTCTTTAAACTCACCACACCAAAATTCCCCACATTAAAACTCACCACGCTAAAACTAACAATACAAAAATTCACCACACAAAAATTCACCACACTAAAACTCACGACAGTAAAACTCACCACAATAAAAACCACCACACTAAAACTCATCACACTAAAATTCACCACACTAAAACTCACTACACAATAATTCACCACATTAAAACTCACCAAACCCACACTCACCACACCGAAACTCACCACACTAAAACTCACCACATTAAAACATCTACTTTGAAAAACTCTACGGGGAAAAATTCTACCGGGATGAATTCTACGGGAAAACGTTCTACGGGGAAGAATTCTAAAGGGAAAGAATTGTCTTTGAGAAAAGTTGTTATGGCGGAGAATTATTATTTGGTTACTACATTTATAAAACCAATAAAAAACTTCAACAGCTAAGCAAAGGCCCCTCAAATAAATAATAAAATGTTTTATATATAGTAATAAAATCGCTCCATATCTTTGAATTCACAAAATCTTGGCAAGAGTAGTGCACGGGTCCAGCTAGTAAACAATATATTCAATAAATAAAGGAAATAATATTGTCAATCAAGTCCTTAGCAATCATATTATGATTACTACAGTCATATGTTTTGCCGCAATTATATTTTTATATATCATTTAAAAGCAGTTTATTATATTTATATAAAAATATCATCACCGTATTGATCTCAGCATAAAATAACTGAGTCACAAACTCATTTATATTTGGACTCAGTACTGAAGAGCTTACCATTCATGTATAAATATGAGTGGTGTTTCGTCATTAACACTATGTAACGCAAATCTAACCAGTTGGGAAGGTTAGATCACATGGGAAATTTTAAAGTAGGTGTAATTATGATAGTTAGGATTATCAAAATTATAGTCGGTTTAAGCCGACTATAAATACCCTACACATATGTGTGGTTACCATTCAAAGTGATATATAGGTCACCAGGGTATACGAATGCTGAAAACAACTACAAACATTCAATCGCTGAAGAATTTCCATTCATTTGATACCCATATTTACAAATGAGGTATTTGAACATAAGTGGTCGGATCATAGGTCACAATGGGCCGATCTTCGCACATACAGCGTAGGTATGTTAGTAATCTAAGTTATAATTTTCATTTATCTAGCTCTTCAATTTTAAAAGTAGTAGGGATTTCAACAGACAGACGGACAGACAGACGGACAGACGGACATACGGACAGACGGACAGACGGACAGACGGCCAGACAGACAGACAGACGGACGGACAGACGGACATCGCTAAATCGACTCAGGAGGTCATGCTGATCAAGAATATATATACTTTTCCATACGGGAGATGCTTCCTTCTGGGTGTTACAAACGGCGTACCAAACTGAATATACCCTTTCATTTATTCAGTCTACTGATTTGTATCTTACAGACTAATTACAATTTAATAAATAATTATAATTAATTAAACAGGATAAAAAAATATAATTTAAATTTATATTCACTAACGTTGAAATTCATAAGTGGAGAAAAACTTGTATGTAATCTTATGCATCTAGAAATAGGTTCATTGAGTTCAAAGTAAAATTCTAGTACCATAAACATCTAAATGTAGAACTCAATATTTAATTTTCCAACTTCTTAGGGAAGACTTTTTCATGGCCTAAAAACAAGGTTAAGATATAATAATTTTATATATTTTTTTTTTGTCTTTTTGGTTTATATTTGTATGCCATTCTGTAAAACAAAATCATTTTGTTTTTACATCTTTTATGTAATTTTTCTGTCTTCTTCTGTCTCTTACAAATGGGCATTTCCAGGGGTTCCGGACGGGACATTCGTATGATTAAAACATTAATATCTCGACGTAGTATTTAAAAAGGACAAAACAATTGCAAAAAATTAGAAAATTATATATGGTAGATCAAAAGATATAAATTAAATAGTGGTCGTTCCGGGCTGGGCAAAAACGGAAGTGCATGTCGAGGTTCATATGGAATTTCTAAAAAGTCTGCAAATTTTGCGTACAATTTTTTTTTTCATTATTTTTAAAAATAGCTGATATCAAAATATAGCTGATACAATTTACTTTATTTCTGACTATACACACTTTGTTCCTAAAGTTTACGGTTATTTCGTAATAAATCGTATAATAATTCCGGACGATCCGTATGGAAATATGCACTACGATTTTGCACTACAAAGATTTGAGCATTTTGAATTTTTCGGTCGTGGTTGACGTTTTCTGGAAATGACCATATGTCACTTTTATGTATCTTAAACGTGACTTTTTTTATGTCTTTTTTCTGACTTTTTTTTTGCGTCTTTTCATAGTTTTTTTCTTTTTTGTAATATATGTGTCTTTCTGATGATTTTTCATTTTTGACTTGTCTTTTTTGTGACTTTTTACGCTTTTCCTTTCTTTCTTTTTTGTATATTTCGTATTTCGTATTTTGCACTACAAAAATTTGAGCATTTTGAATTTTTCGGTCGTGGTTGACGTTTTTCTGGAAATGACTATATGTCACTTTTATGTATCTTAAACGTGACTTTTTTGTGTCTTTTTTCTGACTTTTTTTTGCGTCTTTTCATAGTTTTTTTCTTTTTTTTTGTATATATTGTGTTTTTCTGATGATTCTGATGATTTTTCGTATCTCTATTTTTGACTTGTCTTTTTTGTGTCTTTTTTGTGACTTTTTACGCTTTTCCTTTGTTTCTTTTGGTATATTTCGTATTTTTTTTATATATTATTATATATATATTTTTATTTAAACTCTATGGAAATTTTGTTGTGTCCTTATTGTGTCTTTTTTGTGTCTTTTTGTGTCCTTTTGTAGTTTTTTGTGTCTTTTTGCGTTCTTTCCGTCTGTTTCTTTATTCTATATTTAATTAATAATGTGTATTTGAGTGTCTTTTAAGTGTCTTTTATTTATCTTCCATGTGACTTTTATATAAATTCAATCTTGATTTAATTGTTTGTTGTTTATTTTTTATTATTTACTATTTTTGAAGATTGTCTACTTTGTTTTGATGTATTTTAAAGAAATTCGATTTACAAGTTTGACGTTTGGAAATCTTAACCTATTTTAAATATAAGGACAATTGTAGCTTTTGTTAGAAGGGTTAGTAAAAAAAGTAGAAAATATAAACTTAATTAAATTTAAAACACATGCGGTGTAAAAATCCTAGGAATTCAATTGGTGACAATCGATGAAACTATGCAGTTTTATTCATTCGTTCAATGAGAGCGTGTGCAAAATTGATGCGCCTCGGCGTGACTATTTTATTGCTTAATAGCTTAAAAGCTTTTAGCCGCTAATGCCATTACACGTTTCGTTTATTGACGTTTTGTTGATGGAGAAATTTGTGAAAATAACGAAGAATAATAAAATAAAAACTATTTGTGAACAGACTGGCACTCATATCACTTGAAAACTATATTTAATGCATTCTTTTTTTTTAATATTTAAAATTTTTAAGATGAGTAATATTATTGAGCTTATTTTACTACAACATCTATCACTTCATTTAATACTTCTACCCACATTATTAACTCCTTTGATGCAGCACTCAAAATGCACAACATCAGTTAAATCGGCGGAAATCGAATCGATTGAAATTGCATTGATTTCAATCACATTTACAGCATGGCCAACACTGCCAAGGACAATACAAGGTTCGAACGTACAAAACGACAATCCACAAAGGAGCCAGCTTAACCGACGACGACGACGACGAGTGTGCCGAACGACGATGCACACGTGCACAACAAGTCATGCAAAAGCGCCTTAGTGTATGCAACGAAATTTCATTTATGTCCTGGCACACAAGAAGATGCTATGATTTTGTAAAATTGATACAGAATAAAATTCGATGGCATATGTGAGAATCGGAATCCAATGAAGAGCTAAAAATATGCAAGAAGAATAGAGGAGGGCTACAGGGAAAATCCATTTGTACAATGGCAATGACAATTTCAACAATGAAGCAGATAATAATAACCAACAAAAAAAAATAAAAAAATAAAAAATAAACAACAATTTCAAAAAGGAAATGAATACAACTTTGAAGAATGCAAAATCGCATTATATGATACAAAAAAGAAAAATTGAGTTTAAAACAAACGGAACCAAAATGTGATTTTTTTGTATATTTGTACGAACTATTTTTGCATTTTTTTTCTTTTTGTTTTCAAATGCATTTTATCAGCTGGAATGCAATTGCATTTGAATCATTTTCATTTTTAGGAAATGAGAATTTTATACAACAGCAACTTAAGTGCTGCACATAATAGAAAAAAATAATTTAAATGACAATAGCAATAGCAATTTCTGTTTATCATTAGTATTTTGTGATAAAATCAAAATGCTTCATGCTGTGCTCATTTAAATGCGATTTAATTGAAACTCTATGACTGCATTTTGAATATTGGAATTCTTTGTTGAGGTATTTGAATTCTTATTAAAGTTGACAATAGAACGTAATTTTCAAATTCTAGAATTTCAAATTTTAAAATGCTCAATTTCTAAATTAATTTGAAACTTTAAGACTAAAAAAAATACTGTATTAAACATATAGAAAATGTTTTTTTTTAAATAAATACATATGTATTTGATTAATATCGCACAGCAAATGTATTTTTTGCATTGTTTACTACATTGATGTATTTAATTTTGTACAGAAAACTTCTTCATAAATTTACTGTATTTCTGTACAATAATTTACTACACTTGTATTCAATATAACTACATTTTGCAATTATTTAAAAATACAGCAAGAGATAGAAAAATTATGACATCTGATATTACATTATGTATTTATATAAAATGCATAAATATGTAGAAGGACTATAACATCTTAATTTATTTTCACTACATTTAAAAAAAAAATAAAATATAATAAAAATTTACTACAATTTCTGGAATATGCCAAAAAAAAACTAGTTTCTAATATTTTATGTAGTAAAATAATGTAAAATAAATACGAATGCACCGTAATATCAAGCAAATATAGTGGAACTAAATATTTTTTCAAAACAAATACATCAATGTATTTAATTTTACTACATTAGATTTAACCAGTTGGGAAGGTTAGATCACATGGGAAATTTTAAAGTAGGGACATTTTATAGTAGGTGTTATTATAATAGTTAGCATTATCAAAATTATAGTCGGTCTAAGCCGACTATAAATACCCTACTCATATGTGTGGTTACCATTCAAAGTTGTATATAGGTCACCAGGGTATACGAATCCTGAAAATAACTACAAACTTTCAATCGCTGATGAATTTCTATTCATTTGATAAGTCCGTGAAGATAAATACGTATTTAATTTAGCAGAGACTCAAACCAACATTTTTAACAGAGCATTTACAGACCGTTAACAGAGGCGGGTCAATGGGAATAATTCATCAATCGGTGCATCTAAATAGGCACGGTCAAATCGGGGATGATTGTGTACTAACGGAACCTAATACATTGGATAGATAATGGATAGGGCTTTCCAAAAATATATAACAATAGTTTGGATCGATCTTCCTAATATTTTTAATTATTTTATAAAATGGGTCTTATTTGGTAGAAAAAGTGGCCATGATGAAGTGGCCACTGTCCAGGTGGATATAACTGTGTACTAACCGAACCTAATACGTTGGATAGGCAATGTATAAGGCTTTCTAAAACTATATTCCAATAGTTTAAATCGATTTTCCTAACATTTTTAATAGTTTTTTGAAAATGGGTCTTATTTGGTAGAAAAAGTGGTCATGATGAAGTAGTCTCTGTCCAGGTGGGGATGTCTGTGTACTAACCGAACCAAGTACGTTGGATAGGCAATCGATATATCAAAACTTTTGGCATATAGTTTTGGAAAGCTCTATCCATTAACTATTCAACGTATTAGGTTCGGTTAGTATATTTTCAAAAATAATTAAAAATGTTAGGAAGATCGATCCAAACTATTGGTATATATTTTTGGAAAGCTCTATCTATTAGCTATCCAACGTATTAGGTTCGGTTAGTACACAGACATCCCCACCTGGACAGAGACCACTTCATCATGACCATTTTTTCTACCAAATAAGACCCATTTTCAAAAAATAATTAAAGTTTTAGGAAGATCGACCCAAACGATTGGTATATACACATTAGTGTAAAAGAGATGGATATAGTCTCGAGCAATGATGATACTCGTCAAATGTAGAAATTTGTGGAATATTCTAGAAACTGCTTCTGTAATGATTTTGAGTTGTATATTAAAATCGTAGATTAGTGCGTTTTTATTTTGTAAACAACTTGTAGTATAGTCTTATGAAGATTTTATTTTTGGAACAATACTATATACTTTTAAAGTGAATTTTTCATAGAAAATTATTATTAATTACGTTTTAATTTTAAGAAATATATTATTATTATTATTATTATTATTAAATTTTCTTTTGGCCTATTTTTATTGAATGTTTACTTAAATTAGCATAAATATTTCACATCTATTCAATTTTGCATCATATAGGTTAATTAAATTAGTGCGATATTTCAAGCAAAACAACCAATTAATTGCCTAATTAATTAAATTACGCACAGTGAGTGCATTTTAATTAAATTGAAATTGTTATGTTAAACAAAGTGAACAACAGACATTTTAAAAACATATTTTTCGAATTTTAAAAAGTTAATCATGAAACAATATAATTTTATTTCCAAGAATTCACTGTTTGAAAAAACTCACAAAAATTACACAAAGCAATACATTTTCAGAACCACAGTAATGATTTTTAAATTGAATGATTAATAGAGAATTATTTGGAAAATTTATATTTAGCGTTTTGCGTTGATATCTTCAACCATTTTTGGTGTCTATGATGTCAAAATTAAAATTATAACTTATATATATTTTTTTTAATATAAGGATATACTCTGGAAATAGTACTAAGTTTTTGAAATATCTAATGTAGTTTACAGATTCCAGTCATGCACATTTTCTATGAACCCAACAATTTTTTATAATATTTTAAAAGCGACATATTGAAATATATACTTTGAAGAACATACTAAATTTTTGGCTTTTTTATTTTTATAAAACTGATTGTGAAAGAGATGCAAGATCAATGCAATAAAATACGGGAGTACATTGTCAGCAGCACGAATTCTGTATTAGTGTAGTCGTTTGTGAAATCTTCTAGAATTTGTCTTTGTACTGCACATGAGTGTAAAAGAGATGGTTATAGCCTCGAGCAATGATAATACTCCTAACATGTAGAAATTTGTGGAATCTTCTAGAAACTGGCTCTGCAGTGATTTTGAATAGTACAATAAACTACAATTTACAATTTTTTCCCTAATTGTTAAACAATTAAAGTAAAATTCGTCGACAATATAAAATATTTATTGTTTTTGCAAAATTTCATCATTAAGCTTGTTTCAGCCCAAAAACTCTTTTAAAATAACAACGTCAAATATAAAATTTATCGGATTAAAAGTAATTGAAATAATAATGTTGCACTGCTAAAATTTAAATATAATTTTGTTATTTATAAACATATATTAATTATTTAAATTGTATATAAATATATAAATAAATAAATAATTATTTAAATAAATAAATAATTTTTTATAAATATTTGCAAAGTTTTTCCTATAATCTAATGCATTTCTTCTAACTTAATCTATTTATATATTTTTAAATTATGCTTTTTATATTTTTAAAGCATTTCCTACCAACTTCAAATAAGATAAAATTTAAAATAAAAGTATTAGGTTTATTGAACTCACTGCCCCCAAAATCTCACTCACATGCAACACTAACTCGCAGCTTCATTCGAGCGCAAAAAATTCAAAGTGACAACTTTAGGTGCGCGCTGCCGCTGTCTCTGCTGCTGTCAGATTCTCATTTGACAGCTAAAGCAACAAAAACAAAAATAAGAAGAATGTAAACAAAAAAATGTACATAAAAAAAAAACACGACATTGTCAAAACTTTTCATTAGAGTTAAACTCAAAAACTGTTCACACAGGGTGTTTAACTGAATAGTTTTTCGAAATACCATCGATTTAAATATATTAATAAGTTCTATAGAGATAAAGTGGCGGTCCATGCCTTTAAAGGTTTTTACAAACATACGTATTTTGACAAAAAAAACCCCTTTTGAATGTTACCCTGATAACACATGTACCTAATACTGACACCTGCTTTATTGATGCCATAAAAGAGAGCAACAAAAAATATCATTTTCCAATTTGATAACGATTTTAGGGTAAAATGAAGTCGCTGATCTCGAATCTGAAGTCCGTTTTGCTCTATCAGCTTTGTGTTCCTCACAATTTGAGGTCAATTTTGAACAAATAAAGGGTTTTTCAATAAGAGCGCTACAAACGTTTTTTCAAGGGTTTTTCAACACGGACGCTACAAAAGTAGAGCGACAGGGACAGCAAACGACGACATATTTCTTGCCGCTCTTTTGAAATTTCTCTTCAGTAAGGTTTGCCATTTTTTGCTGGAAAGACATACGAGCCAACAACGAGTTGAAATTATTAAAATTTACTACCGAAATTCAAATTCGTATATCTTTCCATCATGAAATGGCAAACCTTACTGAAGAGAAATGTCAAAAGAGCGGCAAGAAATATGGCGTCATTTGCTGTCCCTTTCGCTCTACTTTTGTAGCGTCCCTGTTAAAAAACCCCTTTATGAACAATATTATTGTTCATATTTGACCTCAAATTGTGAGAAACCCAGAGCTGATAAAGCAAAACGGACTTCAGATTCGAGATCAGCGACCCCATGTTAGCCCTAAATCGTTATCAAATTAGAAGATAGTGACCCCATGTAACCCTAAAATCATTATCAAATCGGAAGATTAAACATGTTTCTTATTGTATAGTTTAAACTACAAAACCGATCCATTAAAAGTTTATTTCATTAATATTAGAATATTACTTTTTAAATATTAAATTTACCTAATTAAAGTTAAAAAAAATCATCGATAACTATTAGATAATGAAATGTACGCAATTTCGAAAAATATAAATTTTATTCCAACATATACATTTCATTCCAACTTTGTTGTCCTTCTAAATATTTTTTTTTTATTCTCTAAATGAAGATTAAAATATTTTGTACCCAATTCCGACACCCATAAGAAGTTCAACAAATTCATCGATAACTATTAAATCTGGAAACGTACGTAATTATGATAAAAATTGATATATATTTCATTCCGACACCACATGTACTTAATTCCGACACTTTGTATCTTGAGTCTGTAATAAAAATATTTCTTAATGTGTAAACAAATATAGTAACATTGTGCACCTAATTCCGACACTGGTTAAAAGTTTAAGAAAAGCCTTGATAACAATTAAAACATAAAGCTTACATAAATCTGATACAATATCGAAATACCACTACCAGTAAAAAAATAAATAATTTTGTAAATAACACAAAAAATGCGTATGTTCCTATGATATAAAAATAGCTTTGAACGTAATTCCGACACTTTCTATTTTGAGTCTATTTTTATAGTGTAGCTGCTAAAGCGACTAATAAAATGTGTAGTTTTTTTTCCAAATTTTAATAATTCTACTTTTCACTATATTTGGAATATTGCTGTATTAACAATAACAGCTACCATAAGGCATCTAATTCCGACACCCTTTATAAAATTGTAATATTTTTCATATGTAGCAAAATGCTATACAATCTTAGATACCTCTCAATATTTTGAAAGAAACATAATGACGATCCAAAAAACAGCTACACGGATAGAAAAGATTTGTAATACGAAATTACCATACATGTATTAGTAATGAAGTGTAATTAAATTATAATCGAAATTGAATTTATTTTTTGCGTGTAAACTTTATTATATTGTCCAGCAGAATCTATGTTTCGAAACACAGAAAATGCTAATCAAATCTAAATACAACGTATGTTCGCAACGCTCGTCTTAATTCGATAATTTATCGACTGACGAAGTTGGCAACGTTTTGCAGCATTTTCAACCTACGTCATCTTTTGCCATCGTTTGAACATATTGATGTTTAAAAACAAACAAAAAAGGAATTGGAGATAAATAAATGTATTCTTCCAACATTCTTCTTGTATACGAAGTTGGCACTCGTTGAGCAGAATTTTCTACCATTTTTAATAAAAATAAATAAAAAAATATTATTTTATTTTCAGGATTTTTTTTCCGAAAATATTTAAATATGTTTCTATGCAAACATACTATTTTTTGTACTGAAACAAGTGATATGTTTCACTGGAAACATATTTATATTCAGGTCGTTCAAAATCATGTTTTAATTTGAACATATTTATGTTTCGGTTCAAATATTTATTTTGTTTGGATGTAGTAATTATTATGTTACTATTAGAACATATACTATTTTAAGGGGTAACATCAAAATGTTTCCGTGATATCATAATGTAAATCAGAGCTCATTACAACACTGTGCAAGTCTGAAGACAACCCTGTTTACAAATGATTTATCAGGCAATTATATATTATTTTTATATAAAATTTCAAACATACATGTTAATGTCTGCAAAATTATGTTTGGGAGAGCCCTATTTTTTGCAGCGTGTATGAACGTAATTCCGACACCACATGTACCCAGCGCCGACACTTGTGTTTTGGCGTATATAATTATATTTTTGGTTAGTTTTAATATTAGTATTATTTATATTACGAAAAAATTTTAATACTCTTAATAAAAATTCATGATTTCATTTTATTTTTAACCCGTATTTTAGAATGATATATATTAATTGTAGAATAGTAAAAACTTAAAACCGAAAAAATAAATTTTGACCCTGTATTATTTGGCATTTAGTTTGCAAAATGATTTACTGCAATATTACAACAACAAACCTATATAATAAACAAAAAAACCTATATAAAAAAAATACGCTAGTATATTTTATGGCATTTATTTTTGATGTTTTTCGGTTGTTTTCCACTTTTTTTTTTGTCTTCAACTTAAAAATAACCCTGAATAAATAAAAATAAAAAAAAACATTGTCGGCAAATTTTGGGTTGTATTATTAAGTTAGAGTTTATCGCTAGTTTACAAAATACATATTGAAGCGCCTAAAAGTATCCTTTATGTTTGCATCGTATGACACAATTTTAAGCCTAGAAGAAAATGTGCCTGAAAGGTATTCTTGCGTAAAGTCGTAAAAAATGGTTGACGTATTGTTTAGTAGACAACAATAACAAGAAAAATATATAAAAACTTTGCAAGTCTATCAGCGATGTTAAAAACTTTAGCGTTTAATAGTGTAAATTGTCACAGGTTTACATACTAACAAGAAAAAGTTAATGTTACAAATAGAGAACGGAATTTTATATATAATTTTATGAAACTTTAGAGAATTCATTGTCTACCGCCTTTTTTTGAAATTTTACGGAAATTAATTTTTAAATTTAAGAAAGACATATTTATTGAGTTTTTGGAACCTTAAATTTGGAAAATATTTTTGAGCTTTAAATTAAATCCTAAAAATAAAACAAATTTAAGGTTTATTAATTTAATAAATTATTTAGTTATTGTAAAGTTTAAAATTATCAAAATAATTACTACAAATAATTAATAAATTAAAAAAAAAATGATGAAATAATGTCAAAAACGCAGAATGTTACGTTACGTTTTGGTTCATCTGTGGAATTGTGCCAGGGAAAACATGTTTTGGGAATAAATGGTATTCGGAAAGAGTTGTACGCTAAAATTGTCGAGGCAGAATTTTAGGAAATGTCCAGGAAATAATGATCTGTGGAAAGAATTGACTCAGTAAAAAAGTGTTTGCTGAAAAATTATGTTGCATAAGAATTATTTTACCGAAAATTGTCTCAGCAAAAATTTTTCGAACAAAATTATGGAAACTAATTGGAGTAAATAACTGTGAAATAATTATCACTGAAGAGTACTGTTTCAGGAATGAAATATTTGGAAGTAAAGGGTTTTTCAATAAGAGCCGCTACAAAAGTTTTTTTAAATAAAAAAAAAAACGGTTTTGGATATCAATGAAATTCTTTATTCCTGTAAAAGTACGTTCAATGCCATTATGTATGGATTTCGATTTCTTTTGCATGGCCACCACGGGCACGCTTGCCGAAGTCCAGACGCTGAACGCAATTTTCGACGGTTTTCAAGCATAAATCGGCCGATACTGCTGCAATTTCACGTTCGATATTCGTACGAAGTTCATCAATCGTCGCTGGCTTGTTGGCATAGACCATAGACTTGACGTCGCCCCACAGGAAATAGTCTAACGGCGTCAAATCGCACGACCAAGGCGGCCAATCGACTGGACCATTTCGTGAGATAACACGTTCTCCAAACTAGGTTTCCAATAAATTAATTGTGGCATTCGCTGTGTGGCTTGTGGCGCCGTCCTGTTGGAACTACATGTCCTCCAAGTCCATATCATCCAATTGGGGCCAAAAATATTCGGTTATCAATGAACGGTAGCGATTTCAATTCACAGTAACGTGCCGATCTTGATCATCACGGAAGAAGTACGGCCCAATGACGCCGCCGACCCATAAACCGCACCAAACCGTAATTTTTTCAGGATGCAATGATGGCTCATGGAGTACGTGTGGATTGCTGTCTGACCAATAACGTATATTTTGTTTATTGACGAAGCCATTCAGCCAGAAATGAGCCTCATCGCTGAAGATGATTTTTCGTATTTTTACTACCGAATTTCGGTAGTAAATTTTAATAATTTCGACTCGTTGTTGGCTCGTATATCTTTCCATCATGAAATGGCAAACCTTACCCTTTATTTGGTGTCAAAAAAAACCTTTTATTTGGTGTCAACCAAAATTATATTGGGGAACATTTTTCTCTGTGAAGAAATTTTTTTAGGAAATAAAAATGTTTGAGAAGAAAATATCTCGTTAATAAATTGTATTAGAAAAAAAATGTTATCTTTATAAAAAAAATTGGAAGAATTTGAATTGATTCAGAGAAGAATTCTCGAAAATGAATTAAAAGCATTTTCCGGGAAAAATTATCTTGGGAAAAAATTACCTTTATAGAATATAAGAAGTTGTCCATAAATAATAATTTTCAAAAAGAATTCTTTGTTAAAAAATTGTGTCATGAAAATATTGTCTCGGGAAATAATAAATGGGGAAGAGCTGTTGAAGATGAATTAAAAGAATTGTCAGTGAAAACACTTTCATCGCGAAAAATTATTCCGGACAAAATTATTTGGTAAAAATGTTATGAAAAATCTAAAGAATTGTGTGGGGCTGAATTATCTCTTTAAAAAAAATCGTCACAGGTAAATTTTTGTTAGGCAATTTTGGGAAAATTGCTTTCAAAAAAAAAAGAATAGTGTTGAAGAATAGTTACTTTGAAGAATTGTCAAGAAAGAATTGATCAGCGAAGAATTATCTCTGAGATAAATTGCCACTGGAAAAATTGACCTGGAGAATAATCGTCTGGTGGAAGAATTGTAATTGTCTATGTGAAGAATTGTACTTGACTCTGTGAAGAATTGTACTTGACTCTGTGAATAATTGTCTCGAGAAGAATTGGTAGAAGAAAGATTGGTCTTGGTGAAGAGTTTTCAGCGAAAGAAATGTCACGAAGGAAATGTCGTGAGATATATTTCACGAAAGAAATGTTCGGGGAATAATTGATTGGGAATAAATTTACTCGGTAAAGAATTGTACGGAGTACAATTGGAAGAACTGACCCTCTACACCGTTTAAATGATGTACATAGCATACGTCAAAATCTAAAGTACTTGCAGAACTTTTTTTTAGTGAATAAGTGGGCGTATCTTCTTCAAAATTGATCGAATTCACTTTTTATTTCGTATTCTAATAGGGTGCCATTAAACTATCAGAAAATCAGAATTTTGGCCGACTTTTTTAATCGAATTCCCTACTGTGCGACGTTTAAAAATTGTCAGATATATAACGTTTGTTAGTAAACCAAATGTTGGTTACCGACTGGTTCGTTACCGATTGGTTACTTCTAAAAGAACCATATGTAAAATCCATGAAAAAAAATCTATACTATTTTCACGCGTGAAACTATAAAAGCTGCTACAAATAGACTTTAATTTTCTTCGGTGCTGTGTGGCTTCCGTTAGACTCAACGCAGGATATGCTGCCCGAAAGATAGTCAGCCTAAAAATTTGATATGCTATACTATAATAAAAAGGACACCGACACCTACTTCCGCACTTCCGTCTTGCCACTGTCCAATGCATAGAAAAGAGCTGCTACTAACGAGTGAGGATAACAAAAGCATTTTCTTTTGTTGCTAGTTTCCTTTGCGACTCGCTCCTTTCGACGTTGTGGTCATCGTTGTCATCTACGTACAGGATGTAAGTGTCAACGGATCGTTCGTTATTCATGCCTACAACTCACTCATGTAGGCGAAGAAAAATAATTTTTTGTCTTTTTCCATTTTGATTTTTTTTTTTTACACTTGATGTTGCCTCGGAAATGTCCTTAATTTGGTGTTTTTATACTATGTTTATTCTTTGGTTCGTTTTTTTGTCTACTTCGATTAGGGCAGAGCGACAGACAGCACATTAAAGGCGAGCCATAAAAAAGGGTTATTTATTTGGTATAAATATGTCGACACATTTTAGCTTGTATTGTGGGGACTTTGAAAATCAAAAAAAAACCAACACTGTTTTGCGGTATGTAATGAACTTTGAACTTCGAACCAAAGAAAATTAATTAGACATCAGGCGGTTTTGTTTCATTTGGTTTGGTTAGGTCTGATTTCATTTTGGTTTGTCGCATTTATCGGGTGTTTGATTGAGGTCTTTGCAAAAAATTGGGGAATATAATATTTTTAATTTGAAATTACTAGAAAAGGTACAGATTTCATTGCATAAAATTTGAATTTTCAATTTAAGCCTATTTAGGTTAAAAATAATAATTTTATGTACAAAATAATGAATACTAAATTTTAATACATTTTATAATTGGTATGGTTTTAGTAAGAAAAATAATGTATAGAACGCACAATTGTGGTTGAAATGCTCTTTTTGTATAAAACAGAAAAAATATTATAATAGGTTTTAAGACAAAATGATAAAATAAAGAAAAAATAAAAAAATTTGGTAATTTTAAATTTTAAAACAGTTTTTGTTTTAACTTTTAATTATTATATATTTCTAATTATTATATTTATTATTTAATATATTTATTGTAAACTAATTAGAATTAAAATGACATAAACCATTAAAGAATTAAAAAAATAAAAATTATTAAATAAAAGCCATCAAAAAAGAAATGTCGTAATTACGTACATGTGATGTCGGAGTTATGTACAACGACATTTTTGTGTCGAAATTATGATTTTGAATGTTGTAGATTATTTTTCTAAATAATACAAACATTTCAATAGGCCATCAAAAACAGAATATTATTTCTTGATAAAAACAGCAAAAAGATGAGTGTCGGAATTAGATACATGTGGTCTTTTTGTAGTGAAATTATGAATTTAAATGTTTTTATTTTGAAATAAACAAAAGCAAATTAAAAATCATTCATAATACACAAAAAAAAACAAAGAAAATGTCGGTATTGGGTGCATGTGGTGTCGGAATTGCGTATTATTACAGAGACGAGTGTCGGAATTTGGTACATGTGGTCGAAATTATAAATTTAAATGTTTTTATTTTAAAATAAACAAAAACATATTAAAAATCTTTCATAATAGACAAAAAAAATCATATGTCGGTATTAAGTGCATGTGGTGACGGAATTGCGTATTAAACTAATTTATGTTGAAAATACGATTTTGAAAATTGTCCTAGTGTTCCTAGTGTGTAAGACATACGCAACACAAACTTTTGAACAGAGAATCAAACTCCGAATATTATTTGTTAATAGCAGTACAAAGGCGAGTGTCGGAATTAGGTACATGTGGTCTTTTTGTGGCAAAATTATGAATGTAGATGTTTTTAATTTGAAATAAATAAACGCAAATTAAAAATTCTTCAAAATAGACAAAAAAAAAAAAACAAATGTCAGTACTGTGTGCATGTGGTGTCGGATTTGCGTAGTAAGTTAATTTATGTTGGAAATATGATTTTGATTTTCCTAGTGTGTTACACATATGTAACATAAACTTTTGAACTGACAATCAAACTCCGAATATTATTTGTTAAAAATAGCAGCACAAAGGTGGGTATCGGAATTAGGTACATTTGGTCTTTTTGCGGTGAAATTATGAATTTAAATGTTTTTATTTTAAAACAAACAAAAGCAAAAAATACTCATTAACAAACAAAAAATCAATTTAAATTTTGAAAAAATCCAAATAATAGACGTCAAATAGCAAGTGTCGGTATTGGGTACAAGTGCACGGAGGGAAAAAAGTTCTAAAATCCAGAAGGAATCAAGAAGTATACGGAGTGATATACAGCTAAACCGAAAAATTCTTAATTTCTAGATATGGATTTTCTTAGTTGTCAAAATGTAACTAAGTAGAATTATTCTTGGATTCAGTTATTAATTTCTTAGGTATCAAAACAGTAATTAAGTAGAATAAGTCTTGAATTCAGTTATTAATTTCTTAGGTATCAAAAATGTTATTGTTGTTTTTGTCACAAAATTTAATGAACACGTGTTCGTATAGTTGTTGTTTTTTCGATCTTGATTTGTCGCTATTATGTTTTGTTTTACATTGTCCATCTGTCACCCCATCTGATTGTTCGTATGTCTGTCTGTATGTCGATATGTTGAAAGTAACTAAAAGCAATTATTTCGAAGCTAACATAAAATATAAAAAATATAGTCGAGTTAATTTATTGTTTATTTAGAATTGTATTACCTTATATGTATTTTTGTATATTAAATGACTTTTTGAGTACTTAATATAATTGAATTGTTTATTTTATTTGTATTTGTATTATTATTTAATTTAATCTATGTATATTATTCTGAAACCGTTTACTTACCCTTTACACTTTCTCCTCTTCTACGGCCTATACTGTTGGTTATGTATAAACCTTTCGCACATTATCTATAGGCATTGTATAGCGTATTTCGATAACAATGGAATGAAATCAACTTTGTATTTATGCAAAAATTGAACCCAAATTTATGTTTACGAACTGAAACCATACCAATATTAGTATGAAAAATCGTTTTTTCTATTTATATCTTTAACATTCATACATACACAGACGCTTGCTTGTCTGGTTGTGCTTTGTTGTTCTATTCGTGAAAACACACACATGCAAACATTGTATATCATGCCGTTTTTTGATACCTAAGAAGAAAAAAATGGCAATCCAGACAAATTGTACTTAGTTATTTTTTGATACCTAAGAACTTAATGTCTGAATATCTAGAAAAATTTGGCTTAGTTACTTTCAACAGACAGACAGGCAGATAACAAACAGATGGTGACCTTGTAAAACAAAGCATACAGACAGAGCAATATCGATGACAACAACAATACAATACACGTTCTTTTTGCGATGAATACAGCAACAATTTTGCGTGTTCTTTTTGGTTTTTAATAATCAATAAATTAACTTCTGAAAATCCAGTTGAATAAAGTTTGTTTACTTTTTTGACAACTAAGTAATTTGCTTTCTTGATATCCATATGACAAATTCTTGAATTTTAGTAGTATTTTACTGATATTAGTCAAATTCTACTTTTTTTATTTCTAACCGAATTCTTCTCGAGTTTTAGAATTTTATTTCCCTCCGTGTGGTGTTCGAATTAAATTAAAAACGATTTTTGTGTAGATAATATTATAAAATATTTAAATTCCAATGAAGTATCAAATATTTAACCGCTTTTCTTAATAATGCACAGACAAAAAATCATCGACGTATATATAGCAACCGATATTAATTGCATTCATTTATCAATCCAACAATAAAATTCACTAATTTAATGAAAACATTTGCTATTCTTCGTTAAATCAACAATTCCGTTTGCTAATATGAATATTTCTACTGCATATTTCATGTATGAATATTTCAATGCAGCAAATAATTAAGTCGGCGCAGTTTCAGCAATTATATTTGCTAAAACTTCGACTACTAAACTATTTGCTGCATTGACGTACACATATTCATATTAGCGAACGCAGGTGCTTTTATAACGAAGAATAATTAGTGAACTTAATTGCTGAATTGATTAATGAATGCAATTAATATCTGTGTAAATACAAAAAATACAAATATAAAAAAAAACAATTCTAACAAAATACCACTTAAAAAATTCAACGCAAAAAATCCATTATAACTGCTATTTTATTTAATTTAAAATAAAACTTGTAAAAATTAAAAAAACGCATCCATTTAATCACAAACCGCAATTACAAAGGCAGGCCTAAAAGGTCAGCATGCTGGTAGGGCATTCTTTAACAGTAACAAAACAAACAATATTTATAAGAATAAAAACATATTTAACAAGCAAACAAACAAAAAGGAGCAGCAACCGAAGTAGTACCAGCAATAATAACAAAAATAAAAACAGCAATAACAACATATTAAGAACGCACAACAGACCGGAAGCATGATCCTTCGCACATTGAACGACCGCCGCGCCGCATTGAATGGCCACCGGAAGTAGCACTATGACGAAGTGTATAAAACGCACGAGGATAACGCACGACATTTCAGTATATGTTGTATGAAATAAAAGCAACAGGATAAATTACAGAAATAACATATAAAAATTAACAAAAAAATAAAAAAAAAATAAATAATGATTTATTATTAACATGTTACAGAGTGTCAAAAGTATTTTTTTCTTTTTTCTATATTAAAATAACATTAACCATACTATGCAGCGAGATAAACATTAACGTAAAGACACAAAATACAGCTGTTATAATAAAATGTGGATTTAACACTTAGTTTGTAATTTATTTTTGAAATTAAAAATAAAAAACTTTATATAACAAAGCTACGAAAAAAACCTTAAATCAATTTTCATGTATGCTCATTTTCCTATTAAGTACACTCAGAAAAAATCAAATTAAAATTGGTCAATAATCGATTCAATAGTATACATAAAATAAATATTTTCATATAAACACAAAAACATTTTAATAGTATTTTGTAGTATTTAGTGGTATTTACCCATTAAAATAATAATTTATCCTATTGATTAATTCTAATAGCAAAAAAACTATTGATTTTATAGTATTTTTTTCTGAGTGTCACGTTCCCATTAAGTAACACTCTCTTACATAACAGGTTTTCAAAAGCTGGAAACGCTATTTTTCTGTCAATTGTGAATACAAATTATAATATATCAATAAATTTTTATATTTATAAATTTTTATATTATATTGAAATTTTTAAACAAAAACTCGAAAAAATTAGTAGTTTTAGACTATTTTAAGTTGATTTTTATATCAATTTGCATCTAACTATAATAAGAAAATGAATCCAAACTAACGATTCAAACTAATAAAGTTTTTTTCCATCGGTTCTAATTTTTGAAATATTCCCGTCAAAACTTTAAAATGCTTTATAAAACTTTAAAATGCTAATTTACAAATACATTACTGAAAAAATGACGTTTTTAACAAAACAATACTACACAGAAAAAGATAATCGACGTAAATATAGCAACCGCATTAATTAATCAATTCCGTTATGAAATTGACTAATTTAATTAAAACATTTGCTATTGTTCGTTAAATCAGCAATTGCGTTTGCTAATATGAATATTTGTACGTCAATGCAGCAAATAATTGAGTCGGCACAGTTTTAGGAAATAAAATTTCTGACCTACAAATATTCATATTAGCAAACGGAATTGCTGAAAATTTATGGTTAGGCAGAGCATAGTTCAAACTACACTCAGAAAATGTTGACAGATACATTTTTAACACGGCTCGTGTACACATGACAAATTTTTATAAAGAAAACAAAAACAATTTTGAAATTTAACAAAATATTTTAAATATGGTACATATCGCTAAAAAAACACGGGGTGAATTCAACATTATACTATGATCATAGTATTAAATTTATGCGTCCAAGTGTAAAATTAATACGAAATATTGGGCTGGGTTTGTGTATATGCTATATATGTATATATTTCAACACATAAAGGATTTTTCAATAAGAGCGCTACAAAAGTTTTTTTCAAGGTTTTTTCAACAGGGACGCTACAAAAGTAGAGCGACAGAGACAGCAAATGACGCCATATTTCTTGCCGCTCTTTTGACATTTCTCTTCAGTAAGGTTTGCCATTTCATTATGAAAAGATATACGACCCAACAACGAGTCGAAATTATTAAAATTTACTACCGAAATTCGAATTCGCATATCTTTCCATCATGAAATGGCAAACCTTACTGAAGAGAAATGTCAAAAGAGCGGCAAGAAATATGGCATCGTTTACTGTCCCTGTCGCTCTACTTTTGTAGCGTCCCTGTTGAAAAACCCTTTACATCAACCCAAGATATTGATTTTGCATTGATTTTACACTTGTACGCGTAAATTTAACACTGTGTTTTAGAGGAACTACACAGTTTTAAATTCAACAGACATTGGTTCATCGCAACGCTTGCCTATTCGGTTCGTCGACTCATTTTTCGGTACATCCCTTACATTACAAATCGTTCTATTAGTAATGTGAACGTGATTCAAACTTCGACCAACAATGTAGTAAGTAAATAAGTTTAAGTGGCAGTAAAAAAATAAATAAATATAAAACAAAATATTTATAATAAAATAAAAAATATTAAGAAAAATAAAAAAAACAACATTTTTCTTTTACAAAAAGGTAAAACAAGCGTTTTCAAATTAACATTTGAAATTATAATTTAACAAGACATCGTGTTATTCTAACAAGTTATCTAATGTAAATCTAACATGGTGTATCAAAAAGATAATTCATGTTCAGTTAACAATTTATACTGTTAATTATAACATTTTAAAATCATGTTAAATTCCTGTACACATAAATCGCACCGACTAAAAAATATTTAAAATAATAGTTCGTGAAAAGAGTTCGTTTACCATGAAAAATAGTTCAACTTCCATGAATAATACACTCAGAAAAAAAAACATGTAAATTTAAAAAGGAATTAAACAGATTTCATGTTATTTTTTTTTTCAAACAGATTGATCATGTTCAGTGCTTTATGTGATACTGATTTTTAATAGTTGAAAATGTAAAGTTAACATGAATATCTGTTTAATTTATAGAATTGTTGTTGTATTCCATAGTTAAAGGTATCATGTAAAATTAATATGACAAACTATCTGTCAAAATTCGCTGAGTGTAGTTTGAGTAACATGAAAATACTCCATTCATTTATTATAAAAATAGTTTATTATTAACACTATGTTTGAAAAAAAAAACAACATGGAGTCTATATCATTTTTGTTTTAATTTACATGGCTTTTTTTCCTGAGTGCAACGATAAAAATTACTAACGTATGTATGTCGATAGAAACATTGTCTTGATTAGTGTAATTATAAGACTTTACTCCTTTTATTTTATTTACTCCTTTTACTTTGTTCAAACATAACTTAGGGTAACGGAATAAGTTACTACAAATAATTTATAAAATTAATATAATTATCAGCTCTTAGACGTGCAACACTTAGGTGTATTTTAAACAGTTTATTAAAGTTTTAAAAATGCCAATAAATTCTCTACAATATACAAATAATTTTTTTTATTATATTATACTGAAAAAATGTTCTTTTGTTTAGTAGACATTTACGTACAATTTACGTGCATTTTTGGCTGGTTGCAGAAATAGTTAATAAAAATTGAATTTACTTTTTTTTGTTGTCGTGCAATTTACCAACAAAATTCGCTTCACTTGTATTTTCCACACAAACGTCGCACAGTGGGGGCAGCGAGTACATAAAGTTGGCAAAAACTTCAAAAGTCAAATAGACACAGTTTTTTTTTGTTCATTGTATAAAGGGTTTTTCAACAGGGACGCTACAAAAGTAGAACAACAGGGACAGCAAACGACGCCATATTTCTTGCCACTCTTTTGACATTTCTCTTCAGTAAGGTTTGCCATTTCATGATGAAAAGACATACGAATTCGAATTTCGGTAATAAATTTTAATAATTTCGACTCGTTGTTGGCTCTTATATCTTTCCATCATGAAATGGCAAACCTTACTGAAGAGAAATGTCAAAAGAGCGGCAAGAAATATAACGTCGTTTGCTGTCCCTGTCGCTATACTTTTGTAGCGTCCCTGTTGAAAAACCCTTGAAAAAAACTCTTGTAGTGCTCTTATTGAAAAACCCTTTAGTAAATTAAATTGGCAACACTAAATTTATGTCATATGTATTCAACTTTTCTCCACACTCTCACAAACACAGAAAATTTGATTGATTGCAAGAAAAAATAAAGTCAAATTTGTGATCAATTTTTTGAAACGTTTTTTTTTTTAAACCATATTTTTTTTGTAATGCTACATCTGATATTTATAAACTATTTGCAATATCATGGTTGTAAAACGAAAAGTCACCAATTATTTTTTCAAAATGCCAAATATTCAATTATACAAATCTTTATATATCTGTCAATTTTTAATCGATGATCTCAATTTTTTTTAACAAATGATAAGAAAATATAAATCTATCAATTGAAATTTTCACTTTAAAAATGCATCAATTACTTTTAATAATATTAATCAACACACTCGAAATTTAAATTTTTCATAAAAATGTATTTGGTGACCTTTCGTTCTACAATGACAATATTACCGTTTTGAACATTTTTCATACTTTTCATAAAAAAAAACTGATTACTCCATCATTTTTTTTATGAAAAGTATAAACAGTTTTCAATTTATTTATTATTATTTTTTTTAATTATTTTTCATTTACAAAGATGAAAACAAACATGTTCCGGAAACTGACTATATTTTTGTTTAGTACACATATTAAACTTTTCAAAACATTTATGAATTTTCTGCCTTTTTTTTTGCTCTTTCGAAGTTATTCACATTTTAGCGACCGATCATTTATACTAATATTAATAATTTCAACAATTTTTGGTTGTTTGGGGGTACCACGCCGACTTGTTCAATCATTTTGAATATATGCCATTTTGACCATTTTTATTATATGGGAGGTACCACGCCCACTTTTCAAATCAAGATGAAATTTTGAAAAGTGCATTATATTAATGAAAAACATTCTACTAAAGGGTTTTTCAATAAGAGTGCTTCAAAAGTTTTTTTCAAGGGTTTTTCAACCGGGACGCTACAAAAGTAGAGCGACAGGGACAGCAAACGACACCATATTTTTTGCCGCTCTTTTGACATTTCTCTTCAGTAAGATTTTTCCATTTCATGATGGAAAGATATACGAGCCAAAAACGAGTCTAAATTATTAAAATTTACTACCGAAATTCGAATTCGTATATCTTTCCATCATTAAATGGCAAAAATTAAAAAAAAAATAAAATAAAAATAAAATAAAAATAAAATTTAAAAACAAAATAAAATTAAATATAAAATAAAATAAAAAAAAATAAATTAAAAATAAAAAAAATAAAAAATTAAAATTAAAAAAAAAATTAAAAATTAAAAAAAAAATTAAAAATTAAAAAAAAATTTAAAAATAAAAATAAAAAAAATAAAAATTAAAAAATGATTTATATAACCGAATTTAAAATAAATTTGACCCAATGGGAAATATTCCGACCTAAAGGGTTTTTCAACAGGGACGCTACAAGAGTAGAGCGACAGGGACAGCAAACGACGCCATATTTCTTGCCGCTCTTTTGACATTTCTCTTCAGTAAGGTTTACCATTTCATGATGAAAAGTTATACGAGCCAACAACGAGTCGAAATTATTAAAATTTACTACCGAAATTCGAATTCGTATATCTTTCCATCATGAAATGGCAAAAATTAAAAAAAAAAAATAAAAATAAAATTAAATATAAAATAAAAAAAAAAATTAAAAATAAAAAAATAAAAAATTAAAAATAAAAAAAAATAAAAAAAAAATAAAAAATGATTTATATAACCGAATTTAAAACATATTTAACCCAATGGGAAATATTCCGACCTAAAGGGTTTTTCAACAGGGACACTACAAGAGTAGAGCGACAGGGACAGCAAACGACGCCATATTTCTTGCCGCTCTTTTGACATTTCTCTTCAGTAAGGTTTACCATTTCATGATAAAAAGTTATACGAGCCAACAACGAGTCGAAATTATTAAAATTTACTACCGAAATTCGAATTCATATATCTTTCCATCATGAAATGGCAAAAATTAAAAAAAAAAAAATAAAAATAAAATTTAAAAACAAAATAAAATTTAAAAACAAAATAAAATTAAATATAAAATAAAATAAAAAAAATAAATTAAAAAAAAAAACATAAAAAATTAAAAATAAAATAAAAAATTATAAATAAAAAAAAAAATTAAAAATTAAAAAAATAAAAATTAAAAAATGATTTATATAACCAAATTTAAAACAAATTTGACCCAATGGGAAATGTTCCGACCTAAAGGGTTTTTCAACAGGGACGCTACAAAAGTAGAGCGATAGGGACAGCAACGACGCCATATTTCTTGCCGCTCTTTTGACAATTCTCTTAGTAAGGTTTGCGAGCCAACAACGAGTCGAAATTATTAAAATTTACTACCGAAATTCGAATTCGTATATCTTTCATCATGAAATGGCAAACCTTACTGAAGAGAAATGTCAAAAGAGCGGCAAGAAATATGGCGTCGTTTGCTGTCCCCGTCGCTCTACTTTTGTAGCGTCCCTATTGAAAACCTCTTTATGACGTTCCTTGAGTGTAGCTCCCGTAATTCCCAACATATTTAAATTTAATCATTTCAGTTGTAGAGGAGGTACTACGCCCACTTTTAAAAATTTTCATCTAAATGTTAATTATTAAATATTCGCATAATATTAATCAATACTCATACTTATTTTTCTATAAATAACACTAATTGAGGTTTTCGCCAACTTTTAGTACACCCTGCCCCACTGTGCGTCATATGTAGTACACACACACCCACCGACACAGACCTCTGCCACAATCCCGCCTCCTTTTCGCACGACACACATAATAAAACCACGTGTCGTTGGCAACGCGGAATAACCGCAAAAAAGCGTAGCCTGCTTTTGTGCGCACGGAAATTAAAAAATGTTCACACTTGCACAAATTATTGTTTTTAAATTAATATGCACACAAAAATACAGCTTCAGTACAAAGAAAATATTATAATAAATTAATTAAAATAAATATTTTGTAAAGCCTTAATATAATTTGTATTTTATATAAATTTTATTTTTAAAACACAAATAAAAAAATGTAATTAAAAGTATATGGCTTCTTATTAATATTTGATATTATTAATATTTAATAATAATGCAAAATTGTATTGCATTTATATTATGAAATAAATTAAGTTTATTAAAAAAATACTTTAAATTTTCTTTTTTGAATTTCAAACTACATTCTGTGCTCAATAAATTTCTACAAATATTTTTAATTTAATTTTTATTTTGTGTGACATTTTTTCAACTACATTAATTTGGCATAAACATTATTTTTACAACAGCAAAATTTATTTTTATGTACTAAATATTATCATAAAAAACCGGAGTTTACAACATGCCGAAATTTGGCATAATTGTACAGGCGGTAAAATAAATGTCAGCAATATTATTTTATTTTTATTTTCATTGCCACCGGCCACTGAGTGCGCAATAAAAAAATTATATAAAAATTCAACTTTACAACAAACAAATTGAAATTGTCCAAAAATATGCAAAACAAAGTCAATGAACTACGACGTTGACATTGAGCAGCCGCCAATTAGGTAAATTGGTGCCGCATTGAATTTTAAAAAATGAAAAGCAAATAATTACAATTTACATCATATGATTATTGAAATTTAAAATGATTTCAAAGTCAAATTTCTCCTGACAATTACATTCAATTCGTCCGATTGGTTTGGGAGAAACTAGCTGAATGGTCAAAGATTTCTTTAAATATAAATTATATATAAATTATAGAATTATTTACTGAGAAAAATCAATTATTGGCCTGTCGTGTTTCCGAGAAATCAGCCGATTTATTAACTATTTCTTTAAATGCTCATATCTTTTGAACGGAGAGATCAAATTGAAAAGATTATAAATTGGTTTGGTGTGAAATGAAGACACCTCAAGATTGGAAAATTGGAAAATTGTAAAATTCTTTAAAAACTAATTAAAAACAATGTATTTATTATTTTAAAATCATTATTTAAAAGAACCACGGATACGCTTGGTCATTAATGTGCAATTAAAATACGAAAAACTTGCGTAATGCGAGAATCGACGTAGAGTTGGCAGCAGAAAACTACAGAAAATCAACTCAATTAAAGAAAACAAAACGTAACCAAAGCAGCATTATAAAGAAAGAGGATGATGAGGAGTAAAAGCAGTACTCAGAGCCAGTGAATAGCAATGTTAATTAAAAATCAATGCAAAAGAAAATTAAAATAAGTTCAAGTACACTTTTTAATATTTTTAAGTTTCTTTGGTTCATTTGTTAAATACTTTTTTAATTCTATAACGGAACAGTTCTTTAGCAGGACAGTTCTTTAATGCGATAATGGCTCCCCGAGACAGTTAAGACTAAGTTAATACTGACGCGAAGAATTTTACCCCGAGGTATGTCTTTCCAGATTTTTTTTTATTTAATAGTGCAATATTAGTTTAATTCTATTCGGAACCATTCTTTCCCAGAACAATTCATTCTCAAAATATTGCTTCCTCGAGACAATACAACCCCGATGTAGTTTTTCGCCCAAGACAGTTCTTCCCCGGTAACTTTTATCCCTAGACAGTTCTACCTTAGATAATTCTTTCCATGACAATTTCTTGCCGAAGAAATTTTTACCAATGCAATTATTTTCCTTATAATATTTCTATAAAATTCTTCCATAAAAAATATGTCCTGATTAGTTTTACTTCAGGCAATTCTCCCTGAGACAATTCTATCATAAAATTGTTTTGAGGTACCCTACAACTTTAATTTTGAACGAACATTATTTTTTTTTGTTTTATCTATATATATAAAACTCTTGGTCCGTCTGTCAGTCGGTCGGTCTGTCTGTCTGTCTGTCTGTCTGTCTGTCTGTTTGTTCCAGCATCACGTCTAAACCGCTGAACCGATTTAACTGATATTGAGCAGGATACTAAGGAGTCCGGAGGGTGTCATAGGCTATATATGGCAAAGGGGCGTGGTACCTCCCATATAACCTAAACTTTCAAAACGACATAACTCAGCTCATACACAATCTAAAAAGATGAAACAAAAAAACTAAAATTCACCAAACTAAAACTCACCACATTAAAAATCACCACACTAAAACTCACCTCACTAAAACTCACCACAATAAAACTCACCACGCTAAAACTCACCACACTAAAAATTTACCATACTAAAACTCACCACACAAAAACTCACCACACTAAAACTCACCACACCAAAATTCACCACACTAAAACTCACTACACTAAAACTCAACACAATAAAGCTCACCACACTAAAACTCACCACACTAAAAATTCACCACACTAAAACTCACCACACTAAAATTCACCACACTAAAACTCACCACACTAAAACTCACCACACTAAAAATTCACCACACTAAAACTCACCACACTAAAATTCACCACACTAAATCTCACTACACTAAAACTCAACACAATAAAGCTCACCACACTAAAACTCACCACACTAAAAATTCACCACACTAAAAATTCACCACACTAAAACTCACCACACTAAAACTCACCACACCAAAACTCACCACATAAAACACACCACACTAAAACTCACCACACTAAAAATTCACTAAACTAAAAATTCAACACACTAAAACTCACCACATTAAAACTAACTACACTAAAACTTCTACTGGGAAAATCTCTACGGGGAAGAATTCTACCGGGAAGAAATCTACGGTACAGCGTTCTATGGGGAAGAATTTTACGGCGAAGATTTCTACTTCGAAGAATTCTATTGCGAAATATTCTACTGTCTGAATTGTCTTTGAGAAAAGTTGTTTTGGCGGAGAATTATTATTTAGTTACAACATTTAAAAAACCAATAAAAACTTACACAGCGAAGCACGGGTCCCTGATATAAAAATAATAATAATGTGGAAATATTGTCAAGGAGAAAATTTGTCTCAAAGAAGAATTGATAAGCAGAAGACAATAATCTCTGGGAGGAATTACTATTCGGGTAATAATTATTCAGGAAATATTTGTCTGAGAAAAGTCGTATTGGGTAAAAATTATATCGAGGAAAAATTGAACCTTGGTATAATTGTCTCGAAGGAAAATGTCCCGGGAGAGAATTACCTCGGATTGGAATTATTGTCCTGCATTGTTTAAAGTAGAATTGTCAGAGGGAACAACTGTCTCAACTAAGAATTTTCTGGTGCTAAAATTATTCCGGAAAAGAATCATCTCGAATAAGCATTGTCTTAGAGAGGAATTATCAGCAGATTATCAGCAGAGCCTTATGCTATATAATTTCGTGAGTGACACATCACGATGTCAAAAACATATTCAAAATAAATTTTAGTTGGGAATCGAACTATTGAGTTTAAAGTGTTTCGGGCTAGGCGTGACTGATGAAAATATAAAACGAAGGATGCCTGTTTAAATAATCACTGCTTCTGTATTTTTTATACGAATTTTTGTACTTATAGTTTCTTGAAAAGCTAATAAAATTTTTCAACTGATGACTTACCCACTTTTTTAGTTCAATGCGTTTGAGAGACGTAATTTCAATACAATTTCTACAATTTCTAATCTTAATCATCAGCCGATTTCTCCAGAACCACTAAACAAAAATGATTTTCACAGTAAATAATCCTCTTTAAAATCACTATAAAATGCGACAACTTTGACCCCTCTAGGACGCTCCGTTTAGAAGATATGAAGGTTTTAAGAAAAATCTTAATCATCAGCCGATTTCTCCAGAAGATATGAACGATTTAAAAAAACTTTATTTCAAAAATCGATTTTAAAAATCCCAAAAATTGCGCCAACTTTAACCCCTCTAGGACGCTCCGTTTAGAAGATATGAAGGTTTTCAGAAAAATCTTAATCATCAGCCGATTTCTCCAGAACCACTAAACAGAATTTAATGATTTTCACACTAAATAATCGTCTTTAAAATCACTATAAAATGCGCCAACTTTGACCCCTCTAGGACGCTTTGTTTAGAAGATATGAAGGTTTTAAGAAAAATCTTAATCATCAGCAGATTTCTCCAGAACCACTAAACAGAATTTAATGATTTTCACAGTAAATAATCCTCTTTAAAATCACTATAAAATGCGCCAACTTTGACCCCTCTACGACGCTTTGTTTAGAAGATATGAAGGTTTTAAGAAAAATCTTAATCATCAGCCGATTTCTCCAGAACCACTAAACAGAATTTAATGATTTTCACAGCAAATAATCCTCTTTAAAATCACTATTAAATGCGCCAACTTTGACCCCTCTAGGACGCTCCGTTTAGAAGATATGAAGGTTTTAAGTAAAATCTTAATCATCAGCCGATTTCTCCAGAACCACTAAACAGAATTTAATGATTTTCACAGCAAATAATCCTCTTTAAAATCACTATTAAATGCGCCAACTTTGACCCCTCTAGGACGCTCCGTTTAGAAGATATGAAGGTTTTATGTAAAATCTTAATCATCAGCCGATTTCTCCAGAACCACTCAACAGAATTTAATGATTTTCACAGTAAATAATCCTCTTTAAAATCACTATAAAATGCGCCAACTTTGACCCCTCTAGGACGCTCCGTTTAGAAGATATGAAGGTTTTAAGAAAAATCTTAATCATCAGCCGATTTCTCCAGAACCACTAAACAGAATTTAATGATTTTCACAGTAAATAATCCTCTTTAAAATCACTATAAAATGCGCCAACTTTGACCCCCCTAGGACGCTCCGTTTAGAAGATATGAAGGTTTTAAGTAAAATCTTAACCATCAGCCGATTTCTCCAGAACCACTAAACAGAATTTAATGATTTTCACAGTAAATAATCCTCTTTAAAATCACTATAAAATGCGCCAACTTTGACCCCTCTAGGACGCTCCGTTTAGAAGATATGAAGGTTTTAAGTAAAATCTTAATCATCAGCCGATTTCTCCAGAACCACTAAACAGAATTTAATGATTTTCACAGTAAATAATCCTCTTTAAAATCACTATAAAATGCGCCAACTTTGACCACTCTAGGACGCTCCGTTTAGAAGATATGAAGGTTTTAAGTAAAATCTTAATCATCAGCCGATTTCTCCAGAACCACTAAACAGAATTTAATGATTTTCACAGTAAATAATCCTCTTTAAAATCACTATAAAATGCGCCAACTTTGACCCCTCTAGGGCGCTCCGTTTAGAAGATATGAAGGTTTTAAGTAAAATATTAATCATCAGCCGATTTCTCCAGAACCACTAAACAGAATTTAATGATTTTCACAGTAAATAATCCTCTTTAAAATCACTATAAAATGCGCCAACTTTGACCCCTCTAGGGCGCTCCGTTTAGAAGATATGAAGGTTTTAAGTAAAATCTTAATCATCAGCCGATTTCTCCAGAACCACTAAACAGAATTTAATGATTTTCACAGTAAATAATCCTCTTTAAAATCACTATAAAATGCGCCAACTTTGACCACTCTAGGACGCTCCGTTTAGAAGATATGAAGGTTTTAAGTAAAATCTTAATCATCAGCCGATTTCTCCAGAACCACTAAACAGAATTTAATGATTTTCACAGTAAATAATCCTCTTTAAAATCACTATAAAATGCGCCAACTTTGACCACTCTAGGACGCTCCGTTTAGAAGATATGAAGGTTTTAAGTAAAATCTTAATCATCAGCCGATTTCTCCAGAACCACTAAACAGAATTTAATGATTTTCACAGTAAATAATCCTCTTTAAAATCACTATAAAATGCGCCAACTTTGACCACTCTAGGACGCTCCGTTTAGAAGATATGAAGGTTTTAAGTAAAATCTTAATCATCAGCCGATTTCTCCAGAACCACTAAACAGAATTTAATGATTTTCACAGTAAATAATCCTCTTTAAAATCACTATAAAATGCGCCAACTTTGACCACTCTAGGACGCTCCGTTTAGAAGATATGAAGGTTTTAAGTAAAATCTTAATCATCAGCCGATTTCTCCAGAACCACTAAACAGAATTTAATGATTTTCACAGTAAATAATCCTCTTTAAAATCACTATAAAATGCGCCAACTTTGACCACTCTAGGACGCTCCGTTTAGAAGATATGAAGGTTTTAAGTAAAATCTTAATCATCAGCCGATTTCTCCAGAACCACTAAACAGAATTTAATGATTTTCACAGTAAATAATCCTCTTTAAAATCACTATAAAATGCGCCAACTTTGACCACTCTAGGACGCTCCGTTTAGAAGATATGAAGGTTTTAAGTAAAATCTTAATCATCAGCCGATTTCTCCAGAACCACTAAACAGAATTTAATGATTTTCACAGTAAATAATCCTCTTTAAAATCACTATAAAATGCGCCAACTTTGACCACTCTAGGACGCTCCGTTTAGAAGATATGAAGGTTTTAAGTAAAATCTTAATCATCAGCCGATTTCTCCAGAACCACTAAACAGAATTTAATGATTTTCACAGTAAATAATCATCTTTAAAATCACTATAAAATGCGCCAACTTTGACCACTCTAGGACGCTCCGTTTAGAAGATATGAAGGTTTTAAGTAAAATCTTAATCATCAGCCGATTTCTCCAGAACCACTAAACAGAATTTAATGATTTTCACAGTAAATAATCCTCTTTAAAATCACTATAAAATGCGCCAACTTTGACCCCTCTAGGACGCTCCGTTTAGAAGATATGAAGGTTTTAAGTAAAATCTTAATCATCAGCCGATTTCTCCAGAACCACTAAACAGAATTTAATGATTTTCACAGTAAATAGTCCTCTTTAAAATCACTATAAAATGCGCCAACTTTGACCCCTCTAGGACGCTCCGTTTAGAAGATATGAAGGTTTTAAGTAAAATCTTAATCATCAGCCGATTTCTCCAGAACCACTAAACAGAATTTAATGATTTTCACAGTAAATAATACTCTTTAAAATCACTATAAAATGCGCCAACTTTGACCACTCTAGGACGCTCCGTTTAGAAGATATGAAGGTTTTAAGTAAAATCTTAATCATCAGCCGATTTCTCCAGAACCACTAAACAGAATTTAATGATTTTCACAGTAAATAGTCCTCTTTAAAATCACTATAAAATGCGCCAACTTTGACCCCTCTAGGACGCTCCGTTTAGAAGATATGAAGGTTTTAAGTAAAATCTTAATCATCAGCCGATTTCTCCAGAACCACTAAACAGAATTTAATGATTTTCACAGTAAATAATCCTCTTTAAAATCACTATAAAATGCGCCAACTTTGACCCCTCTAGGACGCTCCGTTTAGAAGATATGAAGGTTTTAAGTAAAATCTTAATCATCAGCCGATTTCTCCAGAACCACTAAACAGAATTTAATGATTTTCACAGTAAATAATCCTCTTTAAAATCACTATAAAATGCGCCAACTTTGACCACTCTAGGACGCTCCGTTTAGAAGATATGAAGGTTTTAAGTAAAATCTTAATCATCAGCCGATTTCTCCAGAACCACTAAACAGAATTTAATGATTTTCACAGTAAATAATCCTCTTTAAAATCACTATAAAATGCGCCAACTTTGACCACTCTAGGACGCTCCGTTTAGAAGATATGAAGGTTTTAAGTAAAATCTTAATCATCAGCCGATTTCTCCAGAACCACTAAACAGAATTTAATGATTTTCACAGTAAATAATCATCTTTAAAATCACTATAAAATGCGCCAACTTTGACCACTCTAGGACGCTCCGTTTAGAAGATATGAAGGTTTTAAGTAAAATCTTAATCATCAGGACGCTCCGTTTAGAAGATATGAAGGTTTTAAGTAAAATCTTAATCATCAGCCGATTTCTCCAGAACCACTAAACAGAATTTAATGATTTTCACAGTAAATAATCCTCTTTAAAATCACTATAAAATGCGCCAACTTTGACCACTCTAGGACGCTCCGTTTAGAAGATATGAAGGTTTTAAGTAAAATCTTAATCATCAGCCGATTTCTCCAGAACCACTAAACAGAATTTAATGATTTTCACAGTAAATAATCCTCTTTAAAATCACTATAAAATGCGCCAACTTTGACCACTCTAGGACGCTCCGTTTAGAAGATATGAAGGTTTTAAGTAAAATCTTAATCATCAGCCGATTTCTCCAGAACCACTAAACAGAATTTAATGATTTTCACAGTAAATAATCCTCTTTAAAATCACTATTAAATGCGCCAACCTTGACCACTCTAGGACGCTCCGTTTAGAAGATATGAAGGTTTTAAGTAAAATCTTAATCATCAGCCGATTTCTCCAGAACCACTAAACAGAATTTAATGATCTTCACAGTAAATAATCATCTTTAAAATCACTATAAAATGCGCCAACTTTGACCACTCTAGGACGCTCCGTTTAGAAGATATGAAGGTTTTAAGTAAAATCTTAATCATCAGCCGATTTCTCCAGAACCACTAAACAGAATTTAATGATTTTCACAGTAAATAGTCCTCTTTAAAATCACTATAAAATGCGCCAACTTTGACCCCTCTAGGACGCTCCGTTTAGAAGATATGAAGGTTTTAAGTAAAATCTTAATCATCAGCCGATTTCTCCAGAACCACTAAACAGAATTTAATGATTTTCACAGTAAATAATACTCTTTAAAATCACTATAAAATGCGCCAACTTTGACCACTCTAGGACGCTCCGTTTAGAAGATATGAAGGTTTTAAGTAAAATCTTAATCATCAGCCGATTTCTCCAGAACCACTAAACAGAATTTAATGATTTTCACAGTAAATAATCCTCTTTAAAATCACTATAAAATGCGCCAACTTTGACCCCTCTAGGACGCTCCGTTTAGAAGATATGAAGGTTTTAAGTAAAATCTTAATCATCAGCCGATTTCCCCAGAACCACTAAACAGAATTTAATGATTTTCACAGTAAATAATCCTCTTTAAAATCACTATAAAATGCGCCAACTTTGACCACTCTAGGACGCTCCGTTTAGAAGATATGAAGGTTTTAAGTAAAATCTTAATCATCAGCCGATTTCTCCAGAACCACTAAACAGAATTTAATGATTTTCACAGTAAATAATCCTCTTTAAAATCACTATAAAATGCGCCAACTTTGACCACTCTAGGACGCTCCGTTTAGAAGATATGAAGGTTTTAAGTAAAATCTTAATCATCAGCCGATTTCTCCAGAACCACTAAACACAATTTAATGATTTTCACAGTAAATAATCATCTTTAAAATCACTATAAAATGCGCCAACTTTGACCACTCTAGGACGCTCCGTTTAGAAGATATGAAGGTTTTAAGTAAAATCTTAATCATCAGCCGATTTCTCCAGAACCACTAAACAGAATTTAATGATTTTCACAGTAAATAATCCTCTTTAAAATCACTATAAAATGCGCCAACCTTGACCACTCTAGGACGCTCCGTTTAGAAGATATGAAGGTTTTAAGTAAAATCTTAATCATCAGGACGCTCCGTTTAGAAGATATGAAGGTTTTAAGTAAAATCTTAATCATCAGCCGATTTCTCCAGAACCACTAAACAGAATTTAATGATTTTCACAGTAAATAATCCTCTTTAAAATCACTATAAAATGCGCCAACTTTGACCACTCTAGGACGCTCCGTTTAGAAGATATGAAGGTTTTAAGTAAAATCTTAATCATCAGCCGATTTCTCCAGAACCACTAAACAGAATTTAATGATTTTCACAGTAAATAATCCTCTTTAAAATCACTATAAAATGCGCCAACTTTGACCACTCTAGGACGCTCCGTTTAGAAGATATGAAGGTTTTAAGTAAAATCTTAATCATCAGCCGATTTCTCCAGAACCACTAAACAGAATTTAATGATTTTCACAGTAAATAATCCTCTTTAAAATCACTATTAAATGCGCCAACCTTGACCACTCTAGGACGCTCCGTTTAGAAGATATGAAGGTTTTAAGTAAAATCTTAATCATCAGCCGATTTCTCCAGAACCACTAAACAGAATTTAATGATCTTCACAGTAAATAATCATCTTTAAAATCACTATAAAATGCGCCAACTTTGACCACTCTAGGACGCTCCGTTTAGAAGATATGAAGGTTTTAAGTAAAATCTTAATCATCAGCCGATTTCTCCAGAACCACTAAACAGAATTTAATGATTTTCACAGTAAATAGTCCTCTTTAAAATCACTATAAAATGCGCCAACTTTGACCCCTCTAGGACGCTCCGTTTAGAAGATATGAAGGTTTTAAGTAAAATCTTAATCATCAGCCGATTTCTCCAGAACCACTAAACAGAATTTAATGATTTTCACAGTAAATAATACTCTTTAAAATCACTATAAAATGCGCCAACTTTGACCACTCTAGGACGCTCCGTTTAGAAGATATGAAGGTTTTAAGTAAAATCTTAATCATCAGCCGATTTCTCCAGAACCACTAAACAGAATTTAATGATTTTCACAGTAAATAATCCTCTTTAAAATCACTATAAAATGCGCCAACTTTGACCCCTCTAGGACGCTCCGTTTAGAAGATATGAAGGTTTTAAGTAAAATCTTAATCATCAGCCGATTTCCCCAGAACCACTAAACAGAATTTAATGATTTTCACAGTAAATAATCCTCTTTAAAATCACTATAAAATGCGCCAACTTTGACCACTCTAGGACGCTCCGTTTAGAAGATATGAAGGTTTTAAGTAAAATCTTAATCATCAGCCGATTTCTCCAGAACCACTAAACAGAATTTAATGATTTTCACAGTAAATAATCCTCTTTAAAATCACTATAAAATGCGCCAACTTTGACCACTCTAGGACGCTCCGTTTAGAAGATATGAAGGTTTTAAGTAAAATCTTAATCATCAGCCGATTTCTCCAGAACCACTAAACACAATTTAATGATTTTCACAGTAAATAATCATCTTTAAAATCACTATAAAATGCGCCAACTTTGACCACTCTAGGACGCTCCGTTTAGAAGATATGAAGGTTTTAAGTAAAATCTTAATCATCAGCCGATTTCTCCAGAACCACTAAACAGAATTTAATGATTTTCACAGTAAATAATCCTCTTTAAAATCACTATAAAATGCGCCAACCTTGACCACTCTAGGACGCTCCGTTTAGAAGATATGAAGGTTTTAAGTAAAATCTTAATCATCAGCCGATTTCTCCAGAACCACTAAACAGAATTTAATGATTTTCACAGTAAATAGTCCTCTTTAAAATCACTATAAAATGCGCCAACTTTGACCACTCTAGGACGCTCCGTTTAGAAGATATGAAGGTTTTAAGTAAAATCTTAATCATCAGCCGATTTCTCCAGAACCACTAAACAGAATTTAATGATTTTTCACAGTAAATAATCCTCTTTAAAATCACTATAAAATGCGCCAACTTTGACCCCTCTGGGACGCTCCGTTTAGAAGATATGAAGGTTTTAAGTAAAATCTTAATCATCAGCCGATTTCTCCAGAACCACTAAACAGAATTTAATGATTTTCACAGTAAATAATCCTCTTTAAAATCACTATAAAATGCGCCAACTTTGACCACTCTAGGACGCTCCGTTTAGAAGATATGAAGGTTTTAAGTAAAATCTTAATCATCAGCCGATTTCTCCAGAACCACTAAACAGAATTTAATGATCTTCACAGTAAATAATCCTAAACAGAATTTAATGATTTTCACAGTAAATAATCCTCTTTAAAATCACTATAAAATGCGCCAACTTTGACCCCTCTAGGACGCTCCGTTTAGAAGATATGAAGGTTTTAAGAAAAATCTTAATCATCAGCCGATTTCTCCAGAACCACTAAACAGAATTAATGATTTTCACAGTAAATAATCCTCTTTGAAATCACTATAAATGCGCCAACCCCTCTAGGACGCTCCGTTTAGAAGATATGAAGGTTTTAAGTAAAATCTTAATCATCAGCCGATTTCTCCAGAACCACTAAACACAATTTAATGATTTTCACAGTAAATAATCATCTTTAAAATCACTATAAAATGCGCCAACTTTGACCACTCTAGGACGCTCCGTTTAGAAGATATGAAGGTTTTAAGTAAAATCTTAATCATCAGCCGATTTCTCCAGAACCACTAAACAGAATTTAATGATTTTCACAGTAAATAATCCTCTTTAAAATCACTATAAAATGCGACAACCTTGACCACTCTAGGACGCTCCGTTTAGAAGATATGAAGGTTTTAAGTAAAATCTTAATCATCAGCCGATTTCTCCAGAACCACTAAACAGAATTTAATGATTTTCACAGTAAATAGTCCTCTTTAAAATCAC